>JAJPUD010000574.1:107191-210391 GCA_023553655.1 Myrmecobius fasciatus
TGTGTGTGTGTGTGTGTGTGTGTGTGTGTGTGTGTGTGTGTGTGTAATATGTAGAGGTTTTATTCTTTAGAACTTTGTCCTGGAAAACAGAAGGAAGATATATGTTTTTTTTTTAAAAAAAAATGGAAGAATGGCTCACCTAGACAACTCATATTCCTGTATAAAACCTACTACAATGAATCTTTTGCTTCTTAACAATCTACATGTATCTACCAACAGCATCTCTTAATACAGAAACAGGGATGAGACATTTCTCAGTGCTATGCAGACTTCACCCACTCAATTGGGTTCAAGGGTAACATTTCATTTAGTAAATTAAACACACACACATTCATTTAAGAGTCAGAAAAATTTTTTTCACATGAACTTGCAAATTCACATCCATTCTCACAAATTCACATCTGTAGATGAGCTTCCTCTTGTGAACTTTTTTGGTCAATTCACACCCACTCTCACAAAAATTCTTTCTTTCTCTTCCAAACAATCCCCATTGTTTTTTCAAGCAGATTGCTCCTTTAATTTTTACTGCAAAAGATTAAAAAAATTCTTAATAGATTGCTTTTCTTCTAAACATTTTGCACAAATAGTGTTTCACTTTTGCAACCAAGGTGATTATCTGACTTGTGTTTTCCAAATATTCATGTGCTTACTTTTATCACCAGGTTTGCTTAGCAGTGAATTTTGATGAAATAACAATTATAAAAATAAAGTACAGTTTATTATTACATATTTCATCTAAATATATTACCAACACTCTAAAAAATATTATGTCACTTGGGTTTGATCCAGAATTGGACAAACCTAAGAAATTCTTTTATAGTTATATAAGAACAGTATTTCCTTAGGTATTCTTTTTCCTTAACAGATTGGCTGAAATAGGTGAGGTATTGAGTGACCAAAATCCCAATAATTCAGAATCAGGGAGAATGATTTGTCTGCTCTACTCGTCAAAACATTTATAATACTTCTGCTGACTACCTGCTACCCCACAGCAGGTGTTCTACAGTAGGTATATTATAACAAGTTGTATAAGACCTATTGATTATATAACATCTGCTAGCAAGGGAAAATTGTGCAACCTGCATTATATTCCCAGCCTTCGTCAAACTAATGAAGCCCACACAAATTTGGCTTGAGTTTAATTATGAAGAAAGTATATTTGGCATACAACCTCATGCAAAGAACAACACTGTGTACTTTTTTGAGCAAAAGCCGGTTTTAAAAAAGGGGAGAAAACTAGGCCAGAAAAGTCTTTTGGGTTTGGTTTTCCAGTACTACTACAGGAGTGAGCATTGGGGATAGATGAGGGGCTGGGGGAAGCTACTTCACTGGGAAGCTGGGATTTGATCTGGGTCTTTAAGAAAGAACAAAACTTAGATATGAATATTTTTTATTAGATTTGTTTATTGCTCTACTAAAATGTAAGCTACATGAAGTCTCTTAACTTATAACTTTTTCACTTCTCTTTGTCTGGTCTAGAGAGTGGACCAGTACCAGTGGCATATTGCCTAATGTCTGGAGGAACCTCAAATAGGAGTGCTTGGTGGGGAAAGAAATTGGGGTGCTTGGGGTTGGAAGCTTATATTTCCCTGATTATTAAGGCTTGAGGGGAAAATGTTTCTATGAACAATCTTATCCTCTTGTTTAGAGTTGGAGGGGACCTTACATCTCATTTAGTTCCACCACCTTATTTTATGAATTGAGGGGATTGAGGTCCAGAGAAGAATGAAATTAAGGTGCAGTCTGATGTATTTGGATATAGAAAGAATTACAATCTCAATACCTTGGTGAAAGTAAGAATTAATAGATTCATATATAAGGTAGAAGGAGTAATATATTTGTAGGTGAAAGAGATAAATAAGGGAAAATGGGCAAAGTTAAAGGATTTGCCTAGAGAAACACATCTAAGAAGAATCTGAAGCTGCTTTTGAACTCAGGTTTTCATGATACTTAATCTAGTGCTTTCCCCTTCCTATAAGCTACCTCTAGGAAAAAGGGCTTCAAAGATTTTATTTTCAGCCTCTGCCTTTTCTGCTTCTCCTCTGTGTCTCTCTTGCTTCATCCCTTCCAGATCAGAAGATGCTTCTTATCATGATCATACCTTGGCTCATGTGTCTGAAGCACAAAAGTCACACCTGGGTTGCTTAAGCAGAACTAAAATAAAGACTATTGAATTGTGGTCCAGTGTTCAGGACAAAGAATCAGAGACTTATAGCCTATTAGGGTTGGAAGGGACTGTTGTCATTCATCCTTCATTCTTCAAGAAATCCACAGACATCATGAAGGTAATGTCTTGAGTGGTGAATGAATTGGGTTTAATTGAGTGAGAGCTGTGCAAAGTTAGCAGCATCACTCTCTCCTCAAGAGTTATCTGCTTCCAGTGGCCAGTCAAGTGTCAAGATAACTTTTAATTTTCCAGATAAGGAAACTAAGGCAATGGAATTTAAATTGAGTCATCTAGGATCATGCAACCATCTGATGACAGAATTGGGAGTTGAATTCATGTATCTGTACTCATTCATGGTGCACTGAGGTGACTCAATGGATAAAAGTGTTGGACCTCACGTCAGTAAGATCTGAATTCAAATGTGGCCCCAAACACCTAGTATCTGTTTTTCCTAATGCACTGGAGAAGGAAATGGAAAATCATTCCAGTATCTTTACCAAGAAAACTCTGTGGACATTTTGGTCCATATGGCCATAAAGTGTTGGGAACAACTGAACACAACAATCTGGATTCATAATATAAAGAGAACTGCTATCTCTGAGCTAGACTCTAAACTTTTTGTTGGTTTTGCCTTCTAGGCTCTCCTTACTGTTCATTCTAATTTCATTTTATAAATTGATGTGTGAGAGTAATGATTATGATTACCTGTTTGATTATTAGCTAGGTAGCTAGTTGGCTCAATGGGTAGAAGTACTGAACTTGGAGTCAATAAGGCTTGAATTCAAATGCCACCTCAGACACTTATTAGAAGTGATCCTGGGCAAGTCACTTAATCCTGTTTATCAGTTTCCTCTTCTGTAAAATAAGTTGGGGAAGGAAATGGCAAACATCTCCAAAATCTTTGCCAAGAAAACTCCAAAGGGGGTCACAAAGAGTTGGACATGCCTGAAAATGACTACCACCAACAATGTATACTTCAGTTTCCTCATTAGTAAAAATAATGCCCACCTCTCAACAACAATAACAGCAACATATACCTCAGTTTCCTAATAAAATAATACTACTAATAATAGCACCTATCTCCAAGTAACAACAACAATGATATATTTTCTAAGTAGAAGAATGACCGGCAAGCAGGTCATATTTGGCCCTGATCTCTTTCCCAAAGTTGTTGTGAGGACAAAAAGATAATTTTGTGAATTAAAATGTATGTTAATACTAAGTTATTATTATTATTATTATTTGATTGGGAAGATCCCGTCTTGTAACCACACACACATATAAACACATAGAACTACTTATACTAATCCCTAAAACCACCTATTGTCTACCAGGACAAAACTAAACTTGCCATTCCTTCTCTATACAAATGCTTCAGATTGTATGTTGACAGTTTATTAAATTATTTGTTTATTACTTATTTATTAAATAAGGTGGTGGAACCATTGGGTTGCTTCAACTTTAAATTCCAGGAACTTCATTGAATATTGATTTTTTAGGTAGAGATTCCAGTAGCTGCTTTCTGCAGAAGAATCAATAGAATACCAGTTTGTGTTTTCTCAATATTCATACAGCGAGTTGATCTGTGATTTCTTTTACCACTAGGTTTGCTTAGCAGTGAACTTTCATACCATAACGATAATTATCATAATAAAATAAGGTTTGTTATTACTATCTTATATGTTTCATCCTAATATTTTGCACAACACTACTGAAAAAAAAATCCTTGGCTTGCAAAATACACGGATAGATAATCAAAAGTCACTATAACCCTGTTGTTGCATTATATAATAATCCTACATAGTGTTTCATTCAGAGAGTAAAGCAGAGAAAGAAGATGAAAATCAAGAGATTTTCTTTAGATGAAGGTTGATGTAACTGTGGAATGGTGGAATGGGGAAAGCTGCTCTGTTTTTTTTTTTTTTGTTTGTTTTTTTTTTAAGAGTCCTACCTCAACTGGAGTATGTCTAATGTAAAAAGAGCACAGAAATAGGAGTTGAAAGATGTAGCCCTGACTTTTTTAGTTATGTTATCAAGGGCAAATCACTTCTCCATTCCCCAGTATGTAAAATAGGAAAAACTACTCTGTCTATTTCACTGGGTTGCTGTGAAGATACAATGAGATATCAGATGTTTTAAAAAGCTTAAAGGCCTTATTGAAATAAATGCTAAGTATCAAGACATATAACTTATGAAGAAATAAACAGAAGGAAGATTTGGTTAAAAAGGAAAGGAATTTGCTGCTGAACTGGAGAATAAAGTGAAGGAGAAACAAAGCTCACATAGCTGTACAATCACAGATTTAGAGCTGGAAGGGGACTTGAGAAGTCATTTAGTCTGAGCTCCTTCTGTTGATGAGCAAAGTGAAACTCAGCAAGTTTCAAATAAGATCATATGAGAGGAAGAGTCAAATTGGGCTCTTGAACCCAGATCATCTAGAACAAATCCAAAATGTCTAATGATAACACAAGCTAAACATGTGCAAAGTTCTTTATTATTTACAAAACTCTTTCTTTCAACAACTCTGAGAAGCATTCCATGGAATTTTTATAATCCATGTGGATTGTAAATGGAAGGGCTAGGGTTCAAATGCTGACCTCCCCGGTCCAGTCCTTTCCACTTTGGCTACAGGCTTCAATAAGGGCAGGGCTGAATTTTATCTAAACTCTGAGAGCCTCTTCCGGATCTGACAGTTGCGGGTATTGTGTGGATGCTACAGTAATTAAGTGCTAAATGAGAAGAGACACATCATTTGCCCTACATTTAGCACTGGATGGAAGTAAATAGAGATCTTGGAAAGATCTTGAAATCTAAATATTGGATTTATTCAGCATCTTTGGAGATGTTTTTTCAAAAAGCTGGAAGAGACCTTGGAGATCACCTAGCCAAATTCCTTACTGTGCCAATGAGGAAATGAGAGGAAGGTGAGGTGCCTTACCTACTAAGATCATATAGCATATCAGTGAAAAAACTGATTCGGGATTCCTACTTCCAACTTCCTGAAAGTGAGGACTTCTCCCATTCTTATATTCATATCCCCAGCACCTAGTATAATGCCTGGCACATAATAGGCATTTATCAAATGATTATTGACTGATTGAAGCTGTCCACAAGCAAATTTTCCTTGTAACTGAACCTACTTCCCCTTTATTTTTTCTATTTTGGATTTAAATTCTTTCCAAAATGTGTTATATACTTTCCTGCTTTCTTAAACAGAGTATACAGAAAAAAAACAATTTATCATGTTTTCAATGACTCAATCACATCACTTTAGCCTTTCAGTGCAGCAAAGATCTATTAAGCACTTATTCTCAAGACAATTTACTAGGTGTGAGGGATACAAAGACAAAAAGGAATAGTTCTGATCTTCAAGGAGAGTCTTCCTGGAAGGTAGACATTTGACACATTACTGGAAAAATCTAAAGTAGAAAAGGATAGGGGTAAAGGAAAGATCTAAACAAATTGCTTTAAAAACATTTGAGGTGCTGACTCCTTTAGCTTTGGAATTGTAAAACACCTCATGTAAGGATCCAGAAAGGCAGACAGAAGAAGGAAATGTATCCCTGACTTGGATGATAGCCTGTGCAAATGTATTGAGGCAAGAGATAATAGCTTGGGAAGGAAGAAAAACAGCATTTATTAATTACTATATGCCATTAATTCTAAGTACTTTACACTGTTATATCATTTGCTCCTCCCAACAATCCTGGGAGGTGGGTGCTATTGTTATTCTCATTCTATTATGGAGGAAACTGAGGCAAAGAGAGTTCAAGTAGTTAACTAGTGTCTGAGGGTAGATTTGAACTCAGATTTTCCTGACTCCAAGCCTGGGGCTCTAATTATTTGGCTGATTAATGGAATAGTTCATAGTCCAGTTTGACTGGAACAAGGATTATGGGAAAAGGTATAAATGAAATCAGTCGGGTTGATTGGAACCAGGTTGTCAAAGACTGAAAGTGTCAGAAGTTACATTTTATCTTAGAGGCAATTGAGAACCATGAAAAAAAAACCATGAAGGTTTTTCAGAAGCAGCATGATGTGATCAGCCCCGTGCCTTAAGGAGATGTTGGATCTAGCATCAGTGACACCATGAGGAATACACTGTAAAAGTCCAGGGGAGTGTTAAGAAGCCTGACTTAGGGTGGTACAGAAAGACTAAAAAGAAGGGGTTGATGTTAGGGAGATGACTCTGAGGTGATATCAACAAAATAGGGAAGTTTACCAAGAGGAGTAGACTTAGGCAGAAAGATGATGATTGATTTGGACACAGTGAGTTCACAGTGCTAGTGGACATCTAGGTTATTGGTTGGTCCAGCAGACTGTTGGTGTGTGAGACAGGAGCTCAGAAAGGAGTCAGGGCCAAATATATGGACCTGCTTGCCAGTCATTCTTCTGCTTAGAAATCTTCAATGGCTCTTTAATGTCGCCTACCATCTAGTTCAAACCAGCCACTTAGACCCAATATCTGATGTACTGAGGGAATTTATTTCTCATCTTGGCTTTATTGCTATGAGTCTTTTCCAAGAGTTTTCTTTCAAATTTGGAGATAACTTAAGGATTCAAAGGAACTAAAAGCCAAGTTCTAAATATAGCCACTGCCCTTTCCAAAATGGATGAAGAGCAGAATGTGGATTGTCTGCCTGTTGCAAAGTTTAGCATGGGCAGTTCTACGGTCCTGGGAAAGCCATCCATAAAAGTGAGGTGGGAGGGACAGGGAGAGCAGTGTGTTACTTCTGATTTTACCTATAAATACCTTCCATATATCTCATTCTGTTGTACATGCAGCCCAAAATCCTTGCAAATTTTCTCACTGACTTATTCTTTATTTTCTCTGGAGGCTTAGTTTAAACCTGGCATAGCTTTTGAATAATTCCATTAGCACTAACCTGGAATTTACAAAGACCTCCACAAACACAGTGTAGAAATGATTTGAAAACACTAATACTTATTTCTCTTGCTCTGCAAGGCACACTACCAAAAATATATCCTGGCAAACACTTTCTTCCTAGGATCTTTCACTGGGTGCTTTGGTATAAGACTATGAGAAATAAGTTAGGTCACCTGTATCCAGGGAGAAGACCTTGGTTCCATCTAATCTGCCCACAAGTCCTGTGGTGTTCACAATTGGGTCAGTTCTCAACATGATCAAGGGAATAGACATGAAGCCCAGAACATACTGGACTTTTGTATTTGGGGTGTGCGAGGCAGGGAAGAAGGTCAGGGTCATTATATTTAAGGCAGTGCAGTATGTAGTTTAAATGAAGTGGTGTCTCTGGCCTTGAAGCATTTTAATATGATTTATTTTGAGCATAGCCCTACAGGGAATGATCATAGCTTGGGAAGGCATTTGGATTAGATGATTCATAAGGTTCCTTCTGGTTTTAAATTCAATGATTAAAGATTTAGATGTAATATTGACAGCAAAATAGACTGACTCCTGACACTGTATGTATATATTATATACACACACTTATCATTTTATTTTATTTTTCTTGTGAGGCAATCAGGGTTAAATGACTTTCCCAGGGTCACACAGCTAGTCAGTATTAAATGTTTGAGGCTGGATTTGAGCTCAGTTCCTCCTGACTTCAGGGTTAGTGCTCTATCCACTGCACTATCCAGATGCCCCATGTATATAATTTAAAAAGTCTTATGGCCTTTTGTTTATCAGTCATCTCTCTTCAATTTTATTTTATACCCTTTCCCATATTCCTTGTTTATAGGAAGGAAGGAAACAAGAAAAAGGAAGAAAGAAAAAAAGAAAGAAATGAAGGAATGAAGGAAGGAAAGAAGGAAGGAAAGAAAGGAAGGAAAGAAGAAATATATAATATGTGGTGCAGAGGATAGAATATTGGGACTAGATTCAAGGAGACATGAGCTCAAATTCAGCTCTAAACATTTATTAGCTCAGTGACCTTGGGCAAGTCAGTTAACTTCTGTTTGCCTAAAGATCTTATCTATAAATAGAGTATGATAACCCTTTAGGACTGTTGTGAGGATCAAACAAAGTGATATTTGTAACGCTCTTTGTGTATTTTTTTTTTTTTTTTGCTTTTTGCTGAGGCAATTGGGGTTAAGTGACTTGCCCAGGGTCACACAGCTAGGAAGTGTCTGAGACCAGATTTGAACTCAGGTCCTCCTGACTTCAGGGCTGGTGCTCTAACCACTGCGTCACCTAGCTACCCCTCTTTGTGTATTTTAAAAGCACGGAAACATGCTGACTTCAGCAAAAACAGCCAGTAAGGTGGCCACATTTGACATCTACACTGGCCTCAATCTCTCTTTCAAAAGAAAGGAAGGATGTTTCATATAATTTTCTGTTCTCAGGGCCAAGATCATTCAAATACAATTATGCATTTTCAGTTTCCTCCTAGTGTTCGCTTAATTTATGTTATTATGGTCATTATTACGCTTATGATTCAGAATTGAAAGGAATGTTTGAAACTATAGAATCCAACCCCTTCATTTTCCCAGTGGGGAAACTGAGATCCCCAGAGTCAAACAGTTATTAAGTGTCTGAGACAGGTCTTCCTGACTCTACGTATAGAACTTTACTGACTGTGGCTCCTAGCTTCTTGCTTTCTTGGTTCTCCTTATTTTACTTTTGATCAGTTCATATAAAATTCTTTGAATTCTTTATATATACAATATCTTACTGTATAATCCTGTTACATTATGTTCATATCATAATTCAGCCATACCTTAATGGATGGACACTCACTTGGTTTCCAGTTCTTTGTCAAAAGGGCTGCTATGAATATTTTGGTAGACATGCATATCTTCTGTCTTTGTCTTCAGCTATTGGTTTGTTGAGGTTTTTTTTTTTCAATTTTTTTTAACATTTTATTTGAAGTTTTGAGTTCCAAATTCTATCACTCTCCTCCTTTTTCCTCCTACTTCCCTGAGAAAGCAAGGAATCAGATATAGGTTATACATGTGTTATGTAAAACATTTCTATCTTAGCTACTTTGTACAAGAAGACTTGAATAAAAAAAAATAGAAAAAAAAGAAAGAAAATGAAAAATATCACTCCTCAGTTTATATTCAATAAATATCAGTTCTTTCTCTGGTGGCAGATTGTATGCTTCATCATTAGTCCTTTGGGATTGTCTTGGATTATTGTATTTCTGAAAATAGTTGTCATTCACAGTTCTTAATTTTATAATATTGCTATTACTGTCTATAATGTTTCCTTGGTACTGTTCACTTCACTACATATTTTTTTCATGTAAATCTTTGCAGATTTTTCTGAAATCATTCTGCTTATCATTTCTTAATTGCAATAATATTTCAGTACAATTATGTACCACAGCTTAGCCATTCCCCAATTGAATCCCTTTGATTTCCAATTCTTAACCACATGAGAAGAGCTATTATATTTTTGTATAAATAGGTCCTTTTCTTTCTTCTTTTTTTGGATGTCCTTGGTTCTTAAGATCAGAATTGAGTGCCTCAGCTTTTATGGGGTCTTATTCTCCTGCTTGCAGTCTGATAAAAATTCAGAAGGAGGTCTAATGACATCTACAAAACCTTTATAATCACCTACTTTGTAAGAGCCCTATGTTATGTAGTGAGAGAAGTTCAAAATGTAGATAAGATAGGTTCTCTGACTTTATGGAGTTTATATTTTATCAGAGTTATCAGACACAAAGAGTGATCACAGGTATTTTGAAGATTTGAAAATAAAAAAGAAAGCCTTTACTTCACTTTGCTTCCTCCCTAAAACCTTCTTTATGAGGAATACAGAGATGTAGCAGTATTATCAGATTTTAGTCCCCTGACAGAAAGGTGCTTTAATAGATATGTAGAAAAGCGTGTGGGTGAGTGATAGAGGGGAAGTGGAACTATCCTTATCAAAGGATGAATCTATGGGAAAAATGTACAGTATCCCTGAGAAGAAATAATCAAGTATCTCGTTTGGCATATTTGTTTTTATGCCATCAATCTACCTAACTGGACTGGCATGGAGGGAGTTAATAATGAAAAGATACAGAGACAAAAATGAAATATTCCCTGCACTCAAGATACTTATATATTCCATGTGCAGGTGAGGGTAGTAATACAGGAACAGGCTTATATAGACTATATAAAAATAAATGCAAGACAAATTTTATGCAATTCAGTAATCAGGAAAGAAAGGTCTTGAGTGGAACTTTGAAGAAAAGAAGAGATTTTGAGAGATGGAGGGAAGGTGAAAGTGTATTCCAAGTACAAAGCTAGTGATATGAGAGACAGAGTGTTTGTGAGAAACAAGGACACTTTGGCAGGACCATAAAGGTCAAGAAGTAGAATCAGATAAAATAAGGATGGCAACATAGATTAAAACCAGGTTGGGAAGGCCTTTTAAAGTTAAACAGAGGAGCTTATATTTGACCTGAGAGGTAATAATGGAGCTTGTTGGAGTTTATTGAGTAGGGGAGTGACAGAGTTGAATCTTGATTAAGGAAAATCACTTAGGCAGCTGGATGGAAGATAAATTGGAAATTTGAGAGGAAAGACACTTAGTAGGAATGTCAGTATGAATATAGAAAAAGATGAAAAGAGGGCTCAGGGTAAATCCACATTTAGAGGGTATAATATGAATGATAAACTAGCAAAAGATATTGGGAAGGAATGGTCAGACAAGTAGGAGGAGAACCAAGCAATAGCAGTATCACAAAATCCAGAGAGGAGGTAGTCAACAATGGTGATTGTTCTATAGATGTCGAGAAGGACAAAAATATGCAAAACACCATCAGATCTGCCCATTAAGAGATCATTGATCACTTTGGAAAGAGAAAATTCAGTTGAGTGATGATGAGGTCTGAAGCCATATTGCAAAGGGGTTAGGAGTTAGAAAGAGGGGAAGAAGTAGAGATAACGTACGAACAGCTTTTCCCCAGAATTTCTTTGTAAAAGGGAGGAAAATGTTAGGTAATGGTATTGCTTGAAGAGATAATAAGTTTAGGGAGGATTTCAGCATGGGAGAGCCACTAGAGAGAGGTTGAAAATAAATGGGGCAGAATGACTGAGGAAGCAATTTTTTGGAACAAATGAAAGGTGGTTCAGATTAAAATGTTAATATTCATATCTTAGTAGATTTGGTGTGATGTGGTATATGGTGTGGCACAAAGAATTCTTCATCTAGAGGTAGAATAGTTGTGCTCAACTCTTACTGAAGTTGTGCCAACTCTTACAATTTAATAATTATATTACTCTGCCCAAATCACTTGACTTTCTGGACCTCATTTTAAGAATGAGTAGGTTGAAGTGTATGTCCTTGAAGGAAGGATCTTCTCACTTTAAATTTATGATCCTGTTTCTCTTAAAGTACTAATTTGTCTTCCCACACTCTGTTATACTCTGTTGATGCTGCCATTCCTTAAGTGTAGAGATATAGGGAATCTTAGGGTTATCTACTTGGAAAGAATCAATTTTCTCTAATATGGATTATTCTCAATAATCTGATTAGGTCAGGACAGTTTCCTGGTTATTTCTTATTGTCAGATACACTCAGATGAGGAAAAAGACTTCTTTCTAAGGACCTATACTGTGCTGGAAACACATACACTATTATTATTCAGTTGTTCCAGTCTCGTCTGACTCTTTGTGACCCCATTTGGTATTTTCTTGGCAAAGATACTGGAGTGGTTTGCGATTTCCTTCTCTAACTCATTATACAAATCAGGAAACTGAGGCAAACAGGGTAAAGTGAGATGGTAACACAGCTAGTAAGTGTCTAAGGCCAGATTTTAAGTCAGGAAGATGAAGCTTTCTGACTCTAGACCTAGTCAACCACATAGGCAGAATATCATTTACTATATGAAATGGTCATCCAAAATTTGCAATCAGAAATACATCCAAGGTAATAAAGGGGCAAGAACTTACCATGTTGGCTAAGACATATGACCAGAAATCAGATCATCAGTGTAGAGGAGTCTCCAACACTGCTTTTCATAGACTGATTGCTTATTATTTCTAAGATGAGGAATTGTGAGCATTATTATCTGTACTGCTTATCCACTATACCATACTCTATCCAGTTATCTCTGTTTGACAGCCAGTTCCTATTGCTTGTTTTAGAAGTGACTTCTGCCAAATACCCGTGACTTTATGTATTTTCCATCTGGCATCTGAGTCGACACTGTAGGAAACTTGTGAACTATGGACACTGACAACATTTGTGCCAAAATGATACAGGACAACACAGTTGAAGTCTTGTGGGCAAAGTGAGCCTCCCAAGCCACATCCTTAATATCATCTTAGCACCTCTAAGTGCACAGCTTGATTGAAGAATGAGACAGGCAGAGGAAAGACCACTTTTCTATCTTCTTCCTTCTTCTTTAGCTGCAGTAACCTTCTAGGGGGAAGTCAGATTTCCTTCCTTCTACCAGCTTCATCCATCCTCCCTGCCCTACCCCCCAACCTTGGCCTTCTTTTGTGGACCTTTTAGTCAAACATCAGTTTAGTTTGGCAGTGATATTAGTAGTGACTCATCTCTGCCAGTTTTTGATCTAAACACAGAGAGTGAAAAGCTCTCTTTAGACACTGGAAACTTAGCCAAGCTGGCCCAAGAAAATTTGAAGGGACGTAACTTCAGTAGTTCTTGTGTCCCAACTCATTATTGCCATTTTATTTTATTTGGGATGAGTTTGGAAGACAACTATCTCATATCCTCATGTAAAATTGAGATCATTAGAATCTCAGTGCCTTAAGACTGACATAAATGGGAGTGATCTAGACAGAATCATGAGTGACTGCGATATGGGCAGATTGACCTTTGAAGAAATATAAATATCTCTACTTCTATGAGTTCTTGATAATGTTGTTTTTGATAATGTGAAGAATGAGTCCTCGATCATCTACACTTTCAGTCATGCTGTGGCTTCATTTACTTTCTGCAGATAAAAGGAGTTGAATTCTAGATTTGATATAGTGTAATGTGATGAAAATAACTCAACCAAAACAGTAAACTAGGAATGTGGAGATCCATGTTCCAGTCCCTGCCTAGCCTGTAACTGACCATGGACTCCATTTTTCTGGGTCTCAGTTTTATAAAGTAGACTCCAAGATTTCTAAGCATTTGCCTAATCTTCTGTGTGCCTTTAATTCTTTGCTTTCTGGATCATATATTTAGATCTTGGCTTCTAAGCTTTATTCAAGTTAAGTCACCAATTCCAGTGCTGAAATATTTGCATGAAATAATGAAGAGAGCCAAGAGAACATTGTATACAGAAACAGCAATGTCATTCAAAAAGGAATTATGAATGACTAAGCTATTCTGAGCAATATGGACATTCAGCTCAATTACAAAGGACCTATGAAGGTAGGTACTATCCACCTCCAGAGAAAGAACTTATATATGAAAGTATGTATTGATGTATTGTATGGTTTCACACATACACACACATTTGTTAAATGTTAGTCTTCTCTAGTGAGGAGTTGGGAGGGAGGAAGGGAAATAGCTTGGAACTCTAAATGTAAAATAAACAAATATATACATATATATATATATATATATATTTTAAGGGAATTTAAGGGAGGATTTAAGGGAAAATACAAAAAGTAGTTCAAAGGATGAGGTCTGTAGGTATGAATCTTTGAGATAGGAGCACCAGGAATTAAATCACAGATTCACTATGCATAAATATTTATTTTCATGACTTCCAGTGGATCTGGAGAGATTACTTGGGAAGGAGACAGTGCCTTTCCTACAACCTCTCTGAGGAAGACTTTGTTTGAGATTACCAGTGTAATAAATAAATAGTAATTTCACTTATTATCTTCTGCTTAAATCTTTCAAGAAGTATCAGAACTTCTGAGTTGAGATATGCGGAATAGATCTGATAATGGTTTTATTTATTAAATGTAGCCTCATTTATCTGGAAATCTGGTTTGCAAATGCCAAATTCTTTCCCTTGTCTTAAATGGTATGGAGTTACCAGCTTCGGTATTATGTGTCGCCTGAAGAGTTGTATCAATTCAGTGGAATCTCCAGACTCTGTGTTCACTTAAGGAAAGTCTTCTCACCAACCATCTGGATTTCTGTACATCTGAAATCTCCTTTTCTTCCATTCATTGAGGTACACTAGATTATTCTATGTTCTCAAGTGAAATTACTTCCTTTTATCACAGCCTAGGTTCAGGGGATGAATCTCAGCATATTTTCTGATAATCAAATGTACATGAGTCAATCAGAAGTCAGTCTTCATTATATGCCTCAATCCCTTATCATTTCTTAATCAGGGAATGCAGATATGGTTACTATAATTAAAGGTGGCCTTTACCACACAGCTCTGTGGGCTGCTATTAACATTTATGGCAACTCTGCTCCTGTTCCCATGCCACTTTTAACCCCTGTCTCTCAGCCGATGACCTATATTACTGAAGAAATGGAGATCAACCAACTTAAGTCCTCTGTTTCTTCTATGCCTCATTGCAGAATTTCTTCACCTCTTTTCTCCTTTGTTCCCATTCTCTGAGGATTAGGTGACTATTTTCTTTGCTAAGAGTAATACTTCTACTTCTGCCCTTGATCCAACCATCCCTTTGCTCTTCCCTCACTGTCTGCTTTTCATTTGATCATGTCACATCCCCTCAAACTATCATCTGAGCAGTTAGTTGGAATAGTGGATAGAGTCCTAGACTTGGTGTTTTTACTTAACCTCTCTGTTTCCTTACTTAGAACAGGGCTTCTTAAATTGTTTCCACTTGCAACCCCTTTTTACCTGAAAAGTTTTACACAACCACAGATATATAAAATCAAATATTTACTGATAATAAATAATAGTTTTGCAATCCTCACATTCATTTATGTGGACTACAGTTTAAGAAGCTTTATTTTTGATGATTGGCCTTCATAACTGCAGCTCCAGGATCCTACACTCTACTACCTAGTTACCTGATCGTAGGATCATTCCTACTATTGTGTTTTGATACTTATTGGTGGAATTTAAATATCTCATTTATTTCCACATTAAGTTAAAAAGATTTTCTACTTTGAGTATCTTATTTTGTTTAGTTTTATAATAGACACAAACATTAGCATTTGAACCAATGTTCTCCATCCTAGCCATATTCCATTTACTTTAATATGAATGGGTCTTTTGTAAATTTGCCCTTGACTTCTGAGAGAAATAGTGTGGTGAAAGGGAGGGGGAAAAGGAGAAGGAAGACAGAAAAACAAGCAAGGGAGAGGAGGTGCAGTATGAGAATGCATGTATATATAAAGGTGGTTTCAAGGTGTCTCTTCAAATCTCAAGGAATGCTACAAATTCTAAAAATAACATTTCCAGGTAAAATGAAGCTTAACTTCCTTCAATGTGCAAAATATAGACCCTTCTGCACTTTTAGCATAATGATGAAACAGAGTGGGTAAAGCAAAATAAAATGTTGTGAGACAGTATAGCTACTTTCAGCAAATTGGAAATCATTAGTTTAGAGTTTCAAAAGTTATCAGGATATTCATTGAGTGATTCTGATGAAATTACAAAGAGACCTGACAGAGAGAAAGGAAAGTTTTGTACAGGATCATGTGGAGGCCCAAGGTGGTAATAAATTCCTCTTCTTTAACCAGGCCAAGGCTGACTTCCAGCCAACATGTTTCTGAGTGACATTAATACAATGAGAGAATTGTTGACAACTTCCTAAGGCAACCTTGAGCTTCTAAGCCAAATATGGGCAAGTAGAAAGTATGACTATTTGTATCCAGGGACATCATAGTAATTGTATCCTTCTAAATGCTTTTCAGAGTTCAGGGCTTTACCTTTCCCATTTAACTGATGTTAGATTCATAATCCAGGTGCTTGGTAGGGATGGGCAAAATAATCAAGAAAAAAAATTCAAAGGAAATTGTCCATCAGTAAATCTTTATTATTAAGCATCAACTATATGCTAGATACTATGCTAAGCACTGGGAATGCAAAGAAAGACAAAATTTAGTCCTTGATCTCATCATGACATTTGCACTTTAGGAAAATCACTTTGATGGCTGAATTGAAGATAAACTGGAGTGGAGACATGTGTGTCAGGCAGACCAAATATCAAGCTATTGAAATAGTCCAAGCATGAGAATATGAGGGCCACCGGGGTGGCAGCAGTATCAGAAAAGAGAATATATGTGAGAGATATCCAAAAGGAAAAGGTGAAGGCCCCCACCAATGTGCTTCCCATCTATGCAAAGCAATCACAACACCACCACCCACTTTAAACATAAAACATTTGCTAAACAAGAGTGCAAAACAAGAAATAATCCTAAAATTAACTGAATGGGAGGTGAAAATTAAATTAATGGAAAAATGACAATTTATCCATAAACCTAGATTACACTCTCCCCCTACTGCACATAGAGATTTGGACAATGAAGGAGGAGTGAAGGAGTGTGTGTAGGATTAAAGAAATCTAGAAATGAGACATGTAATAAAGGAAACTTAAGTTCTTATGTATTACCTATTGATCAAAACAGCTTCTCTGCTGTCTGCTCTTCAACTGGGCAAAATTTGTTATTCTTTAGTTGCTTCAGCTTCAGGATTCTTAAAAAACACAGTTTCCTTTAGCAGAACTCTGGGAAAGGGTTAAGCTCTTGTTTATTTTCCTGCTTTATGTATGGTTTTGTTGAGAATAAAAAGTAAAGTCTTCTGCTCCTCTTCCAGTATTGCTCCCAGTACTTAGCTGAGCTACTTTCAAAGAGATCCTCACAATACATTTATCTGAGAAGCTGTTTTCTTTCAGATCTTTAGAACTGTCTCAAACTGCTTTTCTTACATAAATGTCCTTTTTCTGCCCCTTTCTACAAATATGATATCCATAAATGAAAGGAAGGGTACTACTATACATACATAACTGCAGAAATAGTTCATAAATCTCTAAAAATAAATTCCCTTCTGGTTGCTGATTCCTTTTAGATATGATTACCATGTTTTTCACATTAAAATATTGAATAGAAATGATCTGACAGGCATAAATATATTGATTACAGTCACAGCTAAAGGGAGACCTCAGCTTGTCTACAAGTCACTACTCAAGCTTCTTTATGTATATTTCTGCACCATTCATTTATTTATTTAACCAAACTATTCCCAGCACTAGGCTGGGTGACATTGTCCAGCTGCCAGGCAAGATTGTGAGAAAAGCTTTTAAATCAGAGTGGTTTTTTTTTTGTCACATTCTCTTCATCACCTGGCTTCATGTGGCTTTCCACCCAAGGTGTTGGGGGAAAGATTATTATTATGCCTGATGCTCCATAACATTGAACAAGTGAGGCCATACTGAGATTCAGGGTGTGCTTTTTGGGCTTGTGTTCTTTTATTTGCTCTGTTCTTATCAAAAAGGGACAGCTGCTTTAGGTAGGATATCTCTCAATCTCTGGAGTTTTTAATCTGGCTGAGCTATACTAATTTGCAATCTCTTTACACAAAGTCCACTAGTTTCAAATTCCAAACTAGAGCTGACCTTTCTGAGAGAGTTCACAATTGTTATATGACATTTTAAACAATACTTGTAGGAATCCATATGTCAGATTTATGCTAAACTATGATTTCTTCCTGTCATCTAAGTCATTTTAGATATGACTGATTATGTATTATAGACCCTGAAATGAGAGACAGTGGCAATGTATTGTGGCAAGTGTAATAGCCAGTTTTCTTAGATTCACTACAAAACTCAGGGTCCATTTTCTTCTATTTTGAGATTTTACATTTTTCCTCAAGGCCATATCAGTTCAGGACTGATAGAATGTAGCTGAAAGATTTTTTCATGAAGTTAGAGGTTTTCCTCTCTCTTGTTATCATCAATAAAATTTAAAATGCTTGAAAAGAATTGTTTCAGTTTTGCCTCGTATCCCTTGCCTATAGTAGGCATATAATAAATGTTTATAGATTATTTTTATCATCACAGTCACCGAAAACTATTTGCCTGCTTGTATATATGGTGCTGTTGAGGATAAAAAAGTAAAATCTTCTGCTCTTCTTCACCTCCAAACTTGACTACTCCAAGAATTAGAATCTTCTTCCTACTTGTCCCACTTTAGCTTACATTTTACTAAAGTGGCCCTTATAATTCAAACTTCATTTGATCATAATCAAAGACAAATAGATGGAATGAGAAGTCAAGGGGTATCCCCATTACAATGGAATCAAGTTCTGTTGAGGTCTACTTGGGATATTCATAGTATGAGCCAGCCCATTTAAATTAGTCCCAGCCATGCATCTTAGAGCAACAGCTCACTAATACAAACCTACTTTTCATTAAAATACAAGCTGTTATGTTATACACTGTAATGGAGCAAATTTCCCAATGCAACTAGCTATATATAACCACATTATCTCAATTTCTTAGACTACCTTTCATCTTAGAAGCTGATACAATGCAAATTTATGCTCTCTGCCTTGGGTCAAGATGATAACTTGGTTATCCTTCTTGTTCATTTCAAGAACCAGGTAAAATTAGCTGACTATGTTCCACCCCCAGGCCATTAAATTCTGTCCCCCTAAACCTCTGTTAATTCATTCCCTCACTCCTTGGCAAATCAGAAAGGATGAACAGGTGAGTTATAAAACCAGTGGAGTAGAGTAAGAAGTGGGTTAGCAAAATTTATATAGACTGGTTAAAAGGAAGCACTTATTTACAAAATCATCTTAAAGGATACATGACACAGAATCTAAGGTCTTGCTAATTTGATTTTTCTCTTTTGCCATGTTATTCCTTCAGTCTCCAAGAGTGCTTCATTAGTTGTCTCTCTTGTATCATTGAAAGATCTCTTAGGAGGTGAGCATGGAGTTTGTGGCAAGGGACTCCACGTTCTAGGAGGGAGGGGATAAGAAATCTGGAGTTTTACCTGTTTTAAATTGGCTGCACTCCCAGCTGAGACACCAACCAGACCCAGAGTCATAGATAGTTACAGGATAGTGTGACTAATGACATGATAGTTTCTGTGGTTCGTGGTAAATTACAATGTATCTTGTTTGTCCATAGCTACTATTGTACATAATAATAAGGTAACAGGTTTGTCCCTATACCAAGAACCTTTCTCCCCCTTGGCAAAGCAATCAGAGTTAAATAACTTGCCCAGCATCACACAGCTAGTAAATGTCAAGTATCTGAGACCAGGTCCTTTGAACACAGGTCCTCCTGACTGCAGGGCTACTGCCTTATCCACTGTACCACCTAGTTGCCTCTGATAAGGGGCCCTTTTAAAAAGGTTCAAAGTAGTTCCTGTCAATCACAAGGAATTTGCATGGGCTTGAATTATCAAAAACTAAAAATAGTTCTCTGGTTTTTTAGGACCGATTTTGTATAAAAGACTCAATTGCTTTGGAATCTAGCCCTACACATCTCTTCAATGGTCAGGCCAAGGTATTGGGCCAGGAGGTTGGGTACGTCCAAGCCAGAGAACAACCACTTGTCATAAAATGAGGCTGGGCAGAAAGCCAGGTATGCAGAGATTGCTCTGTATTGATTAGAAAGGGTGATTTATTCCTGGTCTTGGCCTTCATCATAATGAGATTGCTACAGAAAAATAGAAGTGACATGAGGACACTTTTTGGATATATATCAAACCTTCTTTTTCACATACCCAGTGATATTCAGGGCCAGTGATATCCCTGGGTAGGGATATTAAGCCAAGAGGACCATTTTAGAAGCTGTATGTATGCATGCTGGATGCAGCTACCAAAAATCTATAGCTCTGAATATTATTTAGGGCCTTGAATCAAAACACATTTGATCTAGATTATTTTATTTATCTGAGTACTTTTAGTTTTAGAAATTTTGATTTCATTACTAAATATGGCAACAGGTATTACATTTCAGTTGGAGAAGTTTTCTTAGGTAGACAAACCACATTAGGTGCTTACCTCATAAAATATTACTTGAGAATTAATGCAGAAATAAAATACATTCCTTAAGAATAGAATATAAACTTACCCAGGGCAAGAATTATCACAATTATAGATTCATAACCCTAGTACATAGAACAGTACATACTACATACTTAATAAATAAATTTTGAATGGATGATTAAAAAAACTTTGTTGATGCCTTTTATTTTTATATTACATTCATTTTGAATATATAACTCTCCTAGTTTCTCCTACCCAGCAAACTTTCTCTTGTAAGAAATATACTCTTGAGGGGCAGCTAGGTGGCCCAGTGGTTAGAGCACCAGCCCTGAAGTCAGGAGGACCTGAGTTCAAATCTGGTCTCAGACACTTCTTAGCTGTGTGACCCTGGGCAAGTCACTTAACCCCAAATGCCTCAGCAAAAAGCAAAAAAAAAAAAAGAAATATATTTTTGAAAAATTCTTTAGAGGATGTAATGGGTAGAGCACCAGCTCTGAAGTCAGGGAAGAGTTGAGCTCAAGTCTGACCTCAAACACTTAAAACTACCTGGCTGTGTGACCCTGGGAAAGTCACTTAGCCCCATTGCCTCAGCAAAAAAAAAAAAAAAAAAAAAACAGAAAAAGGAAAAGAAAAAAGAAAAATTCTTCATAAATAACCAAAACATTAAGCACATTTGACAACCTAGGTTTTCAAAAATGGGAAATATGTATGTCATAGATAAATTTTTTATTAAAAGCTTTTTATTTATGATACATATGTATGGGAAATTTTTCAACACTGACCTTTGCAAAACCATTCTATTCCAAATTTTCCACTCCTTACCCCCATCCTCTCCCCTAGATGGCAGGTAGTCTAATACATATTAAATATGTTAAAATATATGTTAAATCCAATATATGTATACATATTTATATAGTTATCTTGCTGCACAAGAAAAATCAGATCAAGAAGAAAGAAAAAAAATTGAGAAAGAAAACAAAATGCAAGCAAACAACAGCAGAAGGAATGATAATGCTATATTGTGGTCTACACTCAGTTCCCACAGTCCTCTCTGTGTGTAGATGACTCTCTTCATCACTGGAACTGGTTTGAATCACCTCATTGTTGAAGAGAACCATGCCCATCAGAATTGATCACTGTATAGTCTTGTTGCGGTGTATAGTGATCTCCTGGTTCTACTCATTTCATTTAGCATCAGTTCATGCAAGTCTCTCCAGGCCTCTCTGAAATCACCCTGCTGGTCGTTTCTTACAAAACAATAATATTCCATGATATTCATATACCATAATTTATTCAGCCATTCTCTAATTGATGGGGATCCAAGCATAGATAATTTTCCACATAAAGGTCACACAGTTCCTGCCATATTGTGACTAGCATAGGTTTTCTTATTCTCAGTCCAATACTCTTCCACTTAAATTGTATTTCCTTCCTCCTTTCTTGTAACTTTCAGCTTGACATTATTTTAAGGAAAGAAGGAATAGGATACCAGTTCACACATAACATCCTCTTAAAAGCTTTTGATCTTTTGGAATAATAAGAATTATAGAATTTAAGAACAGGAAACATTATGGAAGTTTCCTTTACCAATGAAAATCACATATCTAGAACAAAAAAAGACTAGAAGGACCTTGTAAGCCATCTAATCCAACCCATATGTGAATAATAATACCTTTTCTTTATTTAATAGCTTAAAATCCCCTGTAATCATAATATTATTGTGTTTTTCTTGTTCCCCATTTCAGATAAACTCCAGACTGTGAGGGAGTCAGGGATAGATCAGAATCAAACAGCATATTCAAGTGATAGGTGCACAGTATAGACCTATGAAGACAGTAAAGGCTTGAAGTCACATTTCAGCAAGTAAAAACCCTATTCCTACCTCTAAGATTTAACTTGGATTAACAAGGACAATTTTGAATAATGATATCACAACAAATCTAAGAGTGACAGCTTATCCTGACCACCTCCATTCAAGAAATTAGACGTTAAAAATATCAGCAAAACAAATTTCTTTTCTTGATAAATCTATTTGTGTGTGTATATATGTGTTTCTGTTTGAAATGTTTGCAAGTTGAATGTTATAGTCACCTTAGTTGTTAAAAATATAATTTTTTCAAAAATGGTTAAAAGTATCTTACTGTTGAAAATCTACCTTTCATTCAAGATAGACTCAATTTTTCCAGGATATGTGATTTTAGGTGTCAATTTGTAGATTTTTTGCTTTATATTATTCTTTTGCATTATTTTCTCTGATTTCTTATGGCTGGATAGTAATCCTGATTCATTTGAATCATTATCTCTTCATAGCTGAAAGCCTTTCTTCTGTTGCTTATGAAAATTTTGTTGTGTCTTTGAGAATTTGTGAAATGTTATCACTTTTTGCCTTGGAGTTTCACACTTGTTTTTCCTCTGATACTTTGTTACTTATATTTTAAAAATTATGCTTGATCTTTTGGTATTATTTCTTATAGTTGAGTATTCATATTTTTTTTCATTTACCATGTACTTTTGGAAAATTTAAAGTGCCTCATTCTGTCTTCCAAGGTTAGTTATTCTGTTTTGTATAGAGTTCATGTATTCTCTCTTAGTCATGACCTTTTTCTTCTCTTCTGTCCAGTTTCTTTTTCTGTTTATGTGTTTTTGAGTTCCAAAATTGTCATTTTTTAAAAGAATTTTTACTTTTATGGAGTAATCCTCCATCAGTCTTCTAATATCTCTATATTCTTTTTTGTCTTGATTAACCTCAACTTGAGCCTAATTACAACAAGGTAATTATTTTTTCCCAATTGTTTCCCTATCCCACTGCCAATAGGAGCTATCCTAAAACTTTTTTCTCTTTAAAATTTCCACACTTTCCTCTATTCCCAACTTTTCAGCTGATAACATTGCCCCATAATTTACAAAGAAATTAAATACCATTTTCGATGAACTCTGTCTTCATTTTGAAACTTCTTGAAATCCTTTCCCGTTCTTTTCTTCCTCACATAAATCTCCGATAATGAAGTGGCTTTTTATCTTGCTAAGACTAACCCTTCTAAATATACTCTTTAGCCTATCCTTCATGTTTTCTTCAATAGTTGAGCCTCCTTTCCCCATCATCTCCCTATTTCCAGTCTCTCACTAGCTACTGATTAGCGTAAGTGTGGTATTTGACTTTGTTATCTTTTATGCAAATTTAATTTTTATAGATATTCTATGATGGAGGTGAAGCTTCCATGGGGAAAAGGGATCTGATTTTGAGAAGGGGAAATGACCCTTGTCAGGACATTAGAAAGTGAAAGTGTTATATAGAGGAAAAAGAGTGAAAGGACAGTAGAACAATTAGAATTTAAACATATATTTGAACCTTTTCTTGAAGAAGAATGATCTGGATATTCTTAGGAAGATGTCCTTCAAGGAATGATATTGTGGAGTCACAGAGTTTAACAGATAATTCAGGTCTGAGAATGAAGAGAAGAGTAATCATAATAGGGAGTGATATCATACTTAGGGACATTGAAACAGTTATTTGTTGATCTGATTATGTTAGAGAGATCTATTGTCTTCTCAGCATAATATTCAATATATTTATAATAGTTAACTATCCAAGACTTATTATAACAGATCACTGCTATTCATTTTTGGCACAAGTGGCTCTGCCAGAATGAACTTAAAAACTATTGCCAATGATTGAGAAATTTTGGGCAAAGATACTGAAGATCATAGGGGCCTCTATAGGCTTTCATTTTCTCTCATAGAAGGCAAGGGGGACAGAATAGAAAAATATTTGAGGAGTGAACAGGTGGGTAAGAAGATAATGTCTGAGAATGGGATTTGGATTTTTGGATCATGGTTTAGAATGTCGTGTTGACAAATTCTTGGCCAGTGATAAAGTACAGTTAACAAAGGCTGGTAATGTATTTGCCAGATATCCTGAAAGTCTAACCAAAAGAATTTTGAATCAAAAAGTGTGGACAAAGGAGAAGACTACTTATGTGTATCCTTTAAGTTCAATTCTATAGAGATTAACTTCAAAAAGCAAGAAAAATAATGACTGAGATGCCCAGAAATTCACTAGAGATGAAATTGAAGAAAGGAGACTGTGGTAAAACCAATAACTTGAGATATTTGACATACAGACACTCAAAATTTAAGTCACAAACAGCAGAAACTAGATGTCTTAAGAAGAAACAATTTTGGCCTCATGGGTATCATTGAGAATTAGTAGAATGAAACTCATCATCAGACCTTGTCCCTGGATGAGTATAACTTATTCAAAAGAAACCAGATGGTGGGATAAGATACCATTTTATTGTTAAGAGTGAATAGTCATGTGAGGAAATCTAGGAATGAGAAGGACAAGCATAATACAGAATATCTGGGTGAAAGTAAAAAAAAGGGAATAATAGGAATGATTTTGTAATTGGAAAATACTATAAATCAAAATTTCTTAAGCTGGTTGCATATTTGAATGTGGGGGTTGCAAAATTATAATTTATTGTCAGTAAATGCTTAATTTGTGTACTTATTTTACATACCTTTACATATTTTTATATAAAATATAGCTGATATTATCTAAAAATTTCTCAGACAAAAAGGGACCATGAGTGAAAAAAATTTAAGAAGCCCTGATATAGACCACTTGGACAGAAAGAGAAAATAGATAAAGATTGAAACAGGTCATAACCTTAACATAGAGTTAAGAGATTAGAGACTAATTATACAGAACTTTCCTAGAGCTCTCAGCCAAAAGCAGAGTTGCTAATAACATCTTTATTTGCCTCAGTGAAAATGTCATCCTTTGAAAGATGGAGGAACCAATAAGTGGAAATTTCATTCTGAATCTGATTCTTACAAACAGGGAAAAACTGATTTCTGGGGTAGAAATGATGGGAACCATTGGTGGAAGTAACTATTCCATCTTTCAGTTTGTGGTGGTGAAAGAGAGGAAATCCAAGCATAATCTGGCTTGTACTCTAGATTTTAAGGAAAACATATTTTAGAAAGTCAGAAAAAAGATCTGAAATTGGATGTAAAATAGTATTTCAGGTAAGTCTAGGAGGAATGGGATATACTTAAGATTGAAATTCTGGACTTTGAGCAAAAAAAAAAAACAAAAACAAAAAACAAAACCCAAAAAACTTTTTAAAATTTCCTTGGTCTCAGTTTCCTCATCTGTAAAATTGAATGATTTGCACTCAATGACCTTTTAAGATCCATTCTAGTTTTAAATCTGTGATCTTATGAATGATTTTACTAACATTCATTTATTAGATACTCACCATGTGCCAGGCATTGTGTTCATCCTTTACTAACATCTTTTTTTACATCATCCCTGTGAAGTCAAGTATCATCAGTTTTATTTTATAGCTGAGGAAACTAGTCTCAGAGAGGGTTGCCCAGGTCAAATGCAGGTTTTCTGATACCAAATTTTGTGTTTTCCATTGCACAATGCAGCCTTTAATTACATATTCATAGGTGCTGCGTTTCTGGGGCAGCTAGGTGGCACAGTGGACAGAGCAGTAGACCTGGAGTTAAGAAGATTCATCTTTCTAAGTTCAGATCTGGCCTCAGACACTTACTCCTGCCTGCCTTAGTTTCCTCATCTGTAAAATGAGCTGAAGAAGGAAATGGCAAACTACTCCAGTATCTTTGCCAAGAAAATTCCAAGTGGGGTCATGAAGAGTCAGACATGAGTGAATATGACTGAACAACAAG
Organism: Myrmecobius fasciatus; assembly: GCA_023553655.1. NCBI lineage: Eukaryota > Metazoa > Chordata > Mammalia > Dasyuromorphia > Myrmecobiidae > Myrmecobius > Myrmecobius fasciatus. The sequence goes on from JAJPUD010000574.1 coordinate 132,875, forward strand.
AACAACATATTTGCCTTTCTTCCTTCCAGGAAGGGTGTTTGGCAGAAGCAGCTTATTGGAAAAGCAAATAAAGAAAGGCTCAAAGCTATCCTCTTGAGAGCCCTTGTCGACTGAGGGGAACCCTATGCAAAAATGATCCAGCCTTTCCAGTCCTTTTTCATTTATTTGCAGTATTTAAAAACCAGTTCCCCCAGGCAAAAAGGAACTACAAATAGTGAAGTCCTTCATCCAGTCCTGGAGATGTTATACTTGGGAAGATAATTGTGCATCTCTGGATTATTTGAATCTGATACAAAAGCAGTAGGTGTTAAGGAGGTGAAATGCTATAAAAAGAACATCACCTCAAATCTATATAGCATCTCTTCAATTAACTTGAGTCCCTCCTGCATGTTGCCTCATTCATCCTCAGGACAACTTGGTGAGTCATGAATTCTTACTACCCAATTATGAAAGAGGTACTGACAAAATGGGATATTAAAGAATAGGGGACCTTTTACTTAAAGTAGTATATTAGATGGAATTGTGCCATAACATCCATATATTCTTGGTGTCGACCTTGGACTCCCCTACTCAGTGCCTGCTCACTCTGTAATTTACTTATCTTACCAGGGCTTAGCAGGAGAAACTGTTGATCATTTACTAGTTAGGTAATTTTGTAGAAGAGAAAGAGTTGAAGTTCAGAAGAGACCACCCTAACTTTTCTAGTCCAGTCTGATCTCTTTCTTTCCCTTGTAGATTATACTATATAGGTTTTCATTTTTTTCTTGTTTTACATATCAATCTCGCATCCCTATATGATCTTAAGTTCTTTTAAAACAGGGAGACCTTACTAATACTAAGCCTAGGAAAGTGTGAATTATGCTGGAAATTACTTGATTATGGACTGATTCAAAGTTTACTGATTAAGAGTTTTCAGAGAGTCTTCCCTGAAGAATCAGGAACAAAGGTATCCTGTCTCTTAGTTTGGTGTATTGCTCGCTATATGATACTAACTTTTTCTTGTTGGATCTTGCTCTACTACATAACACCAATTCTCATCTTCCTCTTTTGCTCTAAACTTTTAACTTCACTGTCCTTTTCAGTGGTGCAAAGATGGATTTGACTAGGCTCTAGGATTTCTAGATCAAAAGTTAGTAAAATATAACATCTAGTCTGATATTTCCTGAAGGAAATATCTCATCATTTTTTCTAAGTGTAATAAAGTGTTTGCTTTGAAACAATTTGCAACTTTAAAAAGAAATAGAAATAACAATAGTCCAAGCTGACAATTTGAAATTTCTCTGTTTTTCCAAAAAGTGAAATAGCAGTTTGTCACAATTAAATATGTAACCAGTTTGAAGGGGAAATCTACTGGAAAAGCTAAAACTAGCAGAGTAAAGATAGTAAAAACAATTTAAGTAGTCAAAATACAGTATCACAAAGTAAACAAGTCCAAATCTAGAAAACATATTTTTGGCATTTACAAGAAGAACTGATAAAAAGAAAAGATTTCTATGTTTAATTTTATGTATCTCTCATCTCAAAAGTATACCTGTGGAATACACCAAAAAGGCAAGAAACTTTTTCCAGAGAAAATTAGATAAGCAAAATTGAAAAACTAAAAACTGAAAACTGAAAACAAACTTAAAAAAAGTTTGTGGCATCAAAAGAATTGTTTGCATTATATAATGTACATGATGATAGAAAAATATGGATATTGCCTGTATATGATTGGTATAGTTGCCAGGCAACTATATTGGTATAGTTGCCAGGCTAGCCTGGCAAATCACATGTAAAGCACCTTCAGATGTTTCCATATGCAGGCAAAGTCTAGATTGGGATCTGTATTCCTATCTTGTACTGAAAATGGATGAAGTAACAGATGTTAAAGATGCTCATTTTGAAAAAAAAATATGTACTATAATGTTGAAAATTATATTAGGTAAACTTTATTACTTTGGAAACCTATTGATAGCAATGATAAATCAAGAAAAAAGTTTGTCTTTTACTGAAAAAAGATATCATGTGGGAGAATTGTGCAATGAGAACACATTGGATCCTTCACAATCACTTGTCTTAAGAAATAAGAAGCTACAGATGGTTTTTTAATTTATTACAAGAGTAATCAACTTTATAAAAATAGGTCATTAAAAAGAAGGCCCTAAAAAGTTGAGTGACAATATTGGGGTGGAGCATAGAATATTTCATTGTTATTGCAAAATATGCCAATTTTATCACACTATAGTACCTTGAAAGCTATTTGAACTGAAAATAGACATTGCCATTTTTCTTATTGATGATAATAATAAAAAAGATGAAACATTCATTTTTTTTTTTAAATTTTTATTTTATTTGAATAACATATGTGTGGGTAATTCCTCAACAATAACCCTTACATAGTTTTCTGCCACAAATTTTTCCCCCCAACTCCCCACCCCTCCCCCTAGATGGCAGGATATCCACTACATGTTAATCACGTTAAAATATTGGCAAATCGAATATATGTATACATACTTCCAAACTTATCATTGGTGTGCAAGAAAAATCTTATCCACACGAACGATATATCAGATAAAGGAAACACAATGTAAGCAAACATCAATCAAGGAGTATGAGAATGTTATGTTGTGGTCCACATTTCGCATCCCTCTCTCTGGGTGTATATGGCTTTCTTCAGTGAACAATTGGAGGTGGTTTGAAACATTTCATTGTTGAAGAGAGCCATGTCCATCAGAATTGATCGTCATATAGTACTGTTGTTGCTGTGTATAATGATCTCCTGGTTCTGCTCATTTCACTCAGCATCAGTTCATGTAAGTCTCTCCAGGCCTCTCTGAAATCATCTTGCTGGTCATTTCTTACAGAACAATAATATTCCATAATATTCATATACCATAATTTATTCAGCCATTCTCCAATTGAAGGGCATCTATTCAATTTCCAGTTTCTAGCCACTACAAAAAGGGCTGCCACAAACATTCTTGCACAAGTGGGGCCTTTTCCTTCCTTTATGATTTCTTTGGGATATAAGCCCAATAGAAATGCTGCTGGGTCAAAGGGTATGCACAGTTTGATAACTTTTTGAGCATAGCTCCAAATTGTTCTCCAGAATGGCTGTATCCGTTCACAGCTCCACCAACAATGCATCAGTGTCCCAGCCTTCCCACAACCCCTCCAACATTCATCATTAACTTTTCCTGTCATTTTAGCCAATCTGACAGGTGTGAAGTGGTATCTCAGGGTTGTCTTGATTTGCATTTCTCTGATCAATAGTGATTTGGAGCACCTTTTCATATGACTATAAATAGTTTTAATTTCATCCTCTGAAAATTGTCGAAACATTCATTTTTATAGCAAAAATTATTCTTACAACTTGCATATTTGATAGATTTTTAAAAATCTGAGCAATTTACTCAATGCAAATTTATGATATTCAAATCTATAGTTTTCAAATCTATACTCTGATCCAAAATACAAAAAGTTATTGCATTTATAAAAAATAGAGTTACAGATAAAATGATACATGTTAATTTGGTATATTTTGCAATTCAAATAATACTACTCTGAAAATGAAATAGTTGAAAAAAAAGGATCTACTTATTGATCATTTGAACAATCTAAAGGTACTGTTCTCATTTTATTTTAAAGACTTAAACATTTTTATGTAAATGGATGAAGAATCCTTTTATTATGGACAAATATGATGCAGTTCATCTTTCTTCAAAAAAGAACAGTTAAAAGAGTTTTCTTGTGATTTATCTTGAGATAGGAATTTGTAATTGAAAAATTTTACTTTGGAAGAGCTAGAAGAATATAAGGAATTCTTTGGTTTATCAAACAGTTTATATACAAATTTTATTACTATGTACTACACCTTATTTTTGTTAAATAGGTCTTTCTTTTGTAAATGTTATAAATAAAAAGTCTCAATTAGTGGTTGAAAAGAATGATAAGTAGTAATGATATCTATTAATTCCATTATTATTAGGACAAACATTAAGTTTAGATACAAAAGATTCTGAGACAATCGCTGGTCTTATTTTATTTTTAATATTCTATAGCTTATTATATAAGTGAATAAAATAAAAGCTTTTTTACAGTTGAAATGAAAATATCAAGATGTAAATTCTCCTTCTTTACTATCATAGAAATTATTTTCTGAACAAATCCAATAATAATTAGGATGATAAAGATGATATATATCTCATGATTCCCACATGATATTTATTCTGCTGTGTTTTGGTATTTTAGAAATTTTAAGTTGTATGCAATTTATATTTTATTAGTATTTGGGATGATCTATATTAAAAGCCTTTTTCTTAAGTTTCAAGGATCAATATCATATCCAGAGAACTCTGAGGGAAAATTCTGTATATGATGATGCTCCTGTCCCAATACAGTTTATTGTTTTAATATTTATTAGTAATCAATATATTGGCTTAATATATTAATACTGATAAATCATTAGTTAATATATACTTCTATATATATGCATATTAAATATGTATCAATTCATCTATAACAGCTTACAAACAAAGTTTTAAACAGGTTTTCACTGTACCAGATATTCATATCTCCAAGGTTCATGGAACAAAAAAGCTTTCAAAGTACAGAAAAAATTAAGTAGGAACAAAATGAGGTACACATTATCACATTATCCTGTCTCCTACTGGAATTGTACTAAGGATGGCTTCAGTGAGCCTACAAAGGGTGAGCTTACATTTTGATACTTTTATTTAACTACAGAAAGCAATTACTTTATCCACAGGCATTAAATATAAAGGAATAATTGGCTAGTCTATTGTTTTTGAGACTTTTTTCATCTGAATTTGATAGAATTAAAATGAGTTTTCAACAACCATTATTACCACAATAATAATAAGCAAGAGTAGTAGGAATAGTTATAAATATGAACATTACAAAGGATTTTATCATGTGCTATCTATGTTACATTATTTTATGTTTAAGATTTTTGTTAAAAATTACAATAAATTCCTATTGTATTTGAATAAAGTAAAAGCTAAGAATATTGTATAGATGGTTACATGAAATGTGTATATGTGTGTAACTTTTTAAAAAATCAAGTTTGGAAGCCCTCTGTTAGATAGTTTATAGCCCTTTTAGATATAGGATTATATATATTCATTGACACTATCTTCTCAGTTCCTTGCGGTTCTCCACCTTTAAAAAACTCATTGAGGAACTGAACACTTGCCAAGGAATTTCTCATTTCATTTGCTATAACAAATGTTGCATTTTTATTATCTGGGATTAAGAAGTGGCTTTGAACACTTAATAATAAGAATAAGCCGAGTTAATTTTGTGGAAATTCAACTCATTTCAGCAAACATTTATTAAGGGCCATTATTTATTATGTGTCAAGCTGTGTAGTGGACATTGAAGACAGATAAAAGAAAAATAGTTTTTGTCCCCAAGGAATATATATTCATTTGGAGATTTTAGGGAGCAGAAAATGCATAAACAGATAAGAAAATATAAAACAAAATACATATTAAATGATTTATGTGTGAGAAAATCAGAAAGACATACTGTAGCATTGACACCTGAACTAAGCCTGGATGAAAATTTGGGTTTCTAAGAGGAAGAGGCAAGCAGAAAGTGTTTTAAGCATTAAGGACAAATGTCAGGTACAAGGAACAGCACGTACACCTGCTTTAGTACCTACGTGCTAAAGCAACCCAGATTTAAGGGGTTCATCTAATGGAAAGAGTGCTGGTCATGAAGTCAAGAAACTTGGGTTTGCATCTTGGTTGCTAATAATGTATATTAGCTGTGTTATTGGCCATTTCACATATATGATTGTCATAAGATTTTGGATCCAGAGTTGAAAGGGACCTAAGAGGCTTTCTAGTCCAGCTTCATTTTTTTTTTAGATAAGAAAACTGGGGCTAAACAAGATTAAGTGACTTCCTCAAAATTACATTTGTGACCCCATTTGGGTTTTCATGGCAAAGATACTGGATCAGTTTTCCATTTCCTTCTCCAGTTCATTTTACAGATGAAGAAACTGAGGCAAACAGGGTAAGTGACCTGCTCAAACAGGGTCACACAGCTTGTAAGTACCTGAGACTAGATTTGATCTCAGGTCTTCCTCACTTCTGATCCAGTTTTCTACCCACTGTGCCATCTAGCTGCCTTGCCAATATCACATAAAAAGAATCAGAGATGGCATTTGAAGATCATAATCTTCATAATCTTATCACACAGGGTTGTTGTTAAAGAATTTTAAGAACTTAAAGTGCTACTGAAACTGAACCATTATTATTTTTCATATGTTTTGAAAGGTATGGTTAACTTTTTATTTGAGAAAAATCATTTCATTTTAGTCCTTCAGCTTTGTCCTCTGTTCTGTGATTTTGAGTAACATACAATTTGTTTCCTTTCTGATTTTTCAATACTCTCAAAAGCTTCCTGTCTCCTCTTTAAGGTATCAATCTGTGTAATAGCGTAGAAACAATATTACCTGGATACTGAAGGGCAGGAAAATTGCATTGATTGATGTATTGATTACATACAATTTGATAATCTGTTGCTGACATACAAATTCATCTCTTCTGAAATAATTTTATGTGGAAAAAAATTTAGAATACTGATTATGGCTTGACATGTAGCTTTTTTCTTTATTCAATTGCATTCAATAAACTTTTGAGAGCCTATTAAGTGCTGAGAAAATGCAAAAATATAAATATAATTAAGATATGGTTTTTGACTTCAAGACTTCCAGTCTTTTGGGGGAAATAAAGTTCCAGTATCAAGCAGAATAAGATTAGTTAATAAGAGATTTTGAGAGTTTATGATAGGGGAAGAGCAGGAAGAGTGATGCCTGAAAGAATGGGTAGGCTCCTGACAAATGGAAATGAGAAGGGAAGGATATTTCATGTTTGGGAAGCAAATCACAGGTCCTGAGCAGACAGTGAGTGGTAGCCTACTTTGGCAGGATTGTAGACTACCTGAAGTAGGGGAATATGAGAGAAGGTTGGAAAAATAGGTTGGAGTCAAGCTATAGAGAGCCTTAAAAGTGAGGCTACATATTTGGAATTAATCATTCTATTCTATTAGTTTATTCTATAATAATTATTCTATAGCAGTGTTGTATTATTGCTATATCTCCATATATTTCTCTTCTTTCTCCCCATTTTGTCTTACATTTTCCTTGCCTGAAACTTGAGAACTGGAAGGTATGAAACCCCAATGAAGGGGTAAAGAGATAAGTTCTGTTGCTTCCTGTTTGAAGTTAGTAGCTTGGTGAATACAGTAATTTTACATTGTATTTACTTCCCTTTTCCTCCTGACCTGATATTCAATTTTGAATTTTGATGCAGCTTTATATTTAGCTTACTCATTCTACAGATGCAAAACAGGGAGATTAAATGACTAGCCCATGCTCATACAGCTAATAAGTGTCTGAGGCAAGATTTGAATACATGGCTTTCTGACTCCAAGTCTAGCCCTCTGAATTTTGCTCCCTACAACTCATTCAAGATTCCTAAAAGGGATAATGTGGATTATTGATGAATATTTTAATGGAGGCAAAGTGGAATTGTCCAAATAGCCCTGGACCCAGAATCAAAAAGATAGAGATCCATCCTCCTATTGAGTGATATTGGCATTTATTTCCTGTGATTTTTGACCTGAAAAATATAAGGGGGTCCAGCTTTATAGCTCTTCACAGGATTTGGACAATATAATATAGCCTCATGGAAACAGACAAAAGCTATAGTGAGACAAATGAATCTAGGGAAATTGGAACATTTAATTTTGAAAAATGATTCTAGGATTAAGGCCTAATTTTTGTTATTCTATTATTATAGAATTATTTGGACTTTTCGTGGACAAAATCAAATTGATACCTGCTCTGGAATGGAGTTATGTGAATGGATGCTGAATTAAATGAATAGTCAATTAAAGAAAAAAAATTATTAAGTACTCATTATGTTACTGTGGTAGATACTGGTAACACAGTGGTCCCTGACCTCAAAAATTTAATCTCTTAGGGAAATAGTGTCTATCTATCTCAATAAACACACACACACATATATTTACACACTATATTTTGTATGTGAGTATGTATATGTATATATATGCACACATAGATTTATGTGGGTGCATATACAGAGATAAAGGTATCTTCAAGAAAATTTGACGTTGATGAAAGGACTATGGAGGGAAGATGGTTTAACAGTTAATAGACATATGTGAGAGTTTGTTTTCAGTCAGGAAGGTTTTTTACTTGACCAAAGATCTGGAGATCCCATGAATGTAATCTCAGGTTACTAAATTGTCCATAGTCTTTTCAGATGATGTACCATCTCAGACATGCCTTCAGCACCAGAATGAGATGCCATGGATGCTCTATTTTTTCCCTTGAGGATTGGGGAAAAGGAAAATGCTGTTGAGTTTGTTGTTAGGGTTTATAGAAAGGGGAGATTAAAAAATGTCTTCTGGTATGATCTAGTTGCCTGAGATGTTTGGCAAGCAAGTTATCTTTTTGAGTTAAGACTTTTTTCACCTCTCCTCCATATCATAGATTGATTTTGAAATAGCTTTGGCATCTTATTTTCCCTTACTTGACTTCTGAGACTTTGTAATGGACTAGTGGTAGATGTTAATGGTATTTCAGGGACATTATCCCAATACAAGACAATGAATATTTATCATTGACCCAATTTCAAATTGTGGTCATTCTGAATCTGAGACTGTGGTTGCATGACTTCAAGATCAAAATGAAGATTTCCCCGGGCACCATGTGGCAGGGAGGGGATAGGGAGGTGTTGCTGATAGTATAGTTTGGGAGGAAAGAGGAAGAGAAGAGGCTTTTTTTTCTCCCCTTGAACTGCACACTTGCAGCTGGACTGTTTCTCCTGGTACCTGCTTCTACCTTCCTATCTGCTTTGTCAGATTTGCCTTCTCTAGAGGGTGGCTTTCCCCCTTCTCCACACAACTAAATTTGCCCCAGGAAAGAAGATGCCTCTGTGTGAATCAAAAGTGAGTGAGATTGGAGCTGTACCACAGTCCTTCAAACCATTACCAGTTCCTTGTGGCCTTTACTTACACTGTTATTTCCATCTTTTCTACCTGTCCAGATTTTATCTATACTTGAAGTCTTCACTCTGATCCATACTGAACTCTGCCTTTTCTAAATGCCTTTGGCATTTATTGTATATATCATACAGATTGGCAATTATATTTAAATATGGTCTTAGACTGTTCCCTGATTATTCTATGCATATTAGTCTGAATTGTAAGTTCTTTGAGGACAGGGACTATCTACTGTTTTTATATAATGAAAAGACTGTGGAATTTGCAGTCTGAGGACCTAACTGAATCCTGGATTTTCCAATTACTTATGTAGTTTTGAATAAATTGCTTAATTTCTCTATGTCTTTTTAATGTTTTGTTTTGCTATTAACTTGTAATTTGAGTGTTAGCCTTCTCTTCTAGTTCTAAGTCTCTCCTAGAGTCTTTCCTATAATATTTAATTTAATATTAGTAGGTGATTTTAAGAAATACTTGATGAGAGCTGGAGTAATGTGACAGAAATAGTGCTGAACTAGACATCAGGAGACAAGAATTGGAACCTTGTTTCTGCTGTTCATTAGACATATGATTTTGTATGAGTTTCACTTCTCTGGCCAGCTGTTTTTTTCATCTGTGAAATGAAAAGATTGAACCTAAGGGTCCCTAAGGATCTTTTTAGCTAATATGCTAGGATGAATTATAGGATGAGCAAGTGAGCTTCTAGAGATTGGGTGTTTTTTTTGTTTTTGTTTTTGTTTTAACCATTCTTTCCTTTCCCTTTTGTGTACCTCTTCTTTTTTCTTTCTCTCCACATACTATAAGTTATTAAGATGATTTCACTTTGGGGCCTCTTCTTGCTTGGCTATATGTTTTCTTTCTTCCTTCATTTCTCCCTCCTTCCCTCCCTTCCTTCTTTCCTTTTTTCTTTTCCCTTCTTTGTTTCCTTACTTGTTTATATTTTCTTCCTTCCCCCTTTCTCACTTCCTTCTTTCTGCCCTCTCTTCCCCCCCCCCCAGCATTCTTTCCCCCAACACTTCCATTGGGGGATAAAAAAAGAACAAATTCTTGTAGCAAATATACATACATACACACACATATATAGTCAAGCAAAGACAAACTCCCAAATTGGCCATGTATGGAAATGTATTTCTTATTGGCTGCCCATATTTATAGGAGTCTTGAGGCTCAGGGAAAGGTCACTGGAATTCATGGAAGGGAAAGGAGCTGAGAGTTTTATACTTATCTTTCTGCGAACAGGTCCATTTCCTCAATTTGTAAATGGTTGTGTTCTTTGACAGTGTCTTCATGGTTTTAATAAACAGTGTAATCATTTGAGAAAAACCATTTCAATTCTAATAAGAACACTAGTGGTACTAATGATGTAAATGATAGCATTTTAATAGAGTTATAATTTACCAGACTGGGAAAAGATTTAGAAAAACAGTGATTTAACCTCTGAAGTCTCAGATTTCCAGTGAGCAGTTCAAACAAACTAGTTCTACTTCCTGCCAGCACAAATAAATCAAGTACAAACTGTTACATTTTAACTAAATTGTTCAAATAGAACAAATTATGTGATAAAAATACTTATTACATAGGAAAACACCATATTAGAGATGATCTGATAAAAAGAACCAACACTCATTTGCCCCATAGCCTACTGATGCAATAGAAATTTAACTTTCCTATTTGCTTTATTTTACCTCCTTCTATGAATTGACTCACCTGCAGTTCTCTAGTGCTGAATATTCAGACTGTCCTAGTAATACAAGTACTGGGGTTTGGATTCTGAATCAAAATTTGACAGATGATTTTCTGAGATTCTAGGAAAAGTCTTCTAAGAATGGTTTGTACCATGGTCTTACCAAATGGAAAATGCACATGATGACAGTAGACTATTTCTTATAAGTAGTAGTAAGGAAATGCCATTTCTGAGTGTTGATTATTTAGAGGAATGCTATTTGAGTGTACAGTATGGGGTGAGGGTGTGGGTTTATTCTTACCCTTTAAATTACTCTAGGATGGTGTTCGGTGTTGTTTGGAAGTGAATTATTTATTTGTCAAGTGTTCAAGCAGTACTTGGCTATTTTCTTTGAGAATGCTTGAGTCAGTGATCTGCCAAGTGAGGAGTCCCTGAAAATGGTGGTGACTACTCAGTGAGTGGGCTGCTGAGCTGTAATGAGTTCTCAAATCCTCAGGCTCCTGTCTTGGCCAGTTGGCACTCACTAAGCTCCCAAATTGACATTCAAAATTAGGAAGAGTATGTCAGAGTCCTGATGATGCCAGCCACCTGGCACTCTCTTCTTCAAGGAGAGTGACTTGGGAATTAGCTCAACTTTTCCAGTTCAGATGGACATTTCTGAGCAGGAACGTAGCTTTATGATCACCCAGTCTTTTGGCTCTAGAACAGTAAGCCAGAACCCTGGAACAGTACTATACCCACGAATGGGCCATTCCTGTTTGCCACAAAATAAGCACAAGAGGAAAAAGATCTAGACCTTAGTTTTTGGAGGTTACATCTCTCTTTGCTACTGCTTTTCACAAGTATGCTCATGATCATTTATAAGCCCACATAATCAATGATATACCAGCTTTGTTCTCCTTGTATGGCTCTCCTAAACAGTCTAGTGGAAATATGGATGTAATCAGCCTTTAATCTACTCGATTCTGTCTGCAGTCCTGGTATTGCCAACTCCATGCCAACCTGTTCTTCATTTCCCTCATAAATTCAGAAAGTCGACAGGTAACAGAGATGATCCATATAGCAATATGTTTGGGGTCAATAAAATAACATTTGGTTGTGATAAAATAGGAGGAAGACTAAGGAAGTGCCTTTCAACTTTTAGCTCTGTTAGTACAATAATGTTTATAACACTATTTCCCCCCTTTCTCTCTTGATGTTATTCTTTTCTCTCTTGAGACCAATCTCTATGTTTCATCCCAGGTAGAAGTGCAGTCATTCATGGCTTGATTCCAATTCTATTTGGTATAGTTTAAATGACCTGTGGTGTCCATGCAACTTGGACTCATAGTATGATGCTGGGTTTAGTGTAGACATTCATGCTTTATCCTCTGTAACTCATAATTCTGAACTCAAGAGGATCTACTAGCTTCAGCTCCTCCCTCCCCCAGTCCCCTAGCAGGAATTACAAGCATGTGCCTCCATGCATGGCCTACCTATTGTATTTCAGAGTACTGACCAACTCCAACAGAAACTTGTTAAATTAACTTTAGCCAGTTTTCTAAAAGCTTTAGGCTGCCTGAAGATTTCATATGGCTTAGAAAATGCACATATGTTACCTTTACTAGTGTCACTTTCTTCCTTATGCCCCCTTTTCACCAGCCCTATGTCTTTGTTGTGCCTTCTTTACCTAGATGGAAAAAAAAAACTATGTTACTGTTTGCAGTAAATGCTCAGAGTTCTTTTTTGGGGAGTGTTTCTTGTGAAAGCCAAAGAAAAATGTTTTCCCTTCCCTCCATGTTCTATTTCTCCTCTAGTCTAACTTTCATATCTCAAACTAATCTGTTTTTAAATGGATAGATCTGACTGTATCTCTCCTCTTCTCAAAAATCTTTGGGGTATCCCTATTGCCCACGAAATAAAATTCAATTCCTATCGCTTGGCATTCTTATGCCATCTTACAACTCCAATTATATCTTCCATTACCCTTCTTTGTGCCCTCTTTGTAGCAGCCAAACTAAACTACATGCTGCCATTGTGTCTGCCCTTCACTTTTTCACCTCCTTGAGTTTGTTTTTATGCCTGAAATGTCTGTCCTGTTGAATTTCTACTCAACCTTTAAAGCTCAACTCAAGCGCCATTTCCTTCATAAAACCCCTCCCCAGGCCTCCCTCCATAACAACTTTCTCCCAAGCAGGTCCTTTTTCTGTCCTCCTATGCCATGACAAGCATTTGGCTTCACTTTGTGAGCTTAAACAACAAACACTGTCATAACATGGCAGAGAGCCTACTCTTAATCTATCTTTGATTTTTAGAGCTCTGGCCAATGTGGGAAACCAGAAAATCATGAAGTAGAAAGAGCATCTTTGGATTTGCATCTCAGCGCTGCTGCTGACTACCTGTGTCACTTTAGGCAAATAAGTTTACCTGCGCTGGCATTAGTGGGCATTAACTACATACAAGGAAAGTGCTCTGTAACTTTTAAAGTATTATTTGAATTGGGGGATTATTCTTATCTTGAGAAATGTAAATAGCTTAGAACCATTGTTGTAGTTTCAGGCCTGAAAGGGCTTCTGCCTTCTGTAGAGAAGGATCCAAGAAGGTTTAACTTTCCTGACCAGTAACATGTCTTCCTCATCGGAAACTGGCCAAGGAGCAAAAAGCACCTGCTGCATGTTCCTGGTAGTATGGATTGTGAATGACGTGTTGGGAATCACAAATCTCTTTCCTTCTTGACAGGAGAGAGTTCAGACTCAAACGCCTGCCTTGAATTTTCAGTGAGATGGATTATTATGTGTTTGGGCTTAGCAGGAGCACAGTCTTTTAGTGCTTGAGGTTAACTTGTTCTCCCCACAGGTGGATTGATTCCTTCTCTTATTTGCTGCACTCCAGGTTTTAAGAGAAAGGAAGGCAACAGAAATTTTCCTAGATGTTGCTGTTGCTGCTTGCTTTGCAACTGCAAATTGAGCTCTTCCTAATGAGAATGTGAGCCACGCTGATGTTTGATGTGTCACTAGATTTATGTGGTGGGTGGATTTTTTTTTTCCTTCCTTATATTTTTCCTTGATTGTTGCCATTTCATCCTGGACTAATTGAATACTTAGCATTGTTGTTGTCTTATACTGCTGCTTTTGTTTATCTCATTTCTAAGCTTTGAGCCTAGACTTCATGACTATATATCCCTTACCTCCGCCTCTTGGTTTTCTGCTCTGCAGGTTTAGCATGTTAACCATAGAGTATATTCTACCATGCTTATTCTCCTCTCTTGGAACTCCAGAGAGATCACCTTAGGTGGGGTGGAATTTGGTTAAATTACTACTGTAAAGGAAGTATAAAGGAAGTGTAAAGAATTATTTACAACAGCAGTGTTTACATTTCTTTACTCTTTTAAGAATTATGAAGTTCTTCAATCAATTTAATCGAATTATAGGGTGGTTCTCTATTGTCTGGCTAAAGGATCAGCAATACTTATGATGACCTTTAAAATGTTTTTTTTTTTCAATGGTTCAGTCTTGTGTAACTCTTCATCACCTCATGGACCATGCACACCAAACCCTTCTATCCTCCATTACCTCTTAAAATCTAATATCTGTTCATTGTTTTTATGATACTATCTATCCACCCCATCCTCTGTTGTCCCCTTCTCCTTTTACCTTCAATCTTTTCGAACATCATAGTCTTTTCCAATGAGTCCTACCTACTCATTATATGATCAAAGTACTTAAGCTTCAGTTTGGGATTTGACCTTCTAGTGAATAATCTGAATTAATTTCTTTAAGTATTGACTGATTTGCTCTCCTTGATATCCAAAGAACTCTCAAAAGTCTTCTCCAGTACCCTAATTCAGAAGTGTCAATTCTGTGACACTTAATTTTTTATAACCCAATTCTCACAGACATACTGCTAGTCATGGCTAATAGAAAAACCATGGCTTTGATTTTACAGATCTTTCTCAGAAAGGTGATGTCTTTGCTTTTTAATGTATTATCCAGATTTTCTTTATTTTTAAGAAATGATTTTAATTTCATGGCTGCAGTCACTGTCTGTGGTGATCTTTGAGCCCAAGTATGTAAAATTTGACACTGCTTCAATTTCTTATCCGTTTATTTGCCAGTAACTGATTGGGACCAGTTGCAAAGATCTTAGGTTTTTTTTTTTTTTTTTTTTGACGTTAAACTTCACCTGAATTTTAAGCCCTCCTCTTTCGCTCTCATGAAAAAGCTTCTTGATTCTTCTGTTATCAGAGTGGTATCATCTGCACATCTGAGGTTATTATCATTTCTCCTAGAATCCTTAATTCCAGTTTTTGATTAATCCAGTGTGGCATTTTTTATGATGTTTGCTGCCTATAAATGAAATAAATAAGGTGACAATATAAAGCCTTGTTACAGTCCTTTTCCAATGTTGAACCAATCAATTCCATATTTGATTCTAACTGTTGTTTTTTGACCCCCAGGCTCCTCGGGAGACAGATAAGATGATCTAATACTCTGTTCTGTTTGAGGACTTGCCACATTTTGTTGTGATTCACATAATTAAAGGCTTTAGTGTAGTCAGTGAAACAGAAGTAGATTTTTTTTTCTGGAATTCCCTTGGTTTTCCCATAATCCAACAAATATTGGCAATTTGGTTTCTAGTTCCTTTGCCTCTTTGAAAACCAGCCTGTACTTCTGATAATCCTTGATTCACATATTGCTGAAATAGAACTTGAGGAATCTTAAGCATCATTTTATTGGTGTATGAAATGAACACAATTTTTTAGTTATTTGAACATTTTTTTGGCATTACCCTTCTTTAAGATTGGGACATAAATTAGTCTTTCCCAATCCAGTGGCCATGGTTGAATTTTTAAAATTTTTCTAGTGTATCAAATGCAACATTTTAGTAGCATTATCATTTAAGATTTTAATTAACTCAGCTGGAATTCTATTACCTCTACTACCAATATTGTTAGCAATGCTTCCTAAGGCCCACTTGATTTTATTCTTCAATAAATCTTTAATAAATATATGGCTTTAGGTCATTAACAATACTATTGTGGTTATTGGTGATGTTGAGAACTTTCATGTATAGTTCTTCTGTATATTCTTGCCATCTCTTTTTAATCTTGTCTACTTCTAGTAAGTCTTTATCATTTTTGTCTTTTATCATACCCATTTTTTTGCTTGAAACATTCTCTTCATATCTCTAATTTTCTAGATGAAATCTCTTGCCTTTTGCATCTTCTTGTTTTCTTCTATTTCTTTGCATTGCTCATTTAAGAAAACTCATCTCTCCTTGCTATTCTCTGGAACTTTGTATTCAAGTGGGCATATCTTTCCCTTTCTGTTTTCCCCTTTGTTCTACTTCTTTCTTCAGCTATTCATAAAACTTTCTCAAATAGCCATTTTGTTTTCTTAGTCTTCTCTTTCTTTGGGATATTTTTTGTTTCTGCTTCTTGTAAAATACTGTGAATCTTTTCCCATAGTTCTTGAGGCACTCTCTCAACCAGTTCTAATCCCTTGAATTTATTCATCACTTCCACTTCATATTGACATAGGATGTCATTTAGATCATACTAATATAGTCTGATGATTTTTTTTCCTATGTTCTTCAAATTAAGTCTGAGTTTTGCAATAAAACCCCAATGATCTGAGCCATAGTCAGCTTCAGGTCTTGTTTTAACTGACTGAATAGAGCATTTCTACCTTAAATTGGAAAGTATATAATCAATCTGATTTTGATTTTGACAATCTGGTAATGTCCATGTGTAGAGTCATCTTTTGGGTTGCTGGAAAAAAAAACTGCTATATAATCAGTGAGTTATCTTGACAAAACTCTTAATCTCTACCCTGCTTCATATTGTGTTTCGTGGCCAAACTTGCTTATTATTCTAGTTATCTTTTGACTTCCTACTTTAGCATTCCAATTTCCTGTGGTGAGTGGGACTTCTTTTTGGGGATGTTGTTTCTAGATGTTATAGATTTTTGTACAAATGATCAACTTTGGTCTCTTTGGCATGAGTGGTTGAAACACAGACTTGTATTATTGTGATGTTGAATGGTTTGCCTTGCATTTAAACAGATATCATTTTGTTATTTTTGGGATTATACCCCAGTACTAATTTTTTGTCTTTTATTGACTATGAGGCCTATTGTATTTCTTCTAAGGGATTTTTTTGCATAAAATTGCATGTGTAATAATCACCCAAATTAAACTTACTTATTCTTGTCCATTTAAGTTCATTGACAGTCAAGATGTTGGTCTTTCATCTTTCCATCTCCTGTTGGACCACATCCAGTTTACCTTGATTTATAGATTTTACATATAAAGTTCCTATGATATATTGATCTTTTCAGCATTGGACTTTCTTTTTGTCACCAGATACATCCACAGCAGAGTTTCTATTCATCTTTGACCCAGCTGCTTCATTAGTCCTGGAGCTCCCTATAGCTGTCTTCCATTCTTCCCAATAGCATGTTGGATACCCTCTGACTTGAAAGGTTCACCTTCTGGTTTCATATTTTTTATCATTTTAATATTGTCCAGGGGATTTTCTTGGTAAAGATGCTGAAGTAGTTTGACATTTTCTTTTCCAGTGGATCACCTTTTGGCAGAACTCTCTGCAATAACCTATCTTGGATAACTCTGCCTGGCATAGCTCATAGTTTCATTGAACTACACAATTCCTTTTGTCATGACAAGGCAGTAACCCAAGAGGGAAAGTGATCCTAAATCTAAGGAATCAGTTGAGAAATCAAAGTCATCTCGTAGCTAAGTAGAAAGTTAGCTATGGAAGAAGAGTCTAACTCTTGAGTATTTCTCTTTTTCTTTCTCCTTACTCCCTAAGCAAACAAGTCTTGCAGCAGAGCAACTCACCTAGTAGGAAATTGTACTTGGTAGAGAACAGACCCAGGGATCTGAGCCACTAGAATGATCAGGCCCATGGAGTCTAGAAGAGCAATATGTACAGCAGAGATGTTATACCCAAATGGAGCAACATGGTGATAGTATGAGAAAAGAATAGATATCATGACCCTACAGTGCTAGAGCTATGAGTTATCTTGGTCAAATATATTCTCTATATGTAATTCTCTTTACTAGTGTAATGCATGTGTTGTATTCATACTTCCCACTAATTTCATATATTTGTGGAGAAGATGTTACAAGTTTATGAAAGGAATACATAGATATATACAATGTTTAACTCATTTTCAGTCATCTCTGTAAATACCTTGTTTTGAACTAATCATGCCAGTTGTATGACAGTTACAGGTGAACACAGTAGCAGGGGCTCTTAAGTTATATTTTTTTTAAGATTGAGTCCCACAGAGTGCCTTGAATGGTAATCAGTCCTTATGGAATACAACCTATGAATGTGAATTGGGTTGAAAGGAAGGGATGGTGGGGAGAATAGCTCATAGTGGAAGTGCTACATTAGGAAATAACATTTAATATCTATGGCAAATCAAAATCTGTCTCTAGACTCAGCACCTCTGAAATAAGTTTTTAGAGAAAGCAAGGTTAGCTTGTGTTTAAGAGATGTATTGTATTCTATAAGAGATACCACATCATTTCTTCAGTTTTTTTCTTAGATCTATCTTGTAAGTTATTCTTTCAGGTGGTTAGTGTAGTGGATAGATGCCTGAGCTTGTAGTCAAGAAGACCCAGGTTGAAATTTTATCCTTGGAATTTACTAGTTCTATGACCATGGGGAATTTACTTAACTATAGTGCTTCAAGAAACTTCCTAGATTTATCTATTGAATTAGTACAGGTTTCCATATCCATCGTTTCCTATGCTGACAGAATCACAAATATTTTGCACATTTATGTTACCCATTTATGTTACATTAAATCCCCAGGAAACCATTGTTAAAAAGCCCCATGTGAAGCCTAGACAAAGTATGGTATTGCAGAAAAAGCGGAAATAGAAAACCACTTTGAGCCTTCCCTCCAATTTTTACTAGGTCTGTTTCTTTTCCCTATAGAGTTGTTAAAATAAAACACCAAAATAATTCATTAACTATTATTAATAAGTAATGTTAATTAATTAGTTATTATTTAAATAGATTTTTAAAAATGTCTTTTAGAAGAGTCTGTGTGTAAGCATCCTCATTCAAACAACAGAAGCAGGAACTAGAGGAATAAGATGAAGAAAGGAGAAGTATCCGAGTGTTCTGTCTACTTCTGCTTTTAGTTGCATAAGCAAAACTGAGGGTCTTTTGTATCTTCTTATATCCCTAGCACTTAGCACAGTGCTTGGTGTATAGTTGATGTTTAATATATATTTATTGAATGACTAATTGAACATATAATTGTGTTGAAATCTAAGCTAGACAGTATCTACTAGAAAGTAAGGAACATTAGAACAACAAGAAATAAATTTTCTTTGCCACAATTAAGTCAGTCTTAAAGATAGTCTGTTATAGAGTTAAGGAGAGCTCTCCCTAATCTCTCTCCTTGAGAACTGCAAGTTGTTGAGTAGTAATTGCATGGTAATAGAAGCAGACATATTTCTCTGTATCTACTTTTATCCTTTTCTTTGCTTCTTCATTGAATGAGGAAGAACACAAGAAGTACTAGCATTGGCAAATTCAGGATGATTAAAATTAATGGACTGAAAACAAAGAGATTCTAATTACTTCCAATGTGATGAAAAATATAACTAGCATTACAGCTGACTGGGTAAATAGTACGTTTCTGAGATTGTAAGTATGTTGACTGGATATATCATTTGGAAGGAAATGGGATTAAGTATAATTTTGCTTGGAAAAAATCAAGAGGGACCAGATGATTTTTGCCAATCAACTTCTATTATTCCCATGATACATGTAGACTATGGGATGCCTCATGGTAGGGAGTGATTAGGTTCAGACCTTGAGGCTAAATTACCCTGATATGATTTGAAAAATCTTGGGATAGGTCTAAGAGAAGATGAACTATTCATCTATCTGAAATGATTGAAGGAGAATCTTCTCTGATTCTGGATTCTAGACAGGCATGGAATTGGGCTGGTAAACAGAGTTCTCTATCAAATTCATTTGATCAGTGGGGAGATTGGCAGGGAAGGGAGGGTTGCTCTAGGGATTGAATCCAGTATGTAGGTTTCATGAGCTGAAACCGTGTACACTGAATTGAACAAAGTGACCCAGGAATCTCCCAGATGTTCATCCCAGGCCTCAAGGAAGAACAAGTGAAAGGAAATATAGGAAACATGTGCAGAACAAATAATTATCATTGGTAAGGTAATATTTGGATTATTATGGACTAAATCTTTGAGTTCAATGGATTAGAGAATTTCTTAGGTTCTAGACTGGAAAAGAGCCTTGGAGAGCATTTATGATTAAAATAGATGAAGCCTTGAAAAGTGAAGTAATTTACCTAAAGTCACAGAGGCAGTAAATGGATCTAGAACTGGATCATTTTCTTGAATCAAATCCATATTTACCTTTTCCCTATTTTGCAATGTGCTACCCTTCATTGTATTTTTGTTTCTTCTCACCAGTAGTAGCAGGGATTGCCTATTAGGTCTTTTACCCTTGGCTTTCGACAATATAACCATGTTTCCTCCTTGGATTTAATTTTACTCCTGTTGTTGGCAGAGATGGTTTGATATGTACTGCTAATGTGGGAGTTGGATAGAAAATTCAACTATTTACTATTCTTCCCTCTAATTCCCACTTCAGGGTGTCATCATTTAATAACAATAATTTATTGACTCTGGACATTAATATTTACAAAATATTATACTCACATTTGATCTTTATGGAGACCCTTCAGGAAAGATACTCTTATTTCCTCACTTTATTATTTCTTGCTCTGTCACTTGCTCTAAGGGATTCACATATCTAGTAAGAGTGTGATAGAATTCTAACAGAATTTTCCTGAACCCACATTCAGGTCCCTGTTTTCTACTACATGTATTTTGGGCCTCAGATTAAGTAAGAGTCACTTCTATGTTAATAGCTCTAAGTTAACTATAAGAACCTCCCTTTAATTTTAATGGACATTAGAGATTACTTACAAGGGCTGTTAGAATTGAAAAGCATCTGGCCTGAGAGCAAATCAGACTGGGTGGAAAACTGGAGCATCTGGGTTTTATTTCCAGGCCTGCATACCTTTCTTTATTCTGTCTATAAAATGGGCCTTTTAATGCTTGCTTCTAGAAATATTGTGAGCTCTATTAAAGGATGCAGGAGGTAGCATGGCATTGTGGAGAGAGAGCTGGCCTGAGGCAGGAGAACCCCAGGTGTTGCCCACTCTTGACATGTACTGGCTATGTCATCCTGAACAAGTCTCTAAATCTCTCAGCCCCTCAGGTAGCTGAGATTATAACTCATAGAGCAGCTCCTGACTAGTACGTTCCTATATTAAGGAAATTGTGGTTTGGGGCTGAACAAAAGAATAAGGTTATGGTATTATAATTGTCAGCAACTCACGGAAGAAGAAAAGACTTTAACTTTTAATTTTCTTTAAGAATTTAGAAACTTGGGGCAGCTAGGTGGCGCAGTGGTTAGAGCACCAGCCCTGAAGTCAGGAGGACCTGAGTTCAAATCTGGTCTCAGACATTTAACATTCCCTAGCTGTGTGACCCTGGGCAAGTCACTTAACCCCAATTGCCTCAGCAAAAAAAAAGCAAAAAAAAAAAAAAAAAGAATTTAGAAACTTAAATCACAGCATGATCCTAAGGATAGGTCAAGGATATCTTTCTAAAGGAAAAGAATATTTTCCTAATGGGGAAAAGGTTGAAAAGAAGGAAGACAATCTCAATATTGAGGACAGGATGAAAATCCAGAAAGTAGCTTGAAGTGGTAGAAATCATGCCCAATGAAGAGAAATAGCCTCCACTATTACCTAAGTTCAGAGTCTCTTAAACAATGGGTTCACATGAAAAGGGAGGTCATGAAATTGTCATTTATTATCAGTAAATTTGTATACCTATTTTATATACTTATATACTCAGAGTTGCATAAAAATTTCTTGGGTGAAAAGGGGTTCTTGTGTGGAAATGAGGAGGAAGAACTTCCCAGACAGGGGAAACTATCAGTGAAAATACATGAGCAGATGGAAAATCTGGTGAGAAGAACAGGAAGGAGGCTAGTGGCCCCGGATATAGTGGACTGTATGAAGGGAATTAAAACGCAAGAAAATTAGAAAGGCAGATGACAGGCCAGATGACCTTGTATTAGATCATGGAGGTGATAAGAAGTCACTGCTGTTTGTTGGATGAGGTAGGGTGGGGTAATTTGATCAGACCTGCATTTTAGGAAAATTAATTTGATGGCTGGATGGAGGATGTATTAAGGTGGGGAGAAACTGGAGTCAGGGAGATCAGTTGGCAGTCCATTGAAGTGGTCCAGAAAAGTGGTGATGAGGGCCTTCACCATGGTGGTAACAATGTCAGAGTAGAGAAGGGGAAGTGTATGGAAAGTGTTATGCATGTAGAATTGATTTGATTAGATTTGGGAGGGGTGAGAGTGAGAGGTTGAGGATGGCACCCAAATTGTGGGCATGGGTGTCTATGAGAATGGTGACCTTCCACAGTCCTTGGGAAGTTGGAAAGAGGAGAAGGTTTTGGAGGAAAGATAATTAGAACAGATATGGACATGTTAGGTTTAAGAATTTGATAGGATATCTAGTTTGAGATATCCAATAGTCAATTTGATGTATAAGAGTGGAGATCAGTTGAGATTTCAGGACTGGACAGGATGTTTGGCGTTCTTCCAGAATCATTTTGGTACTGTTCTTGTCTCCTGGAGGTCATTAAGATCATAGGAAATTGCTTTAAAAATAGAAATTAGATTGAAAAGTTGGATAGTTTTCTGTCTCACAAAAGTATCTTTTTTCATGACTAGCTGGGCTCCCATATGTCTTCTAACTTCCTGCTTCATTATTTGCCCTTTGACAATGGAGAAAGAGAAATTCATCTGCTTATTGAGAAGCCTGTGCATCTGAGCAGGTGTGGTTTCAAGTAGAATTGTTTCTAGACCTTCCTTCTCTCTCAATCCTCTCCTTCTACAGCATATGTTATTTTCTCTTTGTTTTCCTACAGAGTTCTATATCATGCCAGACCTGAAATCTTTCCTATTCAGTTCCCTCTTCTTCCAGGTAGATTGATAAAACCTGAGATTTCCCAAGAAAGTTTTCATTTTAAGACAATTTTCCCAACTTTCCCAACCTTCTTTTACTATGGATATAATTAATGTGGATGTAATTTATTATGTATATAATAAGCCTGACAGCAAAATTAATTCAGGTAATCACTCAAAAGACACACACACACACACACACACACACACACACACACACACACATGAGGAGGACCTCAATTCAAATGTGACCTTAGACATTTAACACTTCCTAGTTGTGTGACCCTGGACAAGTCACTTAACTCCAATTGCCTCAGCAAAAAAAAAAAAAGAAAAGAAAAGAAAAGAAAAAGAAAAAAAAAGAAACTTATTAAGTGCTTGTTGTGCGTAAAGCATTGTCAGGAGCTGGGAGAATGCAAAGTTGAGATAAGATAATGTCCCATACCATCATGGAGAAGGAAGAATAAGAGATGATTACAGATGGATATATCATACTATATTACACAAATGCATTAGAAATCTTTAACTACAAGATAAAGAATCTGTAGCTTTGTTACATTATTTCAGAATAATCTGCTCATGTTTCCAAATTATATTAGCAGGCAAGGCAGATCTTCAGAATTGTGTAATAATAACAAGAATTCATATTTTATCACTTAAAAGGCTTTTTTTTCTTACAACATCCTTGTAAGGAAAATAGTGAAACTAGGGTTAATGCAATTTTAAAGATGTAGACACTGAGGCTGAGGCAGATTTAGTTACTTTACCATAATCACATAATTAGTAAATGTTCAAGCCTCAACCCAAACTCAGGTTTTCTTGTTCCAAATCAAGTTTCCTTCTTGCAGAACAATACAATGCTCTCTGGGTTTAAATTTAAAATGTCCAGTTTAACTTTGGCAGGAGATTTGCTTAATTGGGAAGAGGCCCTGGTAACATATGGTACAGATCAGGTGAGAACTTTTTTCTTTTTCTAGCCAATTTTTTTCTTTCAGATCACACTTGCTTTTCCAATGCTACCTTCTTAGTTTCTAATGAGACTCTAAGTGTATGAGCATCTGTCTGTATCAGTAGTTTCAGCCTATCACAGTTCCATCCTTGTATCCTGGGTGCTTAGCAACAAGAAGTGGGGATGGCACATAAAGTCTCTTTTCCCATCAAATATTTTTTTCTGTCCCTCTACCAGCTTCTTGGTTTATATTTGCACTGAAAGCAGCCAGAGAGTCACTTTACCTTGATTTAAATATCAGTTAACAAAGAAAAAATTAATCTAGTTCAAGTTGAGTTTGTTTCAAGAAACCCTCCAAACATCTCCTTAAGTGTCATTTTTGTGTAATGGTTTTAGTTGCTTTTTTTTTTCTTTGTAATCTTTCTGGATTCTCTCCTGAAGAATGAACCTTAACCTAGTATAAGGGTGGCACATGCATGAAAAATGAAAGCAGGAAGTAGGAGGCAAGTAGGTCTCTTGGGACTATAGCTTCTCAAAAAAAAAAAGTTTCATAGTTCTAAGACTAAGATTTCTTTCCCAGGGAGTAAAAGTAGATAGCCAGCAAACCTTTGTCAGTACATCTATATGATAACCAGGTAAATAACCAAGTAACAGTCCTATGAAGTACAAAAGGAGAGAGTCAGAGAGAAGATGGGATCTGGATACAAGAAGCCCTAGGAGAAGTCAGTTGTACAAGACTTAGACATCGTTGCTTGAATGGGGGGAGCTTCACTCAGATTGTACAGTGCATTCGGCATTAGAAGGATGGATAAAGAATACTTTTTGTCTGGCTTTCTTCTGTCTGCCTGGGGATAATATATTAATGACATAGCTATTAAATTATATAGCATGCGTAAAATATTTTGTAAACCTTAGAGTGCTATATAAATGCTAACTGTTATTATTATGGAAGTTCCCTGGGCTATAAATAAGCCCTAAAATAGGACTTGAAAGCATTCCTGGAGGTTAAATTCATGGTCAAAACTGTAATACTGGGCCTGTCACTGGTTTGTTGTGCAAGACTTAATGTGACTCTGATCTTGGGAAATGCTTCCCTTCTCATAGGAACACAGTTTCTTCCACCATATTTGGGTTGTCCCCAGAGTTGCCTTGGAAATTTCTTGTGGACCAAGTTTTTAATAGAGTGTAAATGTGAGTTTTTCCTCAGCTGAGTCTCCAGAAGGGAACAAAAAAATCCCGCACTATCAGAAGTGGTCTCTGTGGTAAGAATGAGTGATTGCCTATTCAATGGATTAAGCAGCACTAAAATGAATGCTGGAACCCAATCAGGGATGAACCAGTAGGAACTGTGTCGTGGAGCTGAGATGGGTTCTGCTGGCCACTTTGAGTGACATGTGGCTCCCTGGTGAAGAACTTGTGCTTTGGGATGACAAAAAATCCTCTAAATGGTCCTTTGATCCCATAACAGAGGGCAGAGCAAGAGTTTCTACTTAAAAGAACATTGGACACTAAGGCAGCAGCCCACTTAGTAAGCTCTTAAAAGGAGTGGTTTTTCTCTGGAAATTTTCTCTTTTGATTTGTGTATGTTGGAGCTCTGTGAGGTTCTCTTGGAATGCCCTTGGAAGGAGGGGCAGGATCCTTCTCCCTCTTCCTGGAAGTTATTGTGGCTGCTCAAGGACTATTTGGGCAAGCCTGAGATTGTTCCTCATTCTCCTGACTACCTTTTCTGCTTATTTTTTTTCTCTGAGTAACAGTGATCAAAGATTGATCCTGACAGATGGACTTTTGGCAAGTCCAGAATTGTGTAGTCTCTGGGTTTCACTGTCAGAGCTGACTGGCAACAGTAGTTTTTTTTGCCATTATACCTTCTTCTGAGGAGAAAATGACCATCAATAGGAGGTTGAACCCAAGTCATGTCCCAGTTTGCCAGAAGCCATGAACCTTGAGGAAGCTGGTTAAACAGAGTCCTTTTATGGTTGGTAGATGAAAAATAAATTTGTGGCAAAGAAGTCTATTTTTGCTGCTTTGTTGCTGTTGTGGTGATCAGGGGACCAATATGGAGATTGCTTCAACATGCTCAGCACACATCCTTCAGTGCTGAACCTTATCTATCACCAAAATGTCCAGGGAACTCAGTACAACTCTCTCTGCACATGATCCATGGGAAGGTCTCCAGCATGCTCCATGTGTTTTAATTCAAACCCCATTACAGCAGTATCATAGATTTAAAACTGGAAGGAAATGTGAAGACCACATCTAGTCTCAGCCTTCTTATTTTATAGATGGGGAAACTTAGACCCAGAGAGGCGTAAGTGATTATCTAGTAGTCATGCAAGTGGCCAGTAATAAATTTGGGACCTAGATCCAAGTTCTCTAACTCCAGAACTTTTCCCACTTCACTACAATGCTTCTATTCTTGAGTTAAGTCATCAAGCACTTATTAAGTGTCTGCTAAGGGCCAAGTATTGTGCTAAGTGTGGGGGACAACAAAAAAGGCACCTAAAAAAATCCTGCTCTCAAAGAATCTCACAGTCTGATGCAAAAAATAACATTAAATAATCATTAACACACACTATATAGATAGGATAACTTAGAGGGGAGGCATTAGAATTAAGAAAGATTGAAAAAAGCTTCTTGCAAAAGGTGTTATTTCAATTAAAATCCAGGAGGCAGAGATGAGGAGGAAGAGAATTCCGGGCATGGAAGGTACTCAGTGAAAGTGAATGGAGAACAGAAATGATGTGTCTTGTGAAAAAGGTAACAAGAGAGCCAGTGTCACCACATCACTAAGTAAATGGAGGGTAGCAAAATGAAAGATGACTTGCAAAAAGCCACGTTATAAAAGGCTTGAAAAAATATTTTTATATTTGGTGCTTAGAGGTAATAATGGACCAATGGAGTTTATTGAATGGGGGAGGATAGTGACATGGCCAGAACTGTACTTTAGGAATATAATTTTGGTAATTGAGTGAAAGATAGTCTGTAGTGGAGAGAGACTTGAGGTGGAGAGGTAGATCAAAAGGCTACTGCAATAGTGCAGGCAGAACTTAATGAGAACCTGCACTAGGGTAGTGACAGTATCAGAGGAAAGAAGGGGTTATATATAAATACAGAGGTGTGCTAACTGGGTCACCAAAACCAAATGATAAATTTTCAGAGCGTTGGCAATTTGGATATCAGTAAACATGATAAATTAGGACTTATTTTTTGTTGTCGTTTATTATCTTGACTTAAGTGATAGAATGTTGTTTTTAAAATATTTTTTCGTTGTTGGAGTTTTGGTGAATAAAATGTTAAACATATGGGGAAATAAAAATCTGCCAGTGGAATGGATGCCAATTAATGATATCTATAGAAATCTGAGCTCTACATACAGTCATAACTTTCTATATTGTGCTTTCCTCTATTGTGCTTTGCAGATATTGCATTTTTTACAAATTGAAGGTTTATGTCAACCCTGAGTGAAGTAAATCTATTGGTGCCATTTTTCTAATAACACACGCTGACATTGTGTCTATGTCACATTTTTTGTAATTCTTGAAATACTTAAAATTTTAAAAATTTGTATTATATCTATTGTAGTGATTTTGTGATCAATGATCTTTGATATTACTATCATAATTATTTTGAAGTGCCCCAAACTGTATCTGTATAAGACAGTGAACTTGACTGATAAATGTTGTATGTATTTTGATTGATCCACTGACCATCTATTCCCTTTCTCTCTCCCTCTTCTTGGCTCTCCCTATTCCTTGAGACACAATAATATTGAAATTAGACCAGTTAATAAGCGTACAATGGCTTCTAAGTGCTCACATGAAAGAAGAATCAATCTATGCTACAAACTACATTGCAGTCTTATTTTAAGAAATTGCCACATTCACCCCAACTTTTAGCCATCACTGTCCTGATCAATCAATCAGCCATCAACATCAAGGCAAGACCCTGCATCAGCAAAAAAAAAAATAGAATAAGCTGAATGCTAAGATTATGGTTACTATTTTAATCATTAAAGTATTTTTAAATTAAGGTATGTACATTTTAGACTATTGCACACTTAATAGACTACAGTATAGTATAAGCATAGCTTTTATATGTATTAGGAAACTAAAAAAATCCATATGACATGTTATTGCAGTGATCTAAAAGCAAACCTACAATATTTTTGAGGTGTGCTTCTATTTTGCATTCTTCCAATCTTCTGCTATTAAAAATTGAATACTATAGAAATTAAGAGAATGCCATCAGAATGCTCTGACTAGGTTTGAGAAACAGAAAGATAAAGGAAAAAGGTGGGGGAAAGGTTCAGATGAGAGCAATGGAAGTAATTGAAAAGTTGTAGAAATGGTCAAAGCAATTCACATACAGGAAAGTTGTTGGTTTAAGTAAATTCTTGAATAGGAAAGATTTTAAAGAGAAACAAGGCTAACCATTTGTTTCCACTTAGAAATGATCAAGAGAAAATGGTTAACAGGAATGATTTGGATAACAGTTAAAGAAGACCTTGGAAGAGTGCAGTGGGATGCTGAAGTGGGGAAAGGTGACAAGAGTTCCCTTCCCAAAGCACTAAATCATTGTGTCTTTTTCTTAAAGACTTTCTGTGGAATGATTGGGTAAAGTGGATAGTTCAGTGGTTTTAAAGTGTGGTTTGAAGACTGATGTCTTACTGTATTTTGAAGGAAAAATTGATGAGAGATTTCTTCCTGTGGAAGAAAACAATCTATAGCCTGAATTTTAGACAAAATCTGTCAGAGAAAATTTATCAATATAGAAACATATTAATATACAAGCATCTCTCTGTTTGAAGAAAGGTTCAGAAGGCCAGATTTCTTTCTCTTATACATATAATTCTTTCTCCAACTAAAGAAATTCCTAGTTTCCCCATAACTTCCAATTCATAATTTCTTATGGCACAATACTATTTCATTGCTTTCACATACCATAACATTTATCTATTCCTAAATAAAAAGACAGCCCCTTAGTACCCAATTTTTGGCTACTATAAATATTTTTTTCACTTTATCTGATTTCTTTTTAGGCATAGTCCTTACATTGCCTATATGCATATAAATGGGTATATATTACATATATATATATGTATATGATATAAATACACACACCCATATATATGTCTGTATCTATCTATCTATCTATATATTCTATCTATAGATATACCTATTTATGGGTATATCTATCTATCTATCTATCTATCTATCTATCTATCTATCTATCTCTGGCTTTGACTTCTTTAGGGAATTAAATTTACATACTGTCTTAATATAAAGTACACATCTTATGATACAGTCCTTTATTCTGTATTCAAAGGAAGTCAAGAATGCCAGATTAAGCACGCTGGTATAAAACTGATTCTAAATTTTTATAACACAATGAATACCTTCCATACTGTTAGCTTCTAATACTCCACCTTAGCCAGCAAAGACAATCCACAATCCATAATCTTGATCTATCTATTGAAGGCATTGTAGTAGTAACTGTTGTCTCCCTGTTTATTCTTTTTCCTCCTTGAAGCTTACCTTGCCCATTTCCAGAACTTATATCATGGAAAGAGGTTCTTCAGGCTGATAGGGAAGTTGACAGCTCTGGCTGGATATTGTGCTCTTTCCCTCCTTATTGGAGTGCTGCACAACTCTATTACTGCCGCTCTTCCCCATCAGAATATTCAGTCCTGGTGTTCTCTCTTGCCCCTTCTGTTCCTTATTTCTTTAGTTTGGTGCTGGTAATTTAGAACTTTGCATGGCCAAAATAAATGTCTATAGCCTGGAGCTGGGAATCTTTTTGCACTGGAAAGTAAGAGGTGGGATTGGGATGTGGAGGTGAGTTTTTTGTATATATGTTTTTGTGTCTGCTCTATTGGTAGTCTGGGAGATTGGAAAGGGGTACTGAGTGAGCTCAGAGTAAGTTCTGATTATTTTTTTAAACTTTCTCTTGGATTCTGGATGTTCTAGACCATAGCGATAGTTGTAGTTGCTTTATATTAGTAGCATAATTTCTATTTTGGAGAGTTTTGAGAGGTTTTGAGGGTCAGAAAAAATGTGTAGTATTCTGTTTTGTTGCTTATGTGACCTCTAGTACTGTCTTTCAACTTCATTTCTTACTCGTGATTCTATCAGATAAGTTAGGGAAAGAGGGCACAAAACAATAGTATTTATATATAATACCTCTTAAGATTTTTTTTGAAGCAGCTAAAGAGAAAGACAACTGGATAGGGTCAGACAATATTGTTCTTTATGCATTTTTTTCAGTTGTGTCTGACTCTTGTGACTTTATTTGGGATTTTCTTGACTGAGATACTAGTTGCCATTTCCAGCTCATTTTACAGATGAGGAAACTGAGGCAAACAGGGTCAAGAGATTAGCCCAAGGTCACATAATTAGTATGTCAGGAGCCAGATTTTAACTCAGGAAGAAAAGTCTTCCTGACTCCAGGTCTGTCAATTTTTCCACTTTGCCATCTATCTGCCCTTGGAAAATACACTCTGGTTCTATTTCTAAATCTAATATTGATTTGCATTATGACCTTAAGCAAGAAAAAGTCACTTTACAGATCTTTTTTGTGCCTCATCTTCCCCATCTGAATAATGTGTATATATATTAGTGTGTAAATGTGTGTGTACATGTGTGTGAGAGAGAGACAGACAGACAGACACAGAGAGAGGGATGGAGAGAGACGGGGGGGGGAGAGGGGGAGAGAGAGACAGATAGACAGACACATACACAGAGCATTCACTTTGTCTCTTGTAAAATCTTCTTTTAATTGTCATGAGTTGTGGAGATAAATGAGCCCAGAGCAAATGACCAACCAAGTACTATACAAATACAAGTCAGAGTTATTTCTATAATATACATATAATTTGAATGCTGAATTTATAGAAGTTTATACATTTTGCTCCATTTTGAAAAGGTGTTGGCCTTTTCCCCAGAGTCCTTATCACCCAGCTCAACTTTCTTGCCCCTTTTAATACCTCTTCAGATGAAATCCTTATCAACATATGAAATCTGTGGAAACTTTTTTGTCTGAATATCTGTTAGTGAACCCCATGGAGGTCATTGTTCTTTTTTGACATGGAAATCAATAGTCTCACTTCAAAAATATTGCTAATGGCACTCAACTTATTTCATTTCAATTCATTGTAACCTAATTACTTTAATAAACTTAAGTGCCTATCATCATGCTCAGTGCTAGGAAACACAGACAAGGCACAGTTTCTATACTATAACTTAAATCTAGTCATGAGGGTGAGAGGGAGCTGGAGCAATAATACATCTACATAAATATCTGGAAGATGTTATAATGTGACAATTACATCAGAGAAGTCCAAAGACTTTAGTTTTATAAAGAATTAAATCACTTTTAACCAAAGGATCAAGAAAGAAAGACTGATGGAGCAGAGAAAGAGACAGAGACAGAGAAACAGAGAGACAGAGACAAAGAGAACATTTGCTTTGTCTCTTACAAAATCTTTTAATTGTAATGAATTTGGGAAGACAAATGGGCCCAGAGCAATAAAAGCAAATAACCAACCAAGTGTTCTACAAATACAATACAAGTCAGTTATTTCTATAACATTGATATAACTTGAATGCTGAATTTATGGAAGCTTATATATGATTTTTTTCCATTTTGAAATGGTGTCTTAAGGAAACAGATCTTCAGGAAGGAGATTATTTCAACAGGTGGATTTGTTGGAGGAAACCATTCTGGACTTAGGGGAAGGTACAGAGGCAGGAGGGAGTAGAGTCAGGAGGCCAGTGAGTATTGTTGCTGTTTGACTAGATAAGAGATAGAGAAGGAAACACAGCTAGTAAGATTGTGCAGAATCTTGAATGAGAATTGTTTTATATTTAGTGGGCAATCACAAACTTATGAATGAATGAAGCATTTATTAAGCACTTACTATATGCAAAATGCTGTGCTAAACACCATACGTACATGTAGAGAAGTCAATCAGTCCCTGTTCTCAAGGAACTCTTTTTTTTAATTAAAGCTTTTTATTTTCAAAACATATGCATGGATAATTTTTCAACATTAATCTTTGCAAAACCTTGTGTTTCAATTTTCCCTCTCCTTCCCCGACCCTTTCCCCTAGATGGCAAGTAATCATGGTAGAAATATATGCTAAATCCAATATATGCATACATATTTACATAATGATCTTGCTGCACAAGAAAAATCAGATTAAACAGGAAAAAAAGAGAAAGAAAATAAAATACAAGCAATCAACAACAAAAAGAGTGAAAACACTATGTTGTGAACCACACTCAGAGGAATTCACTTTCTAATGGGGAAGGCAGCACTTAGAGAAAGTTTAAGGTACAACTCAGATTGAAAGGTCCTATGATCCATGAGGTGCAACAATAAAACACATATTAATGCCTCTTCTTTATTATCATTTCCACTGATAAAATCATATCAGTTACTGATATTTAATCATTTGACAATGTCAAGGACTTTGGTGGCAAAATCTTTAGGTCTATAAATATTGCTGCAGCACCTGCAGAAACAGGAGCCAGTTTGCATCTCCACAGGGGCTGCTTTCCAGGAAGATGGCTGCAGACATTGGGCTGGAGCATTCCTATTCTCAAGACTCTTAGGTTCAGCCTTCTTGACTCTCTCTAATAGGGTCCAAGGGGAAATAGTGGTCAAGGTGGTAGAAGTGGCTTGAGGTCTGGCAATTATTCTTTCCTGCCTTTTCCTTAGGTTGCCCTGCTGCTTTGGCTAAACTGGCTTGTTTGCCTTGTGAGTGGCAGATGGTTCAGAAAGTTCCTAAGCCATGGGATGATGTCTTCAGATCCATTTATTAAGAGACTTAGCCTTTCCAATCCTAAATTGATATATTTTAGAAAGGAAAGTTTATTTCAGAAGGTTTAATCACAAATATAAAAACTTAGTTTCCCAATATGCAGGAAGCATTGTCTCCTTCCTTCTATACCATCTCAGTCTCTAGAGAGTGGAAGGTTCATTAGATTCATAGTTTAGTTTGTTTCCTATGGAGTAAAGCTTCTTAAACTTTGAATCCTGAGCCCATATGAGGTCATCTAGCTTTATGTGAGGGTTGTGAAATTATGATTTATTATCAATAAATATTTGATTTGTATACCTATTTTATATACTTATATACCTGGGGTTGCATAAAAATTTCTCAGGCAAAAAGGCATCAGGAATAGAAAAAGTTCAAGAAGCCCTGCCGTAGAGCACAGAATTCCCCTCAGGCTTAAGTTCCAGGCAACCTGACCTCTCAGGGCTTTCTTACTGGCTTGTCTTGCTTCAGCATCAGAGTGTGTCCAGAGCATTAGTTTTAAAAAACACAGGCAGTCATTCAAAAGAGGCTACCCTCACCCATCAGGCAGGGATGCATTGACTTCCATGTTAGACAAACTGGGAATGCTCAAAGAAGCAAGACTCTGAGAAGTCTCTAATCAAAAAATGTCTTTAGTGATTTCCCTTGTATTTCCCTCCCATATTCTGTTTCTAGGATTTTTTCCTACTCTAAAAATAAGGCTTGATCCTTCTCTCTTGTTCTCTCTTTGCTCCCTACCTCAGATGGTCCAGTGAATAGAATAATAAACCCAAAGGCAAATGGGCTTCAAATTCTGTCTTTGATATATGAGCATTGATCAATCTGGATCTCCTTTTTCTCACCTGTAAGAGGAGCTGGCTGAATTTGATCCCCGAGTTCCATTCTGGTGATAAATCTTTGCACTTAAGCACCTCTTTAGGATATTGATTTGCTTTCTTATCCTTTGTTCCTTTGAGAATCAGCATGGAAAGTGGATAGTTTTGGTCCTGGAGTCAGGGAAACCTGAGTTCAAATTCTACCTCACACATTTCTTAGCTTTGTTACCCTGATGAAATAACTTAACCTCTTTCAGTTTTCATTTCCTCATCTATAAAATGCAGATAATAAAAACACCTATCTTGAAGAATTGTTGTGAGGTTCAAATTAGGTCACATATTTAAATCACTTAGCATTATATAAACACTAGTCATCACGATGGTTGGTATTCTTATTATTATTACTGCACTGGATACTTTCCTGTCTCTGCCTTTGTTGAAGCTATTTTCATTGCCTCTAATTTATCTTATCCATTCTTTACTTGTTGAATTCCTACCCATTTTTTAAAGCCCACTTCAAAAGATCCTTCCTTTCCTTAATCACCTTTTCTCTTCCTATATAACAAACTTTTTGCCCCATCTCACATGGCATTTTGTTTTATACTGTTCTCACATACTTATTATGTATTATTGTGCATTATAATTATCTATGTTTTCTCTTCCTACTAAACTGTAATTTTCAGGAGCACAAGGATAGTGCTCTCTGACTTGATGTAATGCTGATATATAGCATATATTAATAATAAATGGTGGAATATTGTTGAATGAATCATCCCAAGCTCCTCTCAAATATTTCATTTAGAATAAAATATAAGAGACTGATATCCTCTATTTCCAGGGCTGGGTAACTGTGGCTTTGTCTCAGAATATAAAAATTAGAGTTTTCAATGTGTTTGCATTGCTTTGACAGCATGGAAATTTTGAGGTGTCTCCCTCCACCTCAGCTGTACAATTGATGAGTTCTTCCTTGCTTCAACCATAGTACCAAGCAGAAGTCTCTCCAGAAGGGGTCTCATGTAATCATGGAAAGTACTTTCTTATCCTTATAACAACACCCCAATGTCCAGCTCTGCTTTCCCATTTCCAAATCCTTCTAACCTTCCTGCCATTTCTTGGGGGAAAATCGAGTATTTACATTTTAATAAGTTTTGTCCCTTAGGTTAAAGGGACAAAACTGCAAAACTTTTAGGACATTGGCCAGCTTTAGAGTGTGGGATAGCATGGAAGACACAAATATTTCCAAATACTTTTTGGGTGTTTTGAAGCCAGTCTTTGGAGAAAATGGCCCCTTTGGGAGAGGGTCAGAAGCCTACACCATTTAGCAAGAGAATCTATTCTTACTCTCTAAGAATTATCTGCTACTTAATCTTGAATTGGAAAAAGATCCAGAGCATTGGTTAAACCGGGTTACTGATGACATTCTTTTCACCTTCCTGGGAATAAAGGTATTCAGGAGCTAAAAACTTCAAAAATCCAAGAATCCTGATCAATATGATGGCAAACCACAAATCCAAAGGAGGATAATGAATGCTCTCCATTTCTTGACAGACATGATGAACTAATGTACAAAATGTTTTTGGGTTTTTTGTTTGCTTGTTTGTTTTTGAAATGGTGATTGTGGGGATTTGTTTTGCTTGACTGCTTATTTGTTAGAAGATTGTCTTTTTTTTTTCCAATGAGGGGGAGAGGGAAAGATGAAAAAAAATGCTGGATTAACTGAAAAAAAAAAGTGTCTAGAGTTGGTGAGCATGGAAAATAGGCCTGAAATATGTGGACTGAGGGGTGACATGGACTCCAAGACTAATACCTTACTGTCCCCAAACTGGGAGATGTACTGGGAAAGCAGGACAGGTGATCACTGTAAATCCTAGCAAGAAGAGCAAAGTTGTGGAAAACAGGGTTTCTCACTGACTCTGCCTTGCTTGGCTCTTAAATGTTAGTGTAGCCAGGCTGAAAAGTTTGATGTGAAAACTGCTTCAGTCTGGTTCCTGTAAATGTGAAATCTGTTTTCAATTACCTCCATCTGAGTGAAAAAGGGAGAGGGAGAAGGAGAGAGGGGAAAGGAAGGAAGGAAAGAAGAGAGAGAGACAGAGAGAGAGAGAGAGACAGAGACAGAGACAGAGACAGAGACAGAGAGGAGAGAGAGAGAGAGAGAGACAGAGAGAGACAGAGAGAGACAGAGAGACAGAGAGAGAGAGAGAGAGAGAGACAGACAGACAGACAGACAGACAGAGAGACAGAGAGACAGAGACAGAGAGACAGAGAGACAGAGAGAGAGAGAGAGAGAGAGAGAGAGAGAGAGAGAGAGAGAGAGAGAGAGAGAGAGAGAGAGAGAGAGAGAGAGAGACACTGACTCTGCTTGTTTGGTCATAAAGGTTTTGCAATTTTTTCTAACTAGCCTAATCTTTTCCTCTAATGAATCAACAGTTTTCTCTTCCTGCAGCCTCTGATTTCCTGGCAAGGCAAGCCAGTGCCAGTACAATGGATGTTGTTATTCTGTAATATTTTCAGGTGTATAATTTTTAAAACAGGAGGCAGAGGGGAATGTTGGATCTGTGTTTAGCGGCTAAAGAGATTTTTTTTTTGGTCTTTTTAAACGTCTTCTGTGGTTTGGAGCTTTTGGTCATTTAGGGATTGTTTGCTTGTTTCTTTTTGCCTTGTCTTCCCCTTCCCCCACCCCCTTTGATTCTAAGCTTTCCAATAAATCTTTTGTAGTCTTATATATTCTGGAGGCTGGGGCAATTATTCCATCTTCTAGGGTATAACCTCAGACTTTCTCACCATAGCCCCTTAATTGTCTGGACTAAGATTGTTCCAGATGGAATTCACTTAAAATTTGTAGGTTAACTATTAGAGGCAAAGGAGTATAGAATTAGAAATAATATTAACTCATAGAGCTTAAAACATTTATTCAATAAAAACCTTGCGAAGTTGGTAGTGAGTGGTATTATTATGCTCATTTTACAGAAAAGACAACTGAGGGTCTGAGATATTAGGTGGTACCTTACTCATATTATCTAATCTGACTCACTTTTCACAGAGGAGGAAAAGGAGTTCAGGAAGTTAAGGATTTATCTAAGGTTATGCAAGTAGTAAATGATAGTGTCAAGATCCTCTGAGTCCATATCTAGCATTTTTTATGCAGTAGGACTTTAGGTTGACCAAAACCTAGTTGAATATAAGAATGTTAGATGGAAATGGTAAACTGTTTGCTCTCATTATAGAAGATGCACACCTTCAATAATAGCTCACATCTCCTAGAGTTTTAAGTTTTAGAAACTATTTCTGGCATCGTGAAATAGATAGTTTTAAGTGTGTTTATCCCTAATTTTTCAATGAGTAAATCAATGCTCGAGGTGGATGATGATTAGAGCTAAAAGAAACCTTAGCAATTATTTAGTTTCCTCATTTTAAGGTGAAGAAATTGAGGAGGTTAAGAGAGGGATAATGATCATTGAGCTGGTAAAGGTCAGAGTAGGAAAGACTGACCATGGTTTTGCCCCAGAGCATTAAAATTTAAAATAATGTTTTAAAGGATTAAACAAATTTTACATTTGTACCAGCTACATGTTGTCAACACATGCACTCTGTCAACAGCCACAAACAGCTCAGCACCTAGTTAACAAGAATAATTAGTGAACATAGGAAGCTACCAGATGAGGATTTATTAATAATACTCATCTGTGGTCACTATAGTAACTAAAATTGAGTTTGTCTCAATTACTTCTTATATTCTTTTCACATGTTGAATTACAAATTTGACATTAATTTCCCTTTTCTTTCTTTCTTCATTCGTTTGTTGTTTTGCTGCTTGCCTTTTGTGCCAAAATTGCTAGCTGTAGCTCTAAATCTATTCTCTTCAGCACTACCTCTCCCATCACTACTTTCAATATAGAGAATACGATAAAAATGTAAGAGATATTTTTAAGAGATGGTTTGTATGTATGTTTAGGGGATGAACATCCATAAATAACATAGCTAATATTCATGATCCCTTTTCACTGAGCTATGAATTATCCATAATTACTATGATTTCATACCTGAAATTTTCTAAAATATGTGGACCTTGAAGCAGATATAAATCAATTAAAACACTACACATATAATAATCCCTCAGTTTGGGGCAATACAAATGTTTAGGGCATTGTTTTTCCCTTTTTGGATAAATACTGGATGTGGAAAGGTTGAAGATCTGATGATAAAGAGATGTTGGATTGGGGCAATAAGGAAGAACCAAGAATTGGAAGTACAAAAGGAAAATTTTCTCTGCAAACTTTAATAACCTTTTCTCAAGATAGGAAAGCAGGAATACAATTTGGTTTGTTCCTTACTGAGAGTTCTGGGCAGAGTACCTGAAAAAAAAATAACAACTATAAAATGGTGATCAATCTGGCCAAGTTCTGAAGGGGAGTTCAGTGTTGCTTAGAGGAGGCAGAATTAGTCTGAATTTTTGACAATAAAGGAGAAGACAGAATAAAGCATGTTGTGAACTTAAATACCGAAAGCTGGGTCTTGCCAAGGAAGCAAGAAGCAGAGTTCATAGAGTGCAGGAGTTTAGACTTAAGATATGTTACACACACTCACACACACACACACACACAGAGCAGATTTTTTGCTCCAATGACCCTTTCTGAGTGCTGCATTTCTCCCAATTGCAACAAAAGGCCACAGGCTGCAAGAACCCTGACACATTGTCCTGATCTTGGAGCAAGTTATATTGACCTCCTTGAGTGTGTGGGTAAGTCATTCCAGCTGAGCAAATGGGATTAAAAAAAAAGAAAAAAAGAAAGAAATAGCATCACTAATGGAAACAGCAGCAAAGACATGTGATCTGTATTGCCATTGAGCTTTTAAGGACAAAGGAATAAATGTATCTTCAAAACAACAAACTTCTAACAAAAAAAAAAAGTAAGTATCCTCATAAATAAGGCATCTCACTAAGTACTACATTTAATAACCCTTTTAAATGACAATGTCTCTGTACTGCAGGATAAGTTATTCTTAAGACTTTAAGAATAGTCTTAAGACTGTTCTTAAGATCCAACTTCTAGGTTGCTGAAGTCACTTGTCTAATGATGCAATTTCTATAAGCAGTGGAAATTTTAAATATCACTTCCATATTGTAGTAAATCAGTTGCCTTGAATTCTTTTTGAAGAATCAGTGTACAAAACATAAATTAATAGTACTAATTCAATTCAGAGGTTTAGAAGGCAAAAGCTAATGGAGATGGAGGTGGGAAAGCAAAAAGAAGGGAAGAAGAAATTAATTATTCTTTCTGTGTTTTATATTATGACTAGAGTTCTTTTCCTTTTATAAGAAGTATCATTTGATTGACTCTCATATTCTCCACAGTGTATTCTAGAACTTCTTTTCTTCCCTTAAGTACAACCCTCTCTTAGTAGATGGCCTAGATACCTATTTTGTTAAGAAGTTTGAGGCCGTACATTATAAGATCCTTAATTTTCCCTCTTCTGTTTCTCATAAAACTTTATATATCTTCACCCATCCTTTCTTCCTTTAAACTAGACTTCAAACAATAACAATGAAAAAGTTTTAGATGCATTTTGTCTTTGTATTAGTCATTTTGGGAAAAAAAACTTTTCTCCATCTGTCAAGATTGAACCTTCCTTTATGACAAAGAAAAGTGATGAAGGAAAAACATCCTATTCAGTGGCTGCATCTAAAAATATATATTTCCTAGTGGTATATAGAGCTTTGGACTGTGTGCTCATATATACTGTCAAAATCATTTTCTGTATTGTTATTTTCTTCAAGGTTATTCTGCACTTACAACAACTAGGAATCATCTCATATTTTTCTGAATCCCTAATATTCATGCTTTTTACTTGACAGTGCTATTTGGTAATATTCATAGATAAGTTTTGCTCCACCTTCCCTTACATTGCCCCCAATCAAAGGAAACCTATTTTGTTTCTAATTTTTAGATACCACAAAGAATGCTGCTATGCATATTTTGGTATATATTGGAACTTTGTGCCTTGGACTTCCTGGTGTTAAATTTTGCATGACTGGGTGGCTAGGTCAAAGAATATGATCAACTTCATTACTTTTATTGAATAATTTAAATTGACATTTGAATTCAGTTGACCAGAGTTCTACCAACAGTTAGCATATCTTCTTATAATCCTTCTAACATTGATTATTCCTACTTTTTGTTGTCTTTGTCAATTTCCAGGTGTGCAGTAAAATTTGGAATTTTTTTACTTTGTTTTAGTAAAATTTTTGTAGTAAATTTACTATTAGTGACTTGGAACTAATCTTTATGTAGTCATCTTTAGTTTGAAATTCATCTTTTGGAAACTTGGAATACTTATGTATTAGAAAATGGTTCTTGAAGTTATATAATTGTGTTAGTTTCCTATATTAGTGATAATTGACACAAAATATCTACAATTAGGTGTAATTTTTTTCTCTTTGTGGATATTTATATCTTTAATTTGTTTTCTCTTTTCTTATTGTTGTAATTTCTAAAACTATGTAAAAATAATAGAGGGGAGTGAGCATCCTTGCTTTAGCTGTGTGTTTGGAGGGCTCCTAGTTTTGTTTTTTTTTTCTTTTTTTTCCCTTTGTGAATAATGCAAGATCTTTCTTTTAAATATGAGTATTTTTGTTGTCATTTGAGTCCAGGTTTTCCTACCTTCTTCAGGCTAGAAGTACACTGGTTACTCATAGACTTTATGCTAATCCTAGTTATAACAGAAACTTTGAAGTACTCTATTTTTGATGGAGACAACCTGGTAGTCCCCATTTTCCAGAGGCTCACTATATTTTCTGCTTAGTGTGATATCTGATTGGCTTTAGTCCCATAGCAGCTCCCCATACTTCTCAGCTCAAGCAGTGCACTATCTTCAGTCTCCCCAGTAGCACAGATTATAAGCATGCACCAGAATAAGTTTTTAACAAATTAAAAAGGGCTCTTCTATGTCTATGCTTTTTTCCCCCAGTTTTCAAAATAAATGAATAATGTATTTTTGTGAAAGGTTCTTTCAGCATTTACCAAAATATTTTTGTTGCTTATGTGATTAGTTATACTAAATATCATTCTAATGTCAAATGATTTCTGGTATCCAACATAAAATTATTTTATGAATAAATATCCATGCTAAGGTTATATAGAAAATATTCATCAATATTCATTATTAGACTTAGGCTAGAGTTATGTTTCTTGGTTTTATCTCTCTAGTTTTTGTATCAGAAACATAGTTGTCATTGAAAAAAAGTGTGTTAGAGTGCCTTCTGTCTCTCTCTTTTGAAAATAATTTTTGTAGAGTAGGTATTGATTGCTCTTTAAATGTTTGATAGAATTCACTTGTAAATCCATCTGGCATAGGGTTTTTTCCCTTTGGCAATTCATTTAAGACTTTTTCTATTTCTTTCTTAAGATTTGGTTTAATAGTTCTATTTTTTGGTTTGTTAGGCATTTTATATTTTTGTTGATACTCATCAAACTTTCTTTGAATTCTCAGTTGTGCTGGTATATAATTATGCATAGTAATTTTTGATCATCTTTTAAAATTCTGCACTGTAGTGAATTCACTTTATTTTAGTAATTTGACTTTCTTCTTCCTTTTTATTTATTGAGTTAGCTGTTTATTTTATTACTGGTCTTTTAAAATTTTGTTTTATTTTATTAGTTTGTGTTTTGTATTTTTAAGTTTTTCTATTTCTTTCCCCATTTTCCAAATTTCTTCTTTCATACTTGTTTTAGGGTTACTAATTTGTTTTTTCTGATATTTTAAATTACACAACAAATCCAGTGGTAGTGTATACCTATTATTGGTCTTTTCCTATTATCAGTGAAGTCTGAAGGTTCCAAAAGTATTTATTTGCATTTGACCCATTTATCATCTATCCTAGTAACTTCCATCAGTAGTCAACCTCCCTCTTTGTGAGGAAATATTAACTTTCCCCAAGCTGACTGAGGGCCTTTCTTGAATTAATATTTTGTTAGTTTTTGTTAGAATAATTTCTAAATGTTATGGTTCATCTTTCAATTGTGAAATTATACTTTTAAGACTTGTATTAATTTTTTTATTATTTTAATTATTTTAAATGTGTTCTTCCTTATTCAATTTTGATTTCAGCATTCCAGCAAAATTCTTCAGTCATAGTTTTCTCTTTGATAGCTTTATATATATTATGTTTTGCCTAAAAAAGAAAATATTCCCTTCATCTATTGTTTCAATGTGGTCTGCATATTCAAGCACAAAACTTAATTTTCTCTTTTTTCTTGGCATGTTTTAAGAATTTTATGTTTATTAAATCCAAATGACATTTTGATAACATTGGAGAAAGATTCTGAGATGAAATGTTTAGTGTGTTTTTGATAGAAACATATTGATACATGTCATTCATATACATCAAGAAATTAAGATGTTTCATTTTGACTCGATTTTCAAAGTCACATTTAGTTCTATTTAAGAGAAATATTAAGGGATTTAATAAAACAATAATGGACTTAAAGTTTCTCCCCCCAAGCCCATATTTTCATTGTTCTTTATACTTTTATGCTGTTGGCATATGTTAAATATAGAAAAATTTTCTTTTAAAAAAAAAGCTTTTTATTTTCAAAATATAACATAGTTTTCAACATTCACCCTTGCAAAACCCTGGGTTCCAAATTTTTTCTCCTTCTCTTCCCTCCACCCCCTTGCCTAGACAGCAAATTATCCACTATATGTTAAATGTTTAATTCTTCTATACATATTTTCACAATCATGATGCACAAGAAAATCAGCCAAAAAGGAAACAAATGAGAAAGAAAACAAAATGCAAGTAAACAACAAAAAAGTGAAAATACTATGTTGTGATCTACACTTAGTCCCCACAATCTTTTCTGGTTGTAGATGGCTCTCTCTATCATAAGTCCTTTAGAACTTGCCTGAATCACCTTGCTGTTGAAAAGAGCCACGTCCACCATAATTGATCATCATATAATCTTGCTGTTGCCATGTATAATGATCTCCTGGTTCTGCTCATTTCACTTAGCATCAGTTCATGCAAGTCTCTCCAGGCCTCTCTGAAATTATCCTGCTGGTCGTTTCTTATAGAACAATAATATTCCATAACATTCATATACCATAATTTATTCAGCCATTCTCCAACTGATGAGCATCCACTCAGTTTCCAGTTCCTTGCCACTACAAAAAAGGGCTACTATAAGCATGTTTGCACATGTCGATCCTTTGCCCTTTTTAGTGATAGAGAACAGTTTTCTATGTAGAAATCAAATATTCTAGCATTCTAAGGATATTTGGGTTTATTTTATATATTTTAATATATGATTAATTTATTAATATGGAAATGAATTAAAGGTTTTGTGATGTCACAAAGCCTATACGTATCTTACAAACTTCCAGGGGGCTTATTCAATAATTACCAAATTGATCATTGGTTATTCTTTATGCCTCTGGAACTTTGTGACTTTTATTCCAAAGTCATTTATAAGTATTCATACACACATACACATATACTTAGACAAGCATAAAACCACATGAGAAACTGTAACAAGCTCTATTAGAGTGACACACTTGTCAGCACTTCTGATAGCTCCTGATATTTAAGGAGAAAAATAATCACACATATGCACCCAAAAAACCTGAACAAATTTACTACTGAAAAAAAAAATAGACAATCCCTCTGAAATCAGGAATGCAAGAGAGCAACAAAGGCACCACCTGCAGTTGTCTTACAGAGAGAACCATTGAAAATGTCAAGAATTGACTAGCCACTTTCTAAG
This sequence comes from Myrmecobius fasciatus, assembly GCA_023553655.1. NCBI lineage: Eukaryota > Metazoa > Chordata > Mammalia > Dasyuromorphia > Myrmecobiidae > Myrmecobius > Myrmecobius fasciatus. The sequence goes on from JAJPUD010000574.1 coordinate 175,987, forward strand.
AGGAGCTAAAGCATCCTTTAGGCCTCTTTTCAGGATTTAAAAAATTAATTTTTCTAATAACAAAAACAACTTTTTCTCCTTCCCATATTCCCCTGTTTTACAAAAGATAGAAAAAGGAAAACCTTAACAAAAAATAATCAAGGAAAAGATATTCTTGCATTGACAGTCTCAGTCAGGACTATGAGTTCATCATTCTTCTATCAGGAGGTTTCATCAGTTCTCTTCGGGAATAATTTTAATTGTTTTTTCAAATCTTCAAGATTTTTGTGCAAGGAGGAGCATGTTTAACACTCTTTTGGCAGGAAAATTTTCTATGCATTCCTTTTTTTTTCTATTTTCAAGGAGGGTGGTTTTATGTTGTTTTTTTATTAAAGCTTTTTATTTTCAAAACATATGCATAGATAATTTTCAGCATTCACCCTTGTAAAATCTGTGTTCCAATTTTTTTCTTTTCCTTCCTCTCACTGCTTCTCCCAGGCAGCAAGTAATCCAATATATATTAAACATGTGCAATTCTTCTATTATGTTGTTATTTTGTGTTATATATTAAATGACAATCTATCATTCTTCATCACCTTAGTAATATTATACTTCTGCTTCCAATGTGTGTTTAGACATTGCCAATTGATTTAAGCAAAAGATTTCAAAAATTCTGTAGGATGAAATACAGTAATTTCCTGCCAGCCTAAGCATCTCTAGCAGCAAAGTTTTCATCATCTCAAGGTGTACTGACACAATTAGGAATATACTTGGCAGTAAAAGAAATGTGTTAATCTATCTCAACTCCTTCAACCCTCCCATCCAGTTTTCTTAACATGTATGGCATGAGTTTTTAATGAGATTTAGTTATATCTTACGCTAAGTGAGTCAGTATTACATGGTGAAAAGAGCTCTGGATTTGAAGGCAGGAAACCTTGATCCAGATTTTAACTTGGATGTCTTTGGACAAACCATAACTAATCTCTGAGACTCAATTTCCTCATTTGTAAAAGAGATTTGATTAGATAGACTCTTATATTCCAGAAATCTCAGCCCTTTTTTCCCAGCCTCCATTTTGGCTTAGAATGCTTCAATAGTCTCTTAATTGGTCTGTGTGAATCCATTTGCTCTTCTGTCCAATCTGTCCTCCACAGAGCTGCTAAATGATATTCCAAATGCACAATTCTGACTGTGTTGTTCTTCTGCTTGAACAACTTCAGTGCCTTCTTCTTGCATTGAGGAGAAAGAGCAAGCTCTCTTTTTTTTTTTTTTTTTTTTTTTTTTGCATTTAAAACCCTTCATGATCCTGCTCTAACCTATCTTTCCAGGATGACTACATATCACTCCCCTTGATGTTCTCTACTCTCCAGCCAGGCTGAACTACTTTCTGTGTCCTATGCACATTCCTTCTCAATAACTATTCTGCTCGCTTTGGTGTTTCACCTCCATTTGCTAGAACCTCGACCTTCAAGGCTCAGCTCAGTCATTCATTGCCTCCTCTAAAAATCTTTTCCTTATTTCTCTAGTCATTATTGTTCCCACCAAAACATCAAGTATTTATTTTATAGATATCCTTTACTTGTCTTTGAACATATATCCTCCTACTAAAATGTAAGCTATTTAAAGGCAAAGATCATCTCCTTTTTGTATAGGAATCCTCAATTGCTCAGTGCCTAGCATAGAGTACTCAGTTGTTCAATCATACTTAACTCTACATGGACTTGTATCTATGAGGTTTTCTTGGCAAAGAAAATGGAATAGTTTATCATTTCCTTCTCCATTGTGCCCCCATTTTACATATGAGGCAAATAGGAGTTAAATAATCCCACAACTAATATGTGTCTGAAGCTGAATTTGAGCTCAGAATTTCCTGACCCTAAGTCTGGTTCTCTATTCACTGTACCATCTACCTGCCCCTTAGCAATGGAAATCAACTAAATAACAACAGAAGACCCTTCTATGTATACAAACTTACACATAGACACTGACTTAGTACATCAGTTCAAATCAGAATTCAAATTTAATCACTTTATATATTTTTGAATTAGCATGTATTCTTTAATCCAAATCTAAATTGAATTGATGAATTCAACTAATTTCATTAATGTTCAATTAATTAATTAATTGGATTAGTGTTTTAGCATTACATAAATTATATATTTTTTTAATTTATACCACTAGCTGCCTTTTTAGTGTTCCATGCAAGTAAGTGTTTATCACTATATATTATAAGTCTGAATCTACAGGTGGTGTCTTAAATTATTGAATTATTGTAATGTGATGCATTGGAAAGAACACTGGTTTTGCTGCAGAGGATTTTATCCAACTGCAATTTACAACCTCTGCACTCTTGGACCATTAACATTATATATAAATAACCTGTTTATTTACAGTAGATAAGTTTAGAAAATTAAGCTTAGTGAATTGAAGAAGTTTTATTTCTTTTAAAATTAATTTTTAATACCAAAATCTCCTTTATGAATTGTCCCATTATTTCTCTTTAGTTTGCCTACTCTAGAGGATTAAATGGTTTTGGGACTGGGATCTGGCCTGATATAATAATATAACTAACATTTATATAGTGCTTACTTTCTTCCAGGCACTTTGCTAAAATCTTTACAACTATTCTGCAGCATTATTTATGATTTTCCCAGGATCACATGGTTAGTAAGTGTCTGATGCTGGATTTGAACTCAGCAAGATGAGTCTTCCTGACTGCAGGGCCTGGCACTCTAGTTGTGCCACCTAGTTGCCTTTTTAGTATTCCATAAAAGTGTTTATCACTATATATTATGGGTCTATATCTATAGGTGGTATCTTAAATTATTGAATTATTGAAATGTGATGCATTGGAAAGAACACTGGTTTTACAGTAGAGAATCTGGATTTTAATCCAGCTGCAATTTATAATCTCTGTACTTTTGGACAAATGCCTTCACATTTTTTTATCTTACTTTCCTCATTTGAAAAAATTACAGTTTTTTTCTTTTTTTTTATTAAAGCTTTTTATTTGTATAACATATGTATGGGTAGTTCCCCAACATTGATCTTTACAAAGCTTTCCATTACAAATTTTACCCCCAGTCCCCTCCCCTCCCCTAGATGGCAGGAAGTCCACTACATGCTAATAATGTTGAAATGCTTGAGAAGTTATGCAAGAAAAATCCTATCTACAAGAAAAAAAAAAAGAATCAGAGAAAGGCAACACAATGCAAACAAATGTCAGTAGAGATCATGAAAATGTTACGTTGTGGTCCATATTTCATTTCCCTCTCTCTGGGTGTATATGGTTTTCTTCAGTGAACAATTGGAACTGGTTTGAGACAATTCTTTGTTGCAGAGAGCCATGTCCATCAGAATTTATCATCATGTAATACTGTTGTGGCTGTGTATGATGATCTCCTGGTTCTGCTCGTTTCACTCAGCATCAGTTCATGCAAGTCTCTCCAGGACTCTCTGAAATCGTCCTGCTGGTCGTTTCTTACAGAGCAATAATATTCCATAACATTCATATACCATAATTTATTCAGCCACTCTCCAATTGATGAGCATCCCTTCAGTTTCCAGTTTCTAGCCACCACAAAAAGGGCCGCCACAAACATTCTTGCACATGTGGGTCCCTTTCCCTCCTCTAAGATCTCTTTGGGATATAGGCCCAGTAGAAACACTGCTGGGTCAAAGGGTATGCACAGTTTGACAACTTTTTGGGCATAGTTCCAAGTTGCTCTCCAGAATGGTTGGATCCGTTCACAGTTCCACCAGCAATGTATCAGTGTCCCAGTTTTCCCACATCCCCTCCAACATTCATCATTATCTTTTCCTGTCATTTTAGCCAATCTGACAGGTGTGTAGTGGTATCTCAGAGTTGTCTTAATTTGCATTTCTCTGATCAATAGTGATTTGGAACAACTTTTCATATGACTAGAGATGGTTTTAATTTCATCATCTGAAAATTGTCTGTTCATATCCCTTGACCACTTATCTATTGAAGAGTGGCTTGAATTCTTATATATATGAGACAATTCTCTATAAATTTTAGAAATGAGGCCTTTATCAGAACCATTAAATGTAAAGATGATTTCCCAATTTGATGCTTCCCTCCTAATCTTGTCTGCATTTGTTTTGTTTGTAAAACAAACTTTTTAACTTAAAATAATCAAAATTATCCATCTGGTGTTCAATTAGGAGTTCCAGGTCTTCTTTGGACATAAATTTATTCCATCTCCACAGGTCTGAGAGATAAATTATATTACGTTCTTCTAACTTGCTTACAAAGTCCCTCTTTATATCTAGATCATGAACCCATTTAGATCTTATCTTGGTATGTGGTGTTAGGTATGGGTCAAGCCCCAATTTCTTCCACACTAGTTTCCAATTTTCCCAGCAGTTTTTGCCAAATAGTGAGTATTTATCCCAAAAGCTGGGGTCTTTGGGTTTATCGAATACTAAATTGTCAAGGTTATTGCCTAGATTGTCCTGATATCCTATCCTGTGCCACTGATCGACTGCTCTATTTCTTAGCCAGTACCAAAAGGTTTTGATGACCACTGCTTTATAATATAGTTTTAGATCTGGTACAGCAAGGCCACCTTCATCTGCCTTTTTTTTTCATTAATCCCCTTGAAATCCTTGACCTTTTGTTCTTCCAAATGAACTTTTCTATTATTTTTTTCTAGATGTGTAAAATAATTTCTTGGGAGTTTGATTGGTATGGCACTAAATAAGTAGATTAGTTTGGGTAGTATTGTCATTTTTATTATGTTCGCTCTGCCTACCCATGAGCACTTAATATTTTTCCAATTGATTAGGTCTGATTTTATTTGTGTGAAAAGTGTTTTGTAATTTAGTTTGTATAGTTTCTGACTTTTCCTTGGCAGATAGATTCCCAAATATTTTATCCTATCATCTGCTATTTGGAATGGAATTTCTTTTTGTATCTCCTGCTGCTGAACTTTGTTGGTAATATATAAGAATGCTGATGATTTCTGTGGATTAATTTTGAATCCTGCCACTTTGCTAAAGTTGTGAATTGTTTCTAGTAGTTTTTTAGTTGAGTCTCTAGGGTTCTCTAAGTATACCATCATGTCATCTGCAAAGAGTGATAATTTGGTTTCTTCATTACCTACTCTGATTCCTTTTATCTCTTTTTCTTCTCTTATTGCTAAAGCTAACATTTCTAATACAATATTAAATAGTAATGGTGACAGTGGGCAGCCTTGTTTCACTCCTGATCTTATGGGGAATGGTTTTAGTTTGTCTCCATTACATATGATGCTTGCTGATGGTTTTAAATAGATGCTGCTGATCATTTTAAGGAAAAGCCCATTTATTCCTATACTCTCTAGTGTTTTTAATAGGAAAGGGTGTTGGATTTTGTCAAAGGCTTTTTCTGCATCTATTGAGATAATCATATGGTTTTTGTTAATTTGGTTATTAATATAATTAATTATGCTGATAGTTTTCCTAATATTGAACCAGCCCTGCATCCCTGGTATAAATCCTACTTGGTCATAGTGTACTATCCTGGGGATGACTTTCTGTAATCTCATTGCCAATATCTTATTTAAAATTTTTGCATCAATATTCATTAGGGAAATTGGTCTATAGTTTTCTTTCTCAGTTTTTACCCTACCTGGTTTAGCTATCAGCACCATATCGGTCTCATAGAAGGATTCTGGCAGTATACCTTCTGTCCCTATTTTCTCAAATAGTTTGTGTAGTATTGGAATCAATTGTTCTTTGAATGTTTGGTAGAATTCACATGTAAATCCATCTGGCCCTGGAGATTTTTTCTTAGGGAGTTGGTTAATGGCTTGTTCTATTTCTTTTTCTGATATGGGGCTATTTAAATAATTTATATCCTCTTCTGTTAATCTGGGCAATCTATATTTTTGTAGATATTCCTCCATTTCATTTAGATTATCAAACTTACTGGCATAAAGTTGGGCAAAGTAATTCCTAATTATTGCTCTAATTTCCTCTTCATTGGAGGAAAGTTCTCCCTTATCATTCTTGAGACTAACGATTTGATTTTCCTCTCTCCTTTTTCTTATCAAATTAACTAAAGGCTTATCTATTTTGTTGGTTTTTTCATAGAACCAACTCTTAGTTTTATTTATTAACTCAATAGTTTTCTTGTTTTCGATTTTATTAATTTCTCCTTTTACTTTTAGAATTTCCAATTTGGTATTTAATTGAGGGTTTTTAATTTGTTCTTTTTCTAGTTTTTTTAATAATAAGCCCAATTCATTGATCTTTTCTTTCTCTATTTTATGCAAGTAAGCATCTAGAGATATAAAATTACCCCTTATAACAGCTTTGGCCGTATCCCACAAATTTTGGTATTTTGTCTCCTTATTGTCATTCTCCTGGATGAAATTATTGATTGTGTCTATGATTTGCTCTTTCACCCATTCATTCTTCAGGATTAGATTATCTAATTTCCAATTACCTTTTGGTTTATTTTCTCCTGGACTTACATTGCATGTGATTTTTATTGCATCATGATCTGAAAAGGATGCATTTACTATTTCTGCCTTTCTGCATTTGATTTTAAGGTTTTTATGCCCTAATATATGGTCAATTTTTGTATATGTTCCATGGACTGCTGAGAAAAAAGTAAACTCTCTACTGTCTCCATTCAACTTTCTCCATAGATCTATCATACCTAACTTTTCTAACAATTGGTTTATCTCCCTAGTTTTTTTCTTGTTTATTTTGTAGTTTGATTTATCTAATTCTGAGAGAGCAAGGTTGAGATCCCCCACTAGTATCGTTTGGCTGTCTGTTTCTTCTTGCATCTCTCTTAATTTCTCCCCTAGGAATTTGTGTGCTATTCCACTTGGTGCATATATATTTAATATAGATATTGCTACATTATCTATGGTACCCTTTAATAAAATATAGTTTCCTTCCTTATCTCTTTTGATTAAATCTATCTTGGCTTTTACTTGATCTGAGATAAGGATTGCTACCCCTGCTTTTTTTTGTTCACCTGAAGCATAATATTTTCTGCTCCAGCCGTTTACCTTCATTCTGTATGTGTCACTATGTTTTAAATGTGTTTCTTGTAAACAACATATTGTGGGATTCTGGTTTTTAATCCAGTCTGCTATCTGCTTCAGCTTTATGGGAGAGTTCATCCCATTCACATTCACAGTTAGAATAACTAATTCTTTATTTCCTGCCATCTTATTTACCCAAGTTATGTTTTCCCCTTTCCTTTCCCCTTTCTCCCTTCCCCCCTCCTCAGTACTTTGCTTTTGATGACCCCTCCCCAAAATAATACTCCCCTTTCCTTTCCCCTTTTTCCCTTCCCCCTCCTCAGTACTTTGCTTTTGATGACCCTTTCCCCCAAACAATACTTCACCCTTTAGATCCCCTCCCCCTGTTTTTATTCCTTTCCTCTGATTCTTCTATTTTCCCTTCTATTAGTTTGTCCCTTACTTTTCCTCCTTTTCCTCCCACTTCCCTCTAGCAACAGACAAGTTTCTATGTGAAATCAAATGTCTGATATACACTTTTAGAGCCCAACCTGATGAGAGTAAGATTTACACAGTGCTCATCTCCCTCCCCTCTTTCTCTCAATTATATTAGGTTTTCTTTGCCTCTTCAAGTGATTTTACCTTGTTTTTACCTCCTTTTTTTTTAGATCTTATTTTACCACTTTTTCCCTCTTTTCCCCAGTATGACAACATTTTCCCCTCTAGTTCTCTTTTTCATATTATCAAAGTAATATCTAGTTAATTATACCCCCAAACTTTGAGTATCTCCCTAGTAGAAATAAAGTTCTCAAGAGACCTTTCCTTTTTACCTTTTTATGCATCTCTTGAGTTCTGTGTTTGGGTGTCGAATTTTTTGTTCAGATCCGGTCTTTTCATTAGAAATAGGTGAAATTCACCTATATCATTGAATAACCATCTTCTTCCCTGGAGGATAATGCTCATTCTAGCTGGATAGGTTATTCTTGGCTGTAATCCAAGTTCCTTTGCCCTTCGGAATATCTGGTTCCATGCCCTTTGATCCTTCAGTGTGGAAGCTGACAAATCCTGTGTGATTCTAATTATTGAACCTCGGTATTTGAATTGTTTCTTTCTAGCTGCTAGCAGAATCTGTTCCTTGGTACTATAGTCCTGAAATTTAGCCACGATATTCCTTGGGGTCTTAATTTTGGGGTCTCTTTCAGGAGGTGATCGGTGAATTCTTTCAATGGTGATTTTGCCCTTTGATTCTACAATCTCAGGGCAGTTTTCTTTCAGGATTTCCTGGAAGATAGTGTTTAGATTCTTTTTTTCATCATGGCTTTCAGGAAGTCCAATAATCCTTAGATTGTCTCTCCTAGATCTATTTTCCAAGTCAGTTGTTTTTCCTAGGAGATATTTCATATTTTCTTCTAATTTTTCATTTTTTTTGTTTTTGTTTGACTGATTCTTCAAGTCTTAGTGAGTCATTCACTTGCATTTGTTCAATTCTTATTTTTAAAGTGTTGTTTTCTTCAGTTACCTTTTTAAGCTCCTTTTGTAACTGGCCAATTTGTTCATTGCACTCTTTTTCCACTTCACTAATTTTATTTTTTAATAAATTGGTGTCTTTTTCATATCTCTTTTGCAGGGCATCATATCCTTCTTGCACTGATTTCAGTTTATTTTCCCATTTATCCTCCAGCTCTCTTTTGAGGTTCTTTATGCAGTGTTCCAGAAAGGCCTTTTGAAAAGGGGACCAGTGATGGTCCTGGCTGATGTTCTCTGGATTTTTGTCTAAAGGAACCTCTGGCTCTGGGGTCGTTTCTTTGCCTTGATAAAAGCTGTCTATGGTGAGAGCTCTCTTTTGCTTCTTCATCATATTTTTTTTTTTTAGACAGTGTGGATATCTCTTTAAGGTAGGGGAAAAAAAAAGCGGTGGCTGCAAAAAGCTTTGCCCTGGGGCACTTCGGCGAGTTGACTTAAGGTGCTGGGCCGGTGGGGGCTAGGACTAAGTCCGAATTACTCCTTGAACAAGGCAAGTCTGCCAGAACACCTGTCCCCAATCAGGGCAGAGTGTCCCGAGTGCCTCAGATAAACTCCAGGTGTTTGGAATTTGGAGTTTGGAGTTTGGAATTTCTTCCAGGATGAGCTGAGCTGAGTCCCACCCTCACTTCCGGCCTGTGCAGTTGCCGTCTATTTATCTCTCTGTCCGAGTCTGACTAACCTGATATGAAGTTATCCAGAGAGCTGTGCCCAAATATTTCTGAGTTCATTGACTTGAAGATCAGTTCGGAGGCTTATTTTATTGTTGATTTGAGAGAAGATCGGAGGAGAGGCAGAAAGTCACCTTTTCACTCCGCCATCTTGGCTCCGCCCCCCAAAAATTACAGGTTTTTTTTTTTAGATTTTTCTGTAAATTGCCTTTATAGATAAAAGGGACAGGTTTAGAAACTTAATTTACTAACATTTTTCTGAAAGCATCAGAGTTTGTTTACATTGATGTATGGTCTCTTCTCTTAAATTATCTCAAATCTCTACCTCCCCAAAAAGCTCTGATTCTCTACTTGTGTGTCTGGGTTCAGTAAATCTCCATTACTTTTAAACTTTGAGATATAATTAATGTAGAGAATAACTTCTAGAAGGAAAACATCTAAACTGAAGCAAATTGATGTAAGCAGAAGCAGGGAAACAACACACAAAATGATTACCACATGTAAATGGAAAGAATAATAGTAAAATAATAACAGCAGGTATAAACTGAACCCAGCTTAATTATATTGACCAAGCTGTGTCCTAAGGAAGTGCCATAAGGACTGGATTGGTGTACAACCCATTGTGTATGGACTACATGGTGCATAAACTGAACTCCTCTGGAAACCTGAGGATACATTATCTTTAGAAATTCCCCTCTAGGTTCCTTAGTCCCATGCTAGTGACAAGAGGTATCAAGATGATTAGCCATTGAGCCAGACTCACTTAATGGACTTTAAGAATCAAGACAGTTCCCTTTCTTCCTTTGTACTCTCTCTCTCCCTCTCCCTTCTTCCCTTTCTCCCTCATTTCTCCCCCTCTTTCTCTTCTCTCTCCCTTTCTCTCTTTCTTTTTGTGTTTATCTCTGTGTCTGTCCATTTATCTCTCTCTCTCTGTCTCTCTGTCTCTGCTTCTCTGCCTTCCTGTTTGTCTTTGTCTCTGTTTTTCTCTCTATCTGTCTGTCTCTCCTCTTCTCCTTCTCTCCCTCTCTCTTTCCTCTATGAGTCATATAGTTCTCTCTAACTCTACTTCAAAGGAGAAGTAGGAGAAGGGCACTGACCCTATTCTGGCAGAAATGGCAAATTGCTCACTTGTGGCAGCTAGTACATGTGTTGGCCCTAGGGTGCTTGAGATTGAACTTCAAAACCTTTGCTGCTTCTTTCTTCCCTTCTTCCCTTAACTGAAAGAAAATCTTAAGATGAATAGACAACTTTGTGAGTTGGAAAAAGTGGAAGTTCCTGATTCTCTTTCTATTTCTTAAGGGGATGAGCTTACATATGTAAGCCATATATAAGCTTTAAGTGCTTCCCACCCCACCCTTAAAGAGTGGGAGATAAGGTCTGATCCACCTCTTTAAAGATTATTTTTCCTTAAATTAGGTCAAAATATATGGATACAGAGCTAAGAGGTTTCCAATAGTAGTATAGGGAAAGGACCAGCAGCAGTTTTTTTCATTGTTAACAATGCAAAAGGAATGTACCTCCCTAGCTTTTTTATTCAGGAAGAGGAGGTGCAATCACTGTGCATGTGCAACAAGTTGGTCTTGATGTATCATTAAGTAGTTTTGATTAACTGCTTTGTTCCCTCCTTTCTATCTTATTTTTTTGTTGAGAGAGAGTTCTTGCAGCCAAGGGAAGGAAAGGGCTATATTGGGAAATGACAACGGCATCAGAAGATATTAGTAAAAGTTAATTTTGAAGACGTATTCTTTGGACAAAAGAGTGACACATGGCTTAGCAATTATAGCCCTTTATGCTGTAGTCTTTGTTACATACATGGAGGTGTTATCTCTGTTTTATAATGTTAATGAGCTTATCCACATCATCAAATTATAGAGCATTTAGTGTTTTAAAAATTAACATAGGAGTTGAAACAGGTTTGAAAGAAAAAATAGATCAATACAAACTTATCTTCAACCTGTAGATGAAAGTCAAAGAAAAGCAATGGAAAGAACGTTTTGTTTAGAATTAGTCTGAGATCATATTCTGATTTGGCCACTTTCTACCTGTATAATCTTGAGAATAATATTTAAGTGCTCTGTGCCTCAGTTTTTTTATCTGTCAAATGAGAGGATTGTGCTAGATGACCTACCTATAGAGCCACTTTCTGTTCTGTATTTATGATCCTATGAATTTTCTTCCTATTTAATCTATGGAGTGAAACTATCACCACAGTGAGATTTGGAAGCAGTATTTTGGAAATTTGGGGTCGTGGAAATATGAAAAGCAATGAGTTGATGGAAGTTCTCTACCAGTACAAAGCCAGGATTCTTATCATGAGTCAGATCTATAATTCAATTAGCTTACTATTTATTCTTTCTTGGACTGTAATACTCAGAGTTGATTTCTGGGAGGAAATAGTTGTTTGCCATGCTTTTAAACTTCAAAACGCTAGAGTTAGACTTCAAAACATCTTTGGTTTGCTATAATAGCCTATTATGGATATGTCATCCAAGATTCTTCTGGATTTTAGAAGCCTTGTTTATAAAATGAAGCCTTTGCTGTTTAGAAGAAAGAAGGGCAGACTACATGGTGTCCAGAAGTATCTTCTAACTATGCGTGTGTGATTCCTATCCAATTTTTATAACTATTTCTTCAATGTATTTATATTTTCTGCCTACTGTATTGCCTCTGTTCTCCTGATAAGAATTATGTAGATTGTGATTAATTAGTCAGTAAGTATTGAAGTACCTACTTATGTAGACATCTTCTAAGCTTTAGGAATACTGCTCCAAGGAGGTTGCAGTGTAGCAGAGGAGACAACAAGTGAATAAATACATACCAAAAACTATATGGAGAATAAATGAGAAATGTTTAGAAGGGGGCACCATAAAAATTAAGAAGGTATGGGAAAGTCTGTAGAAGATAGGATTTTAGCTGGAATAAAAATATGTGATGTAATGAGCATGTTTAGAAAACAGATGAAAAATACTAGTGTTTCTCTTACATCCACAAAAATATCTCAAAAGCCCTAGATGAAAACTTCCAGTGCACTGAGTGAATCCTCTTTGGAAGACTGAGAGAAATTGATAGATGAGAATTAGAAGGCTGAAAAGGTATGGAAAGATTCATATCCTAGAGGTATCTACACATAGACCACAGACTATAATGCAGCCCACAATAGCCTCAACCTGATTAAAATATAATTGGAAAGTATCTAACAAAATAAATAAGAATACAATAAAACACAGATGATATTGCATTTTAAAACTAAGTCAATATGCCGCCCACCAAGATCTCTATATATGCAGCCCTGTTTTGATTTATCTGACATAACTGATCTACATTAATGGAGAGAATATCCATTCAAGTGACATCATGAATCCATTAAAATTTGCTCCCTATTTCTTTATGCATTTTGTTTTAAAATGCAGTATTTTCTTTTATTTGTATTTTTGATTGAAAAACACTAATTATTTTTGTTGGTACTTATGAATCAAATTGAGAATTTTAGTGTATTTTGGGAGTAACCCATAGAAGCCTTCCTGCAATGATTGTTAAGTCACTTATCCAATGTCTTCCAGAAAGCAAAATCAATATAACGGCATGCTTAGGATGTGACTTGACTTATTTTGAAGACTAGTTTTTGCATAGACAGCTTCAAGGAATGCATTCCTTGCATTGTGACTAATATGTGTGCAAATGTGAGACATACCTACAGAGATCTGCAGGCAGACTCCTCACTCCCTCCCCTTAGAGAATCCATCCATTTATTAGATCAGGCCAGAGCTAGAAGTAACTTCAGGAAAGATGGAGTAGATATTGCTGTCACTTCCTCCCAGTGTAGTTGATATGTGTATAATTTCTGCAAAACAGTCCCTGGAAATAAGGTGGGATTCGAACTGGGAGTATCGATTCATTCTCATATTCATTGTTGTGACAGTCTGCTCCTCCACTTCTCATCAAATTTCTCATTCTTAGTGTGGTTTTCCATATCAGCTAAGATAAATGCTGAAAGACATTTTCCTCCTAAGATTCTCATTCCCCCATCCCGCCCCCACCTCATGGCCACGCCAAGCAAATAACTGGAGTGAACATTGATTTATTAAGTCTTTATTTTTCCTTTTCCTCCTTCATGGTCCCTGACCCATGAGGCCTAAATACTTTCCACACCAGCATGCTTATTAAATAAGCCCAACTGGCTAGAATGGGGCATTGTGACCTGAAGGAGCTTCACATCAGATCGTACATTGCCAAATTTCTGAACACTCTCCTAGCTCAGAATCCAGTGCTCTGGGTCTCAATTCTTCATTGTGTTGGCAATGCATGACATCTGCAAAGTCGCCACTTCAAAAGAGGGAAAACAAGGTTTAAGGAAGCTAGGCAGCTTCTTGGACATTAAATAGCTCTTGCAAAACATAACTTTGATGAGTTATGTATAAATGAATCAGAAACAGACGAGTTACATTTCTCTCTGAATATATGCTCCTCTCCCCACTCCCACACTTTAATTCACACACACATACACACACACACACACACACACACACACACGCCATCCCAAACTCTCACTCCTTGTCTAGGGGAAAGGGGCTTTGGCCACATGTTGAGCATTAACAGATTCAAACTGTTTGATAAGTTCTTAAGGCTGTTTTCCCAATCCTACCAAAATCTGGATTCTCCTTCTTTCCTTCTTTCTCTCTTACAGCTTCCCCAACAGGTCCCTCATTTGAGAGCTTAAATGTTTAGATTGGCTGAAATACAGAGAGATAGCTCTGCACGTTAAGCCAAAAGAGCCTTTGTTTAAGATAACTTGACTATCGTGTCCAGGATTGCCAATTTTCCTTATTTTTAATATGTGACCTGGAGATTGTAAAATAGAGTAGTAGGGATATGGAAATAATCAGGTAATGGGCACTAGTATAATCCTGTCAGTTATGTTTATGTGTAGATTCTCTTGAGGGACAGATCAGAGAGGAGACACAAGGTCTCACATATATGAACCACTGCTGCATTCTGCCATGCATGAAACAGAAAAAATGTGTAAGTGTTCTGACCAAGCTTCCTTAGGACAGGAAAACAGGATTGTTGAATCACAGAATCATTCATGTCCCATTCTAGTCTCTGACCTAGGAGATGAGTTATCTTGTAATATCTCTGACAAGGAGTCATAGTGATCATCCAGCCTCCGATTAAACAGTTGAATGGGTCTAAATAATAATATACTATATTGAGATTATCTAGCAATTATTGCTATGTCCCAAATTGGTCAACCAAACCATCTCTAAAAAGTCTGAAAACAATTTATTGTAGGACCCAATAAAGAATGTGTGGAGAGGAACTAAGCCCTCCTTTTTGGATAAAATAGGAAACTAAAGTTTAAGAGAACTAGGAAAATAGAAAATTGGAATTGCTTGAAATTTCTAAAATAACAATCATGGATCAATCAGGATTTATTCTAGTTTCTTTTTATCCACATCCAATCGTAGTTGTTCAGTCAATTAATAAACTAATTCATCTACAAATAATTATTGAATAAATATCAGAGGCTAATCTTGTATTTGTTGAGGGTACAGAAATGGAGAAAAGATTAACCAACAGCAATAATGAAAATCATTCTTGCAAAAATACATATTTAATTTGTGAGGCATAAATGATAAGTGAGGGAGTTCAGTATGACTTTTTTTACTAGTATAACTCGAAGTAGCAGTTTTTTTCATTCAAGACAAGAAGAGTGTCTGAGTCACTGGAAGGCTTCTACTGAGGAGACTGATGTGGGAAATGTCAGAGATGGGTCAGGGAGAAATTCATTTGGAGTAGAGCAAAGAAGGATACCATCCTGTTTTAATTACTTGTTTAGCTAACTAGGTCCTAAACTTAGTGATTTCTACTCTGCTAAAGGCGAATACTATTGAAATCTTCTAAATTTTTATACACTAGAGCAAAGCTATAGTTGACCTACCCTAGTTTCAACCCTGATTCCAGGGAAGGCATGAAGGAAGAAGTAGAATTTGATCTAGAAAAGTAAATATGATTTATATTAGCAGAAGTGTAGAGTAGAAATTCTATATGTTCCTCTTTAAGCTATTGGCCACATGAACTTGAAAGCTTTTCAGCCATCATTTCAGACTTTTCTGTCCATCTGATTTATTGAAAGGGAAAAAAATAACAATAGCCTATTCAATGAAAGCAAGATGGTACAATGGGAAAAGCACTGATTGCATAGAGTGGTGTCAAATTCAAATAAGAACCAGAACCACTAAACTGTATATAAGGATCCCTGCTGCCTTCATATTGACTTAGAAAACTTAAATATTAATATTATCTGTGTTCCATTGTATTTTTATTTATTTTGTTAAATATTTTCTAGTTTTATTTTTAATCTGGTTCAAGCTACATTTTTTAGAGTTGCAGGTTGCACTGGGCACCTGTTTGAAACCTCTGCTCTTAGTCTAAGGTCCTGAGTTCAATTCCTGTCTTTGGTACCTACCACACCTGCAACCTTGGGAAAAGATTTAGTCTCTCAGAGCTTCAGTTTTATCATCTTTAAGAAAAGGGGGCTAGATAAGATAACTGTTGAGGTTCCTTCAAGTTCTAGGCCTACTGTCTTAAATATACATTGAAAAGAAAATGTATATATTTTTTTCTGTTTCTGGATCCATTTAAATCCAGCAGGTATTTATCAAATACCTACTGTATGGGAATAGAAAATCAAAAATGAAAATTTTTTTTAAGAAACATAGTATTGTAGGGGTTAACATTTACATAGATAAGTAAATGTAAAATATATTTAAAATATTTCAGGGGTGTGGTGGAGATGGGAGGCAGCAGGATGGCACATGAGTCAGGAAACTTTGAGTTCAAATCCAGACTTAGATACCTATTAACCATGTCAGCTTGGGCAAGTCACCACAGTGCCTGGCATATACTAGGTGCAGTTTATGATTATTATTGATGTTATTTCTAACAGTTAGTGTTGACCAGTCTGTAGATGCCATTGCCTTCTCAAATAAAACAAAAATTAAAATTTTAAAGAAAAATAAATTGAAAATAATTATCTGCATAGAAATAATTACCAGAGTTCCATCGGGAGCATTTTTATTGGCTAAATGGGTCAAGGGGTAGCTAACTCAATTGTCTCTAACAAACATACTACTTGAATATAAAGGAAATAGTGACATAAAAATTGACCTAATATCTGTAAAGTAAACTGCATAAAATTTATTTTTTTCTCTCTCCTCCTTGAAAAAAAGTATACTACTTTATAGGCCATTATGAAAATGTTTGATTTTTCTCCTAAGATTATTCCACCTGACTCAGTAAGTTAATCAGTCAATAAGAAATTTATTAAGTATTTACCATATGGCAGGCTGCGTGCCAAGTGCCTTGAGTACAAAGAAAGGCAAAAATAGGTTCTGCCTTTGGGGAGTGTACACTCTTATTGGAAAGGTCAACATAAAGAAATTGGTATAGACACAATACATACAAAGAAGATGAAGGGTAATATTGGAGGGGAAGAAAAGCTTAGCAGGTAGAGTTACTAGAAGAAGCCTCCTGGAAATGGTAGAATCTGAGCTGAACCTTGAAGGAGCCAGGAATTTGAAGAGGTGAAGGAAATGAGAAAGAAATTTCTAGTCATGGGGACAACTAGTACTAATGAATGGGATTAGGAGATGGAGTATTGTGTGCAAGAAACTGTAGTAGGACAAGTGTAATTAGAACATGAAATGCTTGGAGGGAAGTAAAATGTAAGAAGACTGGAAAGGTAGGAAGGACCCAGGTTGTGAAGAATTTAAATGCTAAAGAGAAAACTTTAAATTTGATCTGGGAGGTAATAATGAGCTACTAGAGTTTATTAGTATAGTCTTGACTGGTCAGATATAGTTTTAAGAAAATCATATTGGCAACTTAATGGATGTATATTGGAATAGGATGCCCATTTAGGTTAACACAATGGCTACAAGTGATGAGACAAGTTGGGGTTGTGATTTGAGGAAAATGAGAAATGAATATATATATATATATGCAATACATCCATATGCATACATATATATATATATACACACACATATACACATATATAGATATGAGAGATATTGTGAAGATAGAAATGAGAAAAGGGAAAAGGCTGCTATTGGATGATGGCAAAGACTAGAGAGCAAAGAATGAGTGGTCTGGATCCTTCCTTAAAATGGAATTTCCATGAGGAACTGATAAATAGGAACAGGGAACCATGGGACAGAGGGACAAAGTAGTAAATAGATTTGAAAGAGAATGAAAGGACATGAAGTAGAGACATTGAGAAGAGATTTTTTTTTTCTTAAAGGAGTTTAGCTAAGAAGGGGGTGAGAGACATTGAATGATAGGGTAGTAAGGGAAAAAACGATTGAGAATTTTTGAAAGATAGAAGAGAAATAGTAGTTTTTTAAGGCACCAGGGAAAGAAGAAAGTAGATAGAGTTTGAATATTAGAGAAAGGATGATAATGGGAGGTGGATTTGCTAGGGAAAAAAAAAGGAAAGTGATGGGATTAAATGTATACAAAGAGGTTGTTGGCTTTAGCAGTGCAAAGGACTACTTCATTACAAACTGGAGTGAAGGAAGATTTACTAAGGGAATATATCTGAGGGACTTGAAATGAGAAGAGAAGAGGGAACTCTTGGGAAAAATAAGCATTGTGGGGGATGAGATGGGTAAAGAATGAGGTGAAGGCCTTCATTGAAAGAGTGTGGAACGGATTGTTGTAGGAATTTTGAGAAGCAATGAAAATGTTGGGAATAATCGCTACAGACAGTAGTATAAAGAATACAGGAGAAAGTGGTATGGATATAAGATATAGGAAAGAAAGGAAAGTTTGCCTTGTTGTAGTGAGGATCCAGTTGAAATTGGTTAACATAAACTTGTAGTTGACTAAATCAGCTCTTTTTTGTGATTTCTTTCGTCTATGTTCAGCATCATGGACAGAGGAAGAAGGGAGGTAGATAGATGATGGGAGTAATTCAGGCTTAGAGTTTGTTGAGATGTACTTAAGGGGAGGACGAAAGAGTAAAGGATTTGAAAATAAAGGATTGTGTACAGTTGAAATGGTTTACTAAGGGGTCAAATTTGGGAATGTAGGAGAGCATATCCATACCAGGTAGGTTACTGAGGGGGTGGAGAGATTAGAGGTCACAAGAAGTATGGAGAATAGGGTCATAAGGTATGGAGAATGAAGGAATGAGAAAAACATAATCAGATAAAGAAAATTTCAGAGTTCATGAACTTGGAAGTAGAATTTTTGTGGATAATGGCAAAATCAAGGGTATGATCATCTTTGTATACATAAATGTGGTGAGGTGAAATAGAGAAACAGGTAATAGGAATTGAATAGACTGAGGAACTAGCAATGAAACAACAATAATAATCAATATCTATGTTGAAATCTTCCTGTGAGGGCAAGAGTTTGGGTGGAGAGAAAGGCATTGAGCAAGATCCTGAAATCTTTGAGGAAAGAGGGTAAATATCTTGGGATTAGGTAGATTAAGAACACTAGGATCTGGATTGGTTAATAAATATTGCTGCCATAAATCTTAGAAGAAGAGAGGTTGCTGAGTAATGGTGGTTGAGGAAAACTCTGGAAGTGGCAATGAGGAGTAAAGAGGATTCCAATTCCCCCATTGTGGTCAGGAGATAAGATAAATAACTTAGACCTAGAATAATTTGCAAATCCCAACCTTCTTTTCTCTTTCCTTTACCCTAAATTTCTTTTGAAGCTTTGTGTGTGTTTTTTTTAAGAGACCACAATTAGTATTTCTTTTTCTCATAAAAAAGACAATAACCAAAAAAACTAAAAAAATAATTGATCAGTGCCACCAATCTGAATGGATTAAGGCTTCTTATTTCCCCAAATGCAAAATATCCAATTCTTTAAAAAGTTCTGTTTAGTTAGTGGTTTAGAACAAGGAAGTTCATTGGAAAGAGTTATTATTTATTCCACACTTGGTAGAGCTCAGGAAAGACAAATGGACTTCCCTGTGTCTTTGTAAAAAAGAACCCTCTACTGGATTTTTGGACAGCTTCATGAGGTTGTTAACTGGCACCACCATACACACAGTGCCTTGTTAGCAACTGTTTGGCTAAGGATGAAGAATCTCTAATTATATTTTAGAAATACAATTTAGGGAGCTGAAATCTAAAATAACTGTCTCAAGCTTCAGAAAACATATCTCTGGAAACCATCCACAAAAGGATATTTTACTTCCCAAGGGGATCTGATGAGGGCAGAAAGTAAGTCAGATTTTTCTGTATTTGAGTCAGTGGCTTCCTTAAAGTTTACCCGGGTATTTCTTTAAAAGAGTAATTGCTCTGTTTTCTCAGGAGCCAAGATCCATCCAGTCCCCAAATCAAATTCTCAGCTTAAATCAGAAGGTTTAAAATCCAGTTATTTTAAGTGCTGCATTTTTTTTAAACGTGTGTGTCTGGTTATATTTGTATAAGCGACTCTTATCAGATACACACAGCAACTCAAGCTGTATGAAATTCAGCAACACATGAGAGAGAGAGAGAGAGAGAGAGAGAGAGAGAGAGAGAGAGAGAGAGATTGACTTATCCTTCTCACCAGGAGAGACTCATATTTTACTTTCATCCTATTTCTAAAAATGGCAGATGTGAAGTAAGAAAATAAGTTTATCTGTTGAAGGAAGAAAGGAGGGGAAAGGGAGGAGTTCAATCTGTAGCTTGATGTGATTGATTTGCTCTGGTTGCTTGATACAACAGAACAGTATCCCTAGGCCCCTTTTCAGAATGGGGTCTGAATGTAGATAGACAAATTTGTTCAGATCAAAACAGCACCACTTCCTCTCTCTTCCCTTTGCTCTCCACTATGACCATAAAGGGGGATAATGGAGTTGCTCTGTAAAATTGGAGTTGGGGGATAGAGTGGGAATGAGCAGTGGAAAGGGCAGTGCTCTTCAAATTAGTAGGGTCAATGATAGATGAGCTGATACATAGCAGAGTGGAATTTAGCAATATATTGTCTATAGGGGTTAATAATAATAATTGTTGGAGAGCAACATTTTTCTTTTTAGATATTCAAATCATTTAATTGACTATATCTTCTTATTCCTCTCATTTGAAAAAGGCCTGGCTATAGACTTTTCTGAAGATCAACCTAATTAAATTGGGAGACTCATCCTTTAAAAGCTGGCCTTTGGGTGATGAATTATTTTTGGTCATAGTGCTTCATAAAATTGTCTACTTACTCAATATGGAGAAATTGGTGTCTACATTAATGGAGAGAAAGAGTGGTCAGAAAGACTTGAAATAAAATCCAACCTCAGACACAAGTGACTTAATTTCCTTATCTTAATTTCCTCAGCTGTAAAATGGGGCATAATAGTACCTACCTCCTAAAGTTGAAGGGCAGATTAAATGAGATAATGTTTGTAAAGCTCTTAGCACAGTTCCAGGCACATAATAAGTAATTAGTAAATGCTGGCAATTGTTATTACAATTACTATTGTTAAATAACCAAGGAGGACAGTATCATTTTCCTTTTAAAGATTGAGAAAGACAATTTGTCATGTATTTTAACATAATTAAAATGTATTAGACTACTTGCCATCAAGGGGAGGGGGTGTGGAGAAGGAAGGAAAAAATTGTAACAGAAAGCTTTGCAAATTACCCATGCATATGTTTTGCAAATAAAAAGCTTTAATAAAAAAAAAAAGAAAAAAAAGATTGAGAAAGAGAGAAGTGAAATGATTTCTCCAAAGCCATATGGTGAATGACAGTCATATCTGAGCAAGATCCTACATTTTTAGACTCAGACATCTATTGCTCCTTTTTTGTTGTTGTTTATTTGGTGAGGCAGTTGGGGTTAAGTGATTTGCCCAGTGTCACACAGCTAGTATTAAGTCTCTGAGGCTGGATTTGAATTCAGGTCCTCCTGACTTCATTACTCTATCCACTGTACCATCTAACACCCCAACCTATTGGTCTTTCATTGGCTCTCATGATTCAACAGGTCTTTCACTGCTTCTCAAGATGCTGCTGAGAAAGGTACTTGAGATTAGCAGCATAGCATCTTTTTGATAAAAGAGAATGAATCCAAATGAATTGCTGGTAACATGTTACCAGTGCTGAATTTGCTGAATGCATATTAGCATAGAGAGGAAATCTAATAAAGGTTGCTAACTTCCCCATTGTATAGTGGAAAGAATTTAGGAGTTAAAGGCACATGACTTAGATTCAAATCTCAATTCTGCAATTTACTATCCTTGTGACTTTGGATGGACAAATCAATTAATTTCATATATCTTAAGTCACATAATCTCCATGATCACCTAATTTTAAGAAAGGGGATAATAAGGTATGTACTGTCTATCTCACTAGGTTGTTGTAAGAGTTAAAGGAGATGTGATGTGTGAAAATGCTTTGTAAATTGTAAAACACTATATAGATGTCAACTTTACTATTATTTGTTGTTGTTGCTACTCTTTCTCCTTCCCATCTGCCTCTTTAGCCAATACTGGCCTCAGGTATTGATGATGATGATATGCAGTGGATAGAGTACCTGAGTTTATAGTCAAGAAGACCTAAACTAGAATCTAGCTTCAGATACTTAATAGTTGTTTGACACTGGGCAAGTCACTTAATCTCATTTGTCTCACTTTCCTTAACTCAAAAATGAGGATAATATTAATAAGGTTGTTGTGAGGATCAAATGAGATATTTATAAAATACGTAGTTCCTGGCACATACTAGGCTCTACCAGTTCTCTTCTCCCTCCCCACCATTCCCTTCCCCAATAATGCATTTATATAAGGGTTCCATTGCCCATGTTGGAGGAGTGCCTTTCCCCACTAAGAGATTCAAAGTTCTTATGAATTGGTTTTATATTCTGAAAAAGCCTAACTCCTACCCCCCAAAAAGGGAATCTTTTATCCTACAGCTTATACCCTAAGGTGAGAATCCTGGGTTTATGTCTAGGATCTCCCCAAAGAGCTAAACAGAATTCCTTTCAGAAAGTACTCACTATACAAAGTACAACAGGTATAGGATACTTATTTATTTATTTTTTCATCCAAAAAGAAATACTTAAAACACAAAACCACAACAAGCATTTATTAAGTGTGCTGTTTGCTAACCCAGCACTCCCATTATATTCTTCAAGGAGTTTGAGCATCACTAAACAAATCTCTGTGACAGATGGAAGATACCTTTAACCACGGTCATTAAAAAACAAACAAACAAACAGGAAATATGACTTCCCTATTCTCCACTGCCCCACCTTTTCCTCCACTGGGGAAGCAATTGCCTCATAAAAATCTAAAAGCAATAGACCACAAAGACCATGAAAGTAATCCTGATGCCCTTGGGTCAGGGTTAGATTTAATTTGGTGCTCAGCAGTTTACAGAACTCTTAACTACTTCCCTTTGAACCTTGTAATGAGCAGCCTCCTCTAACATTATCAAATTTATCAGAATTAAGAATGGGGATGTGCATTATGTATGTGCCTGGGTTGCAGGCTTAGTCACTCATGGGAGTATGGGGCGTTATCTTTGGCAGTGAGAAAATGTGTGCACTTACTCTAACCTTTCTAGAGAAATGTGAAAAAGTTGTTGTTTTCTCTATTATGTGTAATCAGTGAAATTTTCTCTAAGTTGGGTGGTCTTATCTAGCTCTCTCTTTAATTCAGGAGGAAGTAGATGCTTTGTTTTGTTTTTTTAAGTTACTCTACTTGTACAATTTTATTGTTATTTATTTCTTTTTCTTTTTCTTTTTCTCTTTTTTTTTTCTTTTTCTTTTTTTGCTTTTTGCTGAGGCAATTGGGGTTAAGTGACTTGCCCAGGGTCACACAGCTGTTACGTGTCTGAGACCAGATTTGAACTCAGGCCCTCCTGACTTCAGAGCTGGTGCTCTATCCACTGTGCCACCTAGCTGCCCCTGCTTTTTATTTTCTATGTGGTATTCCTAACTATTCACACCAATGGAGTTGAGCAGTGAATTAACTAATCTATTAATGAGTAATAATACAAAATTTCCATCTGATTTTGGAAATGTAGAGTTTGTACAGGGTGATGAGATATGGAGTAAATTACTTTACTAATAATTAGTAAATATACTGATTAGGTGAATATTCATCCTAAATATAGTTTGCCTTCCTTGAGATTAGGCAAAGAGGTAATTCCAAAGTGTTTGGTAGAAGAGAGAACCAAGCTTGCATTGAACATTTGTTTTTAATAATCCATAGTACTAAATCAATACATAGATAATTGAGAATTATTTGTATACACAAGTTTGCCTGACTTTACAAATGAGATACTTTTCTAAATCTACCATTTAAGATTGAATCTACAATTTACTCATATTTTAGCAAAGATTTTGATGTAAATTTTTAATGATGATTTTATGGACAAGACAGACAGATATGGGCCGGTTTATTTAGTTGGATATAGACCTGGTTGCATAGTCAAACTAGTGAGTAGTCCATTAATAATTTGATGTCAGCATAGGGAAGAAATCCGTAAATTGTCCTGCAATGTCTGGATTTGGCCTGGTACTATTTAACAGTTTTATGAATGAATGAAAAGTTATTAGTAAATACTTAATATATATCAAGCATTGTATGATGGCAGAGATTGCAATTAAAAAAAAGACTTCCTTGCTCTCAAAGAAATTATATTTTAATAAAAGACTAAACATAGAAAAAAATGGTGATCAGGGAAGGGAATTTTGATCTTAGAAGTCATAGTGATAATGAATGGAGTCAGAAGGCAACCTTCTCAGAAAAAATAATAGAAGATCTGATGGTTGTACCTAGAGTGCACATTGGAAAGTATATATTTATAACTGATATATAAAGTATATGGCAAGATAGTTTGGTCTGAGGTCAGTAAAATATAGTAGGTTAGGTGAGTTTATACTCATGAATTAAGACAGATCTGTCCCATGTTAGTCTTCAAAGTTGAATGAATTACCTGCCTCTATAAGTGGGGGAATTATTTCTAAAGGTCCTGTTTGGAGGGTGGAAATTAAAGTTTGGAGGAATGAAATTGTAGTAGGATATAGGACAAAATAGCCCAGGGAAATGATTGGATGAGATAGAAAGTAGAGTCTAGCTTGTTGGGTAATTGTGTCATTTTTCAGTCATGTCTGACTCTTCATGATTCCAATTGGGGTTTTCCTGGCTTTACCATTTCCTTCTCCAGCTCACTTTATAGATGAAAGAACTAAGACAAACAGGATTAAGTGACTTGTCCAAGGTCTTACAGCTAGTAAGTGTCTGAGGCCAAATTTGACCTCAGGAAGGAGAATCTTCTTGACTCAAGGCCCAGCATTCTATCCACTCTGTCAGATTATCTAACTATCCAGAGCCTAGTCTGGAATTGGTGAGATATAGTGTGTTAGATGAGTTTTCATTCACTGAACAACCAGAATAGATCATCCCCTGGGTAGACTTTTATCAGCAACTTGAATAAAATAGTCAATATATGCTTATCAAATTTGTATATGACCTTAAAACTGGGAGTAATGTTAGTTACCCTGTCCTATGACAGAGTCACAGTCCAAAAAGACTTAGAACATTGGCCTGAATCTAATTAGATAAAATCTGGCAGAAAGAAATATAAATTTTCACTTGGATGAAAAAAAACCCTATCTTCATAAATACAAGTTGGAGGTGATATGGCTGGACAGTAGTTTGATTGAAAAAAATCTGGGAATTTTAATGAGTCATCAGTGTGACATAGTAATAAAAAAATTATATGATATCAGATTGCATTAATCAGAATGAGACAGCTGATAGGCCTAGCACCCTCTCCACTGGGCTCCACATAATATGTTCAGATCTGGGTGCTACATTTCAAAAAGGTCAATGATGAACTGACCACTGGACAATGAGAAGGTTGATGAAGTTGAAATGCCCCAAGATCATCCCATGGCATATTGGCTAAACTGGAGATCTAGCCTGAGGACAAGATTTGGAACATGCAGAGTATAATAGTTTTCTTCAAAATTTTTGAAGATTATCATTTTGGAAGAGAGATTAGACTCTATTTGGTACAAGGGGACAGAACAGGAAGTGATATATGGAAGTTACAAAGGGGCAGAGTTAGATTTGATGTAAGAAAAAATTTCCTAACAATTAGCTCTCTTTAGAAGTATAATGGGCCTCTGTAAGGAGATAGGGGATCCTATCTTTAAGTTTGGGTGGCCATGTGTGGAGTATGCTGTTGAGAAGCTTTTGTTCAAGGATCTCTGAAGGACTTTCCACCTCTGAGAGTCTATGTTTCTGTAAATAGTAGTTGTATGGTAACTGGATTTTTGTTAACTTTAATTATGCCTCAAAGTAATTAGAGAAGCTTTTTATTTACAGACATCTTGGTATGATTCCTTCTGTAAAGCAAATAAACACCTTCTAATTTATCTTTGCTGTAATCCTGAATTTTCATGTCAGATCTGCTTAAAGTATGGAACATCTTTATATAAATTGAAATCAAGATTTAATATTCTGTGGGAAAAATAATAGTGGATAGCAGATGAATGTCAAGTATTATTACAATTAATATTTATCCAGATTTCTTTTTCACTTTGTGACCTGTCATTCCTCTTCTCCTCTCCTGCCCCATACCTCTTATGCCTTCTGGTAAAGAAAATCATTTTCTTGACTTATTGGAATCACAAAATATCCTAGAATGTTAACAGTAGAAGGGGTCATAACAATAATGTATTCCAACCCACTCATTTTACAGAGGAAAAATCTGAGATGTGGAAAGATTAAACGAGTGCTCTAGTGTCACATAGCAACTAAATGAAATAGATAGGACTAGGACATTGACTTGAGGTTTAGAACTATTTTCAGTAGTAATTTTTAATGCTTCCAAAAAGTATTATTCTGGTGGCTGACCTCCACTGCTGCCTAAGAATTGCATTTTCCTTAGTTTTTACCTCATTTTTCAAATAAAACACTAAATGTCCAAAGGGCCCTTGCCTTCTTCCAGAAACAAAGAATCATACAAATTAGTGATATCTCATAAGAGACATCTACTTTTTGTTTGAAATTGATGTGTTAACTTGTAAGGGAAGAGATAAATCTGTTCAATTTTTCACTGTGGAGGTCCTAACATTAGCATTACTATAAAGAGACTTAAGCTGAGAACTTCTACTTTGGGCATGAGGTGGGGTTGTGGGAAGGACTGACTTGCCCCCTTACTCTCCCTCGCTGCTGTGATTTCGGCTGCCAGCAATATTCAGCTGCCATCTTTTGTTGCTGTTGTTGTTTGGAATGGTGATGTAGACTTTGGAGAGGGGCAGGAGTTTTCAGGACACATGTTTAAAGTAGGGGAGGCGGGTTGTTTTTGACCAGAAATATTGGGAGGTCAGTAGCCGGGTCAGAAGGAGAAAGTCAGGAGAATGAGGAGGAGGCAAGATTATCTCCTGCTACACATGGACATCTAAACGGGGGAAGAAACATAACGGGCTTTATTTTTAGGCTTTGCTAATTCTCACTCTTCTAGTTCCCTGCTACCTGGCAACAGCTTATTGTCATGGCAACACCAATGTTAATGAGTAAAGCTCTCAGTGTGTCTGTTTTATCCAGCTCTTAGTGACAGACACACTGCATGGAGTTATCTTCTTGGCCATCAGATGCTAAATGGAGATGCCCTTGCCTCCTGAAGACCTTGTTAGTGCCCTTCTAAAAAGGAAAGGAGTGGAAGGACCAGTCAAAGGACTTGCTGAGGAAAGGATTTATAGTTTTGCTTAGAAATTCCCAACTTATTCTTTCCTATGAATAATATTCTATTTAGAAATGGGAATGCCAGCTTCACATTCTCCCCTCCCCTTTGCATTTTTAAGTGGCAGTTGGAACTGGTTAACAATAACCATTGTTTTTCCAGGTTCAGGGAGACTCAGGAGTGACTAATTCCCAGAGCACCTTTTCTACAGTGCCAGCCAGATTGGGAAAATGATCTATGAGAGAAAAAGTGATTTCCTCCTAGCCTTGGAAGGAGTTAGAATTAAGGGTCAGGACTAAAGGAGTTAGTATTTAGATATAAGCCAAATAGATGGTCAATTCCTTCTACCTTTTTCTGATTTTTTCCCCTCTCAAATGTTTGCTTCAAAACAGGGAAATAGAACCAAAAATTTTAAGTGCAAAAAATTTAAGTGGACTATGATTCAATCACACATCTCCATGCCTCAATTCTTCTCTTTACAAAAATGGAGTAATAAATAATTTTCATTATTCCATAATTTTTCACATCCTTTATGATACAACATATATAATGTAATTTAAGGAAGTTGGGGGGGGGGAAGAGACTATAGGAAAATAGCACAGAATCCCAAACTATCCTGTATTCTTAAATTGTAATTATTGTGTAATTTATATAAATAGATGTTCATATAAAAATATATAGATATCTGTAATATATATAAGCTATAGAAGTAGATAGCATCTCTCTACCTCTCTCCCTCTCCCTCCCTCCCTCCCTCCCTCTCTCTCTCTCTCTCTCTCTCTCTCTCTCTCTCTCTCTCTCTCTCTTTCTCTCAATATGTTGTTGCTAGCTAAACATATAGATGATGCAGCTTGCCTCTGGCATGGTTAGATATCTGATCTGGGATCTGACCCACTGCTCTCCAAGGAAGACTGATTTCTGCCTTGAGGGCTATGGCTAGCTGCTTGATCCTTCCCTCATTTATCTCCAAAAGAGGTACTGGGCTAGAATTATATTTATTCATATCACCACAAATATTGCTAATCTAGAGTAGAGATGTGAAACATGTAATCATGCAGCCCCAACACTCCTGCATGTGTCAGGAACCAGATTAAAATATGACTGGATACTATTTAACAAAATAAAAATGTCACAAAATATAGATAACATTATATTTTGAAACTGTCAATACATAGCCTGCAGGAATCCTTATGTATTAATTAATGGCCCCCATTTATGATTGAGTTTGATGTCACTGATCAAGAGGTATCATAACTCAGGAGGCCCAGCATCAACACCCTTTTCCCTAATGCTGCTTATACAAAATTCCATTGTGAATAGCTAGTAATAATCTTTATCAAAGCAAATAGTAAACAGAATTGGGGAAACTGTATAGATCAGTATAGACTAAAGAATACCCAAGAATAAATAAACTCTTTGACTAGGAACCAAAGAAGATAAAGCTCAGATCAAACTAGGGAAAAAAGTGTATTTCACTAAGCACAGGTACATATAGTCTCTAGAGCTATAGGGACTGAAAGTCAAGAGAAGTGATGGACTGCCAACTTCCTCTGCATGTCTGTGGCTCCAAGGGTTATTCAGGCGTTTGTATCTTACCTCTTTTAATCCCTATCTCTCAGAGTTTTTCAGTCATTTAAAGAAATCCTATCTTCATTCTTGAGGTCTTTAGCATTAAGGTTTAGCATCCTCTCAGACCATCAGGAATCCTAGCTCCTCTGGCATGTAGCCCACAGCTTCACAAGGCCATCCTTCAGAAAAACTGCTCAGTCTGTCTGGACAAGACTTGGTATCACAGTAGTATGGAGGTAATAGAATCTTTGTACCTCCAGATCCCAGGTCTTCTCATCTATCATCCTGTCTGATTTTATTTCTCTTGTTTCACACTACATCAGGTGTAGAAAATGTACTAAATTAAGATAACTGCTAGATTTTATGCCTAAGCTATCACCTGGAATTTAGCATCTATGAGTTCTAATTCACTTGCACCAAGACCCTTGTATTTAGCTCTTGAGTAAATTGCAGAGCAGATCTTAAGTTGAGTCTTCCCCCTATACCATAGAGGTGTCTTGGAGTCACACACTTCATTTTATCTGTGAGATGGGACTAGCGATGCTGTCATAGCATTGGTGCAGTGACTCAACATTTAAAATACATTGTAAAGCCCATTGGAAATACAAAACACTTTTGGACTTTTATGAATTTATGAATTTATGAATAAAATTGATTTCATAGCTTCACCCAAAAAAGTCTATGGGAGGGCTCAAAATGTTTGTTCAGCAGACTTGATGATGATGATGATGATGATGATAGTTAGCATTTGTTTAGTGTTTTAAGATTTGCAAAATGTTTTACAAATATTATCTCATTTTATTCTCACATCTTTGGGAGGTAGGCTTCCTAAGTGGTAGACAAAGAAAAGGAGACTAAATGACTTGCCCAGAAGAATCGGAGGCAGAATTTGAACACAGGTCTTCCTGATTCCACTTCCATTGTACTTATTTACCATAACATTTCAGATGTCTAGAAATAGGAATTTCATTTTGATTAGCATGAGTGAATAGCATGAGTGAATCATAATTCACCTTCTTGCTTGGCTCCACTTCTAGAGTTTAAATTAGAAGTTGTCAAATTATCTTCCTCAAAATTTTTTTGATTTTTGTATTAAGTATTTATGACATTATTTACAAAATTTATCTTAAGGAGGTATCATTTTGAATATAGTATAATAATCACAAGGTCTCCTAGAGTCAGTCTCAAGATGCATATAAAAAGTCAGACTCATGACTGGGACAAAAAAGACCTAATGATTCCAGCCCTCTAGATGCCCAAATAATGGCCCTATCCAAAGAAGTGGAAAGTTCATTTATAAAGCCTGAAAATACCACTATAAAATATTGTTTATTTTTATACTCCTTTAGATGAAGAAACTGAGGTACAAGAAGAGAGAAATACTTTTTTTTGAGATTGTATTCAGAGTTTTAAGAAAGCTTTTAATTATTTTAATTGTTATTAGTACTAATTATTTTAATTCCATACTTTCTTTGAAATTTCTACTGTGAAGAAAATTATCTAGTTTATGTAAAGCTTTTTCTATAGAATTTGTTTTAAATTGTGTGTGTGTGTGTATGTGAATGAATGAGAGACAGAGAGACAGCTACATAAAGAAACAAGCAAGGGAAGAGATTTGTCTCCTTTTGTTTATTTTTCTTCCTTTAAAATATTTAATCATTTTTTTTTAACATTTAAAAAAATTTGAGTTCTGAATGCCCTTCTTCCCTTTCACTTCTCCCCCACCTACTGAAAAGGCAAGCAGTATAGCAATCATACATGTAAACTCATGCAAAACATTTCCATATTAGCCATATCACCAAAGAAATGCAAGAAAATTTTTTTTAAAGTTTTGTACTCATTTTTTTTCATCAGTTCTTTCTCTGATGGTGGATAGCATTTTTCATTATGAGTCTTTTGGATTTTTTGGGATCAAAATGATCAGAATAGCTAAGTCATTTACAACTGATACTGTACAATGTTGCTGTGAATGTTCTTCTGGTTCTGCTCACTTCACTTTGCATCAGTTCATATAGATCTCCCTATTTGTTTTTTCTGAAATCATCTTGCTCATTATTTCTTGTAGCACAATAGTACACTGTCACAATCATTTGCCACAACTTGTTCAGCCATTCCCTAATTGATGACAATACCCTCAATTTCTAATTTTGTGACACCACAAAAATCGTTGCTGTATTTTTGTACATAGATATCCTTTTCCTTTTTCTTTGATCTTTTTAGGGTAAGACCTAGTAGTGATATTTCTGTGTCATGCACCGTTTTATAGTCCTTTGGATACAGTTCCAAATTATTCTTTAGAATAGTTGGGTCAGTTCACAACTCTACCAATATTGTATTAGTATACTAATTTCCTTCATCCCTTCCAGTTATTTCTGATAAGTATGAGATAGTACCTCAGAGTTGTTTTAATTTGCATTTTTCTAATCAATAATGATTCAAAGCATTTTATAGGACTATAAAAAGCTTTAATTTCTTCTTTGGAAAACTTCCTTCTCATATGTCTTGATAATTGATCAATTGGGGATATTTGCCCTTTTTCAAAATGTGGGTACAGAAAAGCTTGGGGGAAGAGAGTCTTTTTGAAAACTATTTAATGAATGTTTAGAAAAAAACAGGCTCTCCAGGGTAGAAGAAAAAAATGATAATTATTCAAAGAATTAAAAAATAATGTTAATTGACTTCCAGCCAATATGGCTGCTTGAATTGGAGGCAGAGCGCCCACTTCCAATATACTTCAGAAAAACACAGAAGTTTTCAGCAAACCAAATAATAATTTTAAAATCTCATGAAAAGTACAACAAATGACTTATTCTACTCTATAAGTGACTATATTTTACTGTACTATAAGGTAGTCAGAAGTCAGAGAGCAATAAGAAAAGGAGGTAACAAAAAAGCTATTAACACCATGCTGGACAGGTTCTCAGAGTGACCAGAAATGGGAGATTATAACCTGTAAGTCTTTGTATGGAGAGCTATACCAAGAAAGACATAGTGTAGTCAGAAAGTCCCAGTATGATCAGAAAATTCCAGAGTAGGGGCATTGAAAGCTCCAGGGAGCAATAGCTAGCAACAGCCAATGTATCAATGTATTTTTTCAAATGGGGATAACTTATATCCAGAGCCTCTGAGGATAATAGTACTTTGTCTTGAGATATCAGTGAGGGCTCTAAATATATAGGATATTTAATCTCAAAGATTCAGTAGGGCATAACCTCAGGAGGTAGAGTTATTGTCCAAACCAAATAGGACAACCACCCCACTCCAAATTCAGTAAGGAGTGAAGCCCAGCCCTGTCACACAGATTTAATTCAGAAACTAAAACTGAACAAGTAAGTAAATCAAATAAATCACCTATGAGTGTTTAAAATTAATATAGATCTGGAGATCTCTCCAAAATAGGAATAATATCGTAACTACAAGCAGAGATTTAAAAATGAATTTTCCACAGTATTACATGAATATTTAATAGAAATGAAGCAGGAGATAAAGAATCAAATAAAAGCTGAAGAAAAAAAAAGGAAACTAATTGTCTTATAAGAGTAAATGGTAAGGCTTATCCAAGAAATAGAATTCCTGAAAGCTGGAATAGACCAAAAACAAATCAATGACTCTAGGAGACAAGAAGAAATATTAGAACAAAACAATGAGGTTGGGAAAAATAAAAGAAAATGTAAGCTATTTTCTATAAAAACAATTGCAACAAAGGTCAAGTACAGATAATTTAAAAATGATCAGATTTCTTGAAAACCAAAATTTAAAAAGCTGGATATCATAAATTTCAATAAATATTAGATGCATTGGAATCAGAGAAGAAAGTAAAAATTAAAAGAATTGACTGATTTCCCCTGACGCACACAAAGAAATCCTTAAAGGAAAAGTCCAAGGAAAGTTGTAGACAAAATCCCAAACTCAGTGTCGAAGAAAAAAAATAATTGCAAATAGCCAGGAACTAACAGTTCAAGTACCAAAGAACTATGATTAGGAGCTGGCAGCTTCTACTATAAATGAGAACAGATTTTGGAATAAAATATTCTGAAAGCTAAAAGATATAGGCTTAGAACTAAGAATAATTTAGCCTGTAAAGCCAAGTATAATCCTATGGTGAATAAAAAAGGAACTTTAATGGAATAGTTGACTTTCAAGTATTTCTGCTGAAAACATCAGGGCTGAGTAGGAAATTCAAAATGTAAATACAAGAATGCAGACAAACCTAAAAATAGGTAATTTTATGTGAACAATTGGAAGGAGCACTATGCCATGATAGAGTACTAACATTCTAAAAGAGATATAAGAAAAATATTCCTTCAGAACCTTAATGTCTTCAAAGGGTACTAAGGTAGTTAAGAACAACAGAGGTTCTGGAGGTGGATTTGGCTCTTTTCTGAGGGTTTGATGAAGAGAAAAGAAAAGGGAAAGTAAAAGGAGGAATATTTTAATATGGAATGGAGATAGGAAGTGGTAGAACCTGCTTGTTCTCATAATTAAGCTGCTAAAAGAATATATAAACACATAAAGATAGGTGGGGGACTGGGAATCAGATAAGTTTCACTATTTGCAATGGACAAAAGGTGGTTGAATATACATTATCTCATACCCACACAAATCTTCAGTATAAAAGTACACTAACTTTGTTTGGGCATCGTAGGCCATGCTTATTATCCCTGCTACTGGGGGAGGCTGAGACTGTTATATCACTTGATTTCAGAAGATCTGAGCTACATCAAGTTAGTGATGCTAGGTGTCCTAAGTTCAGCATATCATGAACCAAAAAAGAGGGGAACTACCAGGATGCTTAAGGAAGCCCAGGTCAAAAGCTGAGTGGCTCAAAGTTCTCCTGCCAATAAATAATAGGACCAGGCTTGTGAGTGGCCAGTGAACTTTCAGCCTAGGCAAGAGAGGGAAACTCAGTGTGATTAAAAAAAAAAAAAGATAAAAGGGGAGGAGAGGTGAGATTTGCGCAGAGTCTTAAAAAAAAGAAGAGCTAAGGAAGCCTGAAAATGAAAGTAGGAAGAAAGAGTATTCTGGGATAGAAAATAGTCAGTGAAGTATCATGGAGTCAAAGGATGGAGTGCAGGAGTCAAGGGATGGAGTGCAGTACTCAAGGAGGATCAAGAAAACTGTATTATATTACTGGATTGGAGAATATGGAAGGAAGCAAAAGGTGAGATAGGAAGGGGCTAGGTTGTGAAGGGCTGGAGCTAACAGAGCCATTAGAGTTTATTGAGGGTGTAAGGAGGAAGGTGACATAGCCAGACCTGCACTTAAATAAAATTATATTGGCAGCTTTATGAAGGGTGAATTGGAGTGAGGAGAGATTAGAAGAGCGTGAGGAAGACTGTTGCAATGGATCACACATGGGGTGATGGAAGCCTGTTCTACAATATCAGCTAAGTCATTGGAGAGAAGGGACAAAAATGATACTGATAATGTAGAAACAATAAGATTTGGCAACAAATCAAAGTGAGGAATAGGGGATGACTGACTTTGTGATCCTGTGATTAGGAGAATGATAATGTCCTTGATGGTTAACAGGCAAGTTTAGAAGAGGGAAGAGTTTGAAAAAAAAAAGATAATGAATTATTTATATAGTGTGACTTAATAATTTTCATGTTAAAATGAGTACTGATATATATGATTTTTTAAATTTATTAATGAATGTTTTGGAAACAAATCAGGTTTGGGCATAGGGTTTAAAGGAATATATTTGACTTCACCAGGCTAAATGGTGGGTGACAACAGCAATGCTCTCGAATTCAGAAGCCTTAAAGTGTCCAAGCCCAGTGGGAAAAAGATTTATAGTTAGAGAATTTCTATATCTGTATGTAGAAAAGGCACTGCTTGGTGGGAACGGAGATAGTCCACTTGGTAACAGTGGGGAAAGAATCATTTATGAACATTTATTTCTCCTAGATCATGTTTACTTTTGGTAATGCCATTTTTCAAAACATGTCTTTAGCATATGTAGGTGTTTTGTTTTTGGGTTTTTTTT
>JAJPUD010000574.1:210401-220522 GCA_023553655.1 Myrmecobius fasciatus
ATATATATATATATATATATATATAGACATCTATACAGTTATCTTGCACTAGAAAAATTGGATCTAGAAAGAGAAAAAAAAAACAACCTAAGAAGGAAAACAAAATGCAAGCAAACATTCACAGAAAGCATTAAAATGCTATGTTGTAGTCCACACTCAGTTCCCACAAACCTCTCTCTGGATGTATATGACTCTCTTCATCGCTGAACAATAGGAACTGGTTTGAACCACTTCATTGTTGAAGAGAACCATGTCCATCAGATTTGATCATCGTATAGTCTTGTTGCTGTGTATATTGATCTCCTGGTTCTGCTCATTTCACTTAGCATCAGTTCATGTAGGTCTCTTCAGGCTCTCTGAAATCATCTTGTTTCTTATAGAACAATAATATTCCATAATTTTCATATACCATAATTTATTCAGCCATTCTCCAATTGATGGGCATCTATTCAGTATCCAGTTCTTTGTCACTACAAAAAGGGCTGCCACAAACATTTTTGCACATGTGGGCCCCTTTCTCTCCTTTAAGATCTCTTTGGGATATAGACCCAGTAAAAACACTGCTGGGTCAAAGGATATGCACGGATGGTAACTCTTTGAGTATAGTTGCAGATTGCTCTCCAGAATGGTTGGATCTGTTCACAGTTCCACCAATAATGTATCAGTGTCCCAGTTTTCCCGCATCTCCTCCAACATTCATCATTTTCTTTTTCTGTCATCTTAGCCAATTTGACAGGTGTGTAGTAGTATCTCAGAGTTTTCTTAATTTGCCTTTCTCTGATCAATAGTGATTTGGTGCACTTTTTCATATGACTAGAAATAGTTTCAATTTCTTCACCTAAAAATTGTCTGCTCATATCTTTTGACCATTTATCAATTGGGAATGGCTTGAATTCTTATAAATTTGAGTCAATTTTCTATACATTTTAAAAATTAGGTCTTTATCAGAACCTTTGAATGTAAAAATGTTTTCCCAGTTTATTGCTTCCTTTCTAATCTTGTCTGCATTCATTTTGTTTGTACAAAAATCTTTTAACTTGATATAGTCAAAATTATCTATTTTGTGATTAATGATGATCTCTAGTTCTTCTTTGGTCACAAATTACTTCCTCCTCCACATATCTGAGAGGTAAACCATCCTGTGTTCTGCTAATTTGTTTATAATATCATTCTTTGTCTAGATCATCAATCCATTTCGACCTTATCTTGGTATATGGTGTTAGGTATGGATCAATGCCTAGTTTCTTCCATACTAGTTTCCAATTTTCCCAGCAGTTTTTGTCAAATAGTGAGTTTTTATCCCAAAAGCTGGGGTTTTGGATTTATTAAACACTAGATTACTATGGGCATTGACTATTTTGTCCTGTACACCTAACCTCTGTTTTTTAGCCAGTACCAAATGGTTTTGATGGCTGCTGCTTTATAATATAGTTTTAGATCTGGTACAGCTAGGCCACCCTCATTTGCTTTTCTTTTTTTTCATTGATTCCCTTGAAATTCTTGACCTTTTGTTTTTCCAGGTGAATTTTGTTGTTATTTTTTCTAGGTCAGTAAAATAATTTTGGGGGAGTTTGATTGGTATAGCACTAAATAAATAGATTAGTTTAGGTAGTATTGTCATCTTTATTATATTCGCTCACCTTATCCAAGAGCACTTGATATTTTTCCAATTGTTTAGATCTGACTTTATTTGTGTATAGATCCTGACTTTTCCTTGGCAGATATATCCCCAAATATTTTATACTATCGACAGTTATTTTAAATGGAATTTCTCTTTGTATCTCTTGCTGTTGGATTTTGTTAGTGATGTATAAAAATGCTGGTGATTTATGTGGATTTATTTTGTATCCTGCAACTTTGCTAAAGTTGTGGATTAATTCTAATAGTTTTTTAGTTGATTCTCTAGGGTTCTCTAAGTATACCATCATATCATCTGCAAAGAGTGATAATTTGGTTTCCTCATGACCTACTCTGATTCCTTTAATCTCTTTTACTTGTCTTATTGCTAAAGCTAGCATGTTTAATACAATATTGAATAGTAATGGTGGTAGTGGGCAACCTTGTTTCATCCCTGATTTTATTGGGAATGGTTCTAATTTATCACCATTACATATGATGCTAGATACCATCACTCTGATTTGGCTCTTTTCTTTTTTTTTTCTTTTTCTTTTTTCTTTCTTTCTTTTTTTTTCTTTTCTTTTTTTTGCTTTTTGCTGAGGCAATTGAGGTTAAGTGACTTGCTCAGAGTCACACAGCTAGGGAATATTAAGTGTCTGAGATCAGATTTGAACTCAGGTCTTCCTGACTTCAGGGCTGGTGCTCTATCCACTGCACCACCTAGCTGCCCCAGCTCTTTTCAATAATGAGGTTATTCCAAGTCAATTCCAATAGACTTGTGATGGAAAGTGCCATCCACATCAGAGAGAGAAATATGGAGACTGAATGTGGATCAAAGCATAACATTTTCACTGTTTTTGTTGTTGTTTTCTTGGTTTTTTTTCTTTCTCATGTTTTCCCCTCTTTGGATCTGATTTTTCTTGTGCAACATGACAAATATGGAAATATGTTTAGAAGAATTACACATGCATAACTTATATTGGATTGCTTGCTGTCTTGGGAAGGGAGGAAGGAGAAGAAAGGGAGAAAAATTTGGAACACAAGGTTTTATATAGGTGAATGTTGAAAACTATCTTTGCATGTATTTAGAAAAATAAAAATGCTATTATTTTTTTTCAATCTTGTTATCACTTTCAAGTATTCCACTTCCATGTTTATAAATTTCAAAATTCCATTATCTCATCCTAATATTTTATTATTTTCTTACTCTCTGACTTCCCACCCAATCATATTCTCCATCTTTATTCTGAAAATACTTTTCAATTCTTGTATAAGCCATCATCCCTTCACTAACTTCTTTGTTCTCTGTTTAGTTATTTCAGTCATGTCCAATTCTTCATGATCCCATTTGGGATTTCTTTTTGGCAAAGATACTGTAGTAGTTTGCAGTTTTCTTCTTCAGCTCATTTTATAACTGAGAAAATTGAGGCAAGCAGGGTTAAGTGATTTTCCCAAGATCACACAGCAAGTAAGTATCTAAGGCTATATTTGAATTCAGGAAGATGAATTTTTCTGACTCCAGGATGGGTGCTCTATCCACTGTACCACTTAGGTTCCCTTTCCTAACTACTATTATTATTTTGACTCTATGGCTCACAAATTCAACTCTACATCTCTATGCTACTCTGGAATTTTTCGCCCATTTTCCCATCACTTATCATGCATTATTAACACCCAAACATGGATTACTCCTATCATCTGCCTCCTTTGCTCTTGTGCATATGCTGCTAAATTGAATTAGAGAAAAATCATCAAATTATGTTGAGTGAGTCCACTACAGTTTTATGTTATATAATCTCAGTTGGTGTCTCACCACAAAAAGGCAATGAATATTCCCTAATCAGTTTGCTGCCCCATTCTCATAGTAGTTTCAAATATTCCCATTGTCCTTAAGCCTTCCAAGGCCCTTCCTTCTCCCACCTTCTCCACTAAGGATTTCTCCTTCAATGAAAAAACTGAGACCATTCCATGTGAGCTTCTTTTCCTCTCTCCTCACAGAATTCAGCTTTCCCCATTATATTCCCAGTTCTGTAATAAATGAAGAGGTTGCCTTTCTCCTTGCCAAGCCTAGCCCCTCTAACCCTACTCTTGATCCTCCCATGTTCTCCAACAGATTGCCTCTACTGTTCTCCTTATCTCTCTTTTCTTCCATCTCTCTCTCACCAATAGCCTGATGGTACTCCAACAGACCTTACCATGACCCTTATCTCTCTAGAGGGAGCTCGATGTTACAGCAGATAGAGCACTTGGATGGTAGCTGTGTGACCCTAACAAAGTCATGTAACTTCTTTTGCTGCTTCAGTCTTTAACTGTGATATGGGGATGTTGATAGCACCTATTTCACAAGATTGTTGTGAGAATCAAACAAGATATTGGTATAGCATTTAGCATAGTGCCTGGTATCTAGAAGATGCTTAATAAATGCTTATTCTTCTTGCTCTCCCCCTCCCCCATCTTGTGGTTCCTTTCTTAATTACCCAATAAACATGCTCAGGTCTACCCAATCCTTAAAAAAAAAACTCATTTTATCAGAACATTTCTACTAGCTATCATTTGTTATGCCTTCTCTCCTTCTCAGCTAATTTCCTTGAGAAAGCCATCCTACTTAATGCCCCCCCATTTCCTTTCACTTGCTTCTTTTTATTCTCTACAGTCTGACTTAACAGTCTTATCACCCAAATAAAGCTGCCTTCCTCAAATTATCCTTAATTGCCAAATCCTATGTTCTTTTATCAATGCTGATCCTTCTTGATCTCTCAGCAGCATTATTTACAGTCGATCACTTCTCTTATATATTCTCTCCTCTCTTGGTTATGACACTAGTTTCCCTGGTTCTCCTCGTTCTCCTCTATCTGATTACTCTTCAGTCTTTCTGATGGAGCTTCATCCATGTCACTCTCACTAACTATGAGTGTCCCCAAAACTCTGTCTTGGGTCCTTTTGTTTTTTCCCTCTATATTTGTTCACTTAGTGATTTCATCAGCTCCCAAGAGCTCAATCATCATCTCTATGAAGGTGATTACCATGGCTATATATGTACTCTATTCTGAGATACAATTATGAATAATCAAATACCTCTTGGGTGTCTCAAACTGGAAGTCCCTCAGGCATCTCAGACTCTACATGTCTAAAACAGGACTCATTCCTTTCTCTTCTGAACTTTGTCACTATCTTTTCAGTCCTTCAGTCCTGAAAACTTGGTGCCTAGACATTTTACTTTCACTTACCCCACATTTCCAGTTACCAAAGACCATCA
The DNA here is from genome assembly GCA_023553655.1 of Myrmecobius fasciatus. Lineage (NCBI taxonomy): Eukaryota > Metazoa > Chordata > Mammalia > Dasyuromorphia > Myrmecobiidae > Myrmecobius > Myrmecobius fasciatus. The sequence continues at coordinate 215,275 of JAJPUD010000574.1, forward strand.
TTTCTGCCTTATTAATATCTCTAGGATCTGGCTTTTTATCACCAGACACACAGCCACCACCTTGATCCTGGTCTTGTTCTTTATCACATTTCACCTGGACTAATGCAGTAACTTTCTAATTGATCACCTTGCCCCGTATTTCTCCATTCTCTTCCAATCCATCCTTTACTCATCTAAAGAGTAGATCTGTTCCTGTCAGCTCTCCATTAAGTAAACCCCTGTGACTTCTGTTAACACCAGGATCAAATTTAAAAATTCTCTATTTGACATTTAGCATAGGCTTCTTCATATTGTAGAACTTTCCTATCTGTCCAGTCTTCTTAACTTCACTCCCCTCCATGACATCTGCTATTTAATCATACTGGCGTGCTTACTGTTTCACTAGCAAAGACTTGAATGCTCTTCCTCCTTCCTTCTTACCTTCCTGGATTCTAGTCTCCCTGGATTCCTTCAAGATGGAGTGTAACATGTGCAAAAATGTTTGTAGCAGCCCTTTTCATAGTGGCAAGAAATTGGAAACTGAGTGAATGCCCATCAGTTGGAGAATGGCTGAATAAGTTATGATATATGAATGTTATAGAATATTACTGTTCTATAAGAAACAATCAGGAGGATGATTTTAGAGAGGCCTGGAGAGATTTACATGAACTAAGTGAAATGAGCAGAACCAGAAGATCATTATACATGGCAATAACAATATTATACAATGATCAATTCTGATGAATGTGATTCTTTCCAACAATGAGATGATTGAGGCCAGTTCCAATGATCTTGTGATGAAGAGAGCCATCTATACACAGAAAGAGGACTATGGGAACTGAATGTGAATCACAACATAGCATTTTCACTTTTTTGTTGTTGTTCATTTGCATTTTGTTTTCTTATTAATTTCCTTTCCTTTTTGATCTTATTTTTCTTGTGCAGCAAGAGAATTGTATAAATATGTTTACACATATTGGATTTACCATATATTTTAATATGTATAACATATATTGGATTGCTTGCCATCTAGGGGAAGGGAGTGGGGAGAAGGAGGGGAAAATATGAAGCACAAAGCTATGCAAGGGTGTATGCTGAAAAATTATCCGTGTATATGTTTTGAAAATAAAAAGCTTTTAAAAAAGATGGAGTGTAGGAGATTTTTTTTTTAATTTTACATAGCTCTGTTGCTTTCCCCTTTAAGATTACTCTCTCTGTCTCTCTTTCTCTCTCTGTCTCTGTCTCTCTTTCTCTGTCTCTGTGTGTGTCTCTTTCTCTGTCTCTGTCTGTCTCTGTCTCTAGCTCTTTGTGTGTATGTCTTTCTGTCTTTCTCTCTGCATGTCTTTCTTTGTGTGTCTCTCTCTGTCTTTCTCAATCAGTCCATCCCTTCCTCTGCATTCCTCTTTCTTTCTCCCCATATGTAATATGTAGAATATAATATATACAGATAATTCTCATTTTACGTAAATCTGCATTATGCAAATTTAACTTTACATAAAGAATTCTGAAAGAAATCTGCACTTCTATGTTAACTTTGCTGTACAGTGCTGTGCATACTTTGTTATTAACTTTTCCTTTCTTTTCATAATTTTGTTTATTATCATGGCACAGTATTTAATATCTACATTTTAGTACATTTTATAATTTGTATAAATGAATTTTTTTATGTTTGCCTATTATACATATATATATGTATATATATATGTCTATAGACTTTTGTTATATAGGCTAGATGAAGTGAGTAGGTATGAGTAAATTATACTATATAAAAATCACTTTACATAAAGGTCTGCAGACATTTATGTAAAATGAGAACTGTTTGTATCTAATTATTTTCATGTTTATTTTGTGGAGGAATTAGAGAGCAGGGATTGTATCTCAGTGATCAGCACTGTGCCTCCCACAAAGGAAAGGCTTCATATGAAATACCCTTTGATTGATTGACTGTCAGCCCCAGAATTCCAGACAAACTCCCGAGAGAGAGCACAGGGTCAATCCTGCCTTGCCTCTCATACTTTTGAAGTTTGCCTGTCATTAGCTATTATCTAATAGGGTTAATCATGACCAGGTCTCACCAGAGTGATGTCACAGGAGAGAATAGTGCTTATGGAAGAGTCTGCCTAAGGGCAAATAAGAGTGAGCTCACTTCAGGTGTTCAGCTGTTTCTGTCGGTGTGACAAGCACATGGGCCTTCTGAATGAATTGTCAAGAGCAGGTGAGGCTTGTTCAAACTTCTATTGTCCCAGGCACTACCCTCAGGAAATACAGTCCCAGCTGCAGAGAACCAGGAAATACAGTCCCAGCTGCAGAGAACAGAGTATGGATCTAGTGAGGTCTGGAATCTGTGGGTGGTCGGGCTCCCTAGAGAATCTTGTCTTCCCTCAAACTTGGGCATCTTCATCCACAAACTATTTTAAAGGTTTTGGATTTCTTCAGCATTTCTGAGAAACTTTGTTTTAGAGAAGCATAAAGTGTTTCGGATAATTATCTGGAACTAAGGATCTGAGTAAACATTTCACAGAAAGGGCAATTGAACAGTTATTATTAGCCCAGGATAAATAGGACTTTGCCCAATAATGCTAACATGTATGGAATGGTGTGAGGATATAAACTTATTCCCTGGCAGGGTCCCTCACCAGGGTAACCACTAGACCCACAGAAACCATGGCCCTGTCCACACACACCCTTCTTAGTGCTGTGGTATCCCTTGCCTTACCTATGATTGTCCTCTTGTTCCCCTTCCCCAAATGTTTTTGCCTCAGATAAAAATATTCCTAGTTCTGTGCTCTGGACTCCAGAGTTACCTTTCTGCTCCCTATGCTCAAATAAATAAGTTTCTGAATCAATCCAACTCTGATTGTTAGCTGTCTTAAGGGGGCCACAGTCAAATAATAAATTCATTCTAGTTTACCTACTATGCTCTTTGAAAGGCAATAACAAATATGAGCTGTGGGATTCAGGGTGGAAATGACCCTGGAAGTGAGTTTGTCTAAGTTAGCTAGATTTTAAAAAATAATAATAAGGTAGGTAGACTTGAGTGAATGCAGATTCCAAAGCTTGGACTCCCATCTGGCTCCCTGAGAATGAGCAGTAGACTAGACAAGAAAAAACAGCCAAGCAAATCTTTCAGCAGATCTTAACTTCCTTGGCTTTCGCAGTGCAATATGAACACTCTTTGTACTTCCCCCGTCCCTGGCCCACAGTTCAGTCCAGGAAGTACCCTGCATTCTGGGATGCGTGAGTTGCCCATCTAGTTCAGATGTTTGAGGTTTCTCAGGCAGGGAGTGGATTTTCAAAAGGACCATGTGTAAGAGATGGGAGAAGGAGGAGAAAATAAATCCTCTGTGAACACTCAATCCCAGGGGAAAAGATGGATTCCTGGGAGCAGAACTAGGGATTAAAAAAAGAAGAAAGTTATTAAGCAGCAAGAACTTAGTTACTGGAATTTCTTCTGAATAAAAAACCAAACAAAAACTTTCTTGCAGTTTCAGTTACATAATAAACATTGCCAAAAAGGAATGAATGGGAAAGGAGAGGACAAGCCTAGGAAGGGAAGAAGAAAAGAACTTGAGTATCTGGCATGGATCCATTCTCTAGAATCTTAGGCTCACTTGTTCCATATTAAATAATGAGCTCCTTAAGAGAAGGAGGGGCTAGGAATTTTCTACTTAGAGGTGTATAAGATCAGAGTTGGAAGAGACTTAGAAGTCACCAAGTTCAGTCTCTTTTATCTCTCAGATAAGAAACTGAGAATTAAAAAGGTTATTTGTCGAAAGGGGCCAAGTCTGGATTTGAAGTGAGGTCCTCTTTTTCTTTAGATCCTTTGCATTGGATACCTCCCCCATAGTTCCCTAGGCACCCAACCTCCACGGGGCTTCCTGGTTCACTCTTGTTGATGCTTCCATGGAGCCCACTCTTGACGATCCAGGAGGCTCCAAGGGACCTGAATCTGAAATCTCATTGGTACAGGGACCACTGAAGCAGGACCAGTCTCCACCAGTGCAGATCATCTGCACATTCTCTACAACTTAAAGGGTTAGAGGGCTGTTTTAGGATAGTAATGAACATGGAAATCTGCTGGTAATCCCCAATTATCATTTAGCTTTTCCTGAAAGCTTCAAAATGAACATTCCTTCATGGCTCCTGCTTGTGTTCTGGTGTGGGTATTGCTGGGCAGGGATAATAGCAGCAGAAGCAAGACACCTGAAATAGTCAGCCTCTAGAGACACTGTTACAGCTCAAGTCAACTGATATTTTAAAGTGTCTATTGTAGTAAGAGCACTGTGGCAGGTTGGTCCAAGGGAGGTGTGAAGTTTAGATAAAATACAGTGCTTACCTCCATAGAATTTATCACCTTGTAGGGGATTGACAAATACACAGGTGAATATAATGAACAATAACTCATAAGAAGTAATTTGGGGAGAGCAGAGACTTCAGACATGTGATTTCGTGTTCTAGATGAACAAACACTCTCTACCAATGAAACCCGTTAACTATTCTGCAACTTATAGTCAATGACGATTGCTTGTGGCACTGACATAGCTAAATGACTTGCCCAGAATCCTATACTCATGTATCAGAAGTCAACCTGGAGCCTAGGTATTTCTGAGGCTCGTTCTCTATTCTTCCCTTTCTCCCTAGTGCCCCTCAGTCTCTACAAGAAAGAAAGTACACTAAAATGCTCTATGAAATGGGGGTGGATGGGAGAGACACAGTATTATACACAGGGAATCTGGAAAAGGAGAGATTCCTCGAGGTGGGGATATTGGAATTCCATTTACAAGATAGCAGAATGCAATGGAAATGTGGTATCTGACTCCATGGGATGTGGTATTTAATTTCAGCTCTTACATACTTACCTTTATCTAAAAAAGTGAAGGTCTGAGATCCTTACTTTAGTCATGGTCCTATGAAATATAAGAACTGTAACTGGTGGGAAGGGAAGGAAAAGTAGGAAAAAGTTGAAAAAGGTAGAGCAGCATCAAAATGTTCATTCAGTAGCCAATCAAAAGTAAGCCAATGTAGGTCTTTGAAATGAGAGAGATATCCTTTTCTCCCTCTGATTTCCTCCTTTCCTCCTTCTCTCCCTTCTTTCCTTCCTCCCTCCCTTCCTCCCTTCCTTCCTTCCTCCCTCCCTCTTTCCTTCCCTCCCTCTCTCCCTCCCTCCCTCCCTCCCTTCTTTCCTTCCCTCCCTCCCTCCCTCCCTTCCTTCCTTCCTTCCTTCCTTCCTTCCTTCCTTCCTTCCTTCCTTCCTTCCTTCCTTCCTTCC
>JAJPUD010000574.1:220622-243439 GCA_023553655.1 Myrmecobius fasciatus
CCCTTCCCTTTCTCCCTCTCTCCCTTCCTTCTTTCCTTCCTTCTTTTTTCCTTCCTCCTTCCTTCCTTCCTTCCCTTCCTTTCTTCTTTCCTCACTCCCTTCCTTCCTCCCTCCATCTCTTACTTCCTCCTTTTTTGGTGGCCTGCAAAACTCTTCAGTGTAACCCAGAACCAAATGAAAATGCAATGAAGAAATAATTCCAAATATATAAAAAAGGACAACATAGATAATGTTAATTTGTTGTTTTCCAAGTCAATATGAGGCCTTCTATTTTAGTTTGACACTTCAGTTCTAGTCCATCCCCTTCCCCTGCCAAGATGAAGGAGGCAGTCTTTATCTTTTGAAGCCATGATTGGCAAGTGTTTAGTCCATATTACTGTGGTCATCATATAAATTGTTCTCCCAGCTCTGTTAACTTTATTACAATTCAAACAAATTCTCCCAAGTTTCTCTGTCTGAATCCTTCATTTTCAAATTTTCTTGCAGCATAATACCATTCCACTACATTCATATGCTATTTTTTAGCCCATTGATTCAACTGGTTTCCAAACTTCACAAAAACAAGTCTGACTATGAACATCATTGTGCTGAGTTGTGATGAGGGTTGGGATCAGTGCCATCATCTTACAACTTCCATGTACATTATTACTTCCATTTTGCCTCTGAGGAAACTGAGGCATAAAGAAGTCCAGTATCTTGCTTTGAACTCAGCCTCTTCGGATTTCAAGTTCAGCAACACGCTGTATCTCTAACCATAGCTCCATAGCGGCCTTATGATAATTAAGGATGATCTCTGGGGCTGTTAGAAAGGTCAGGAGCTTAAAAACAGAATCTAAATTCTGGTCATTTTCACATGACATACACTTTTGTTATACTTTACAAAAGCTCTCTTGAGCTTGCTTGGCCTGTTTGACTTAACATTTAGATTTAATGTCAAAATCAGTGATGCCTGAGAGGTGGGTTTGGTTGTTTGTATGACACCTGCATAAAAATTGAATCCCTTAATTTCTATGTTCTGGCTGACAATTGAAGGAATGATTCTAGAGGCTAATATTTACTGAAGAGCAAAATTGTTTCCAAGTACAGAAATCAGATGCAGATAGTGCTTTCCATAGCAGGGATAGAGATGGGGATGGGGGAGGTAGTCGAGAGTTGAAAGCTTTGATCAAAAGGTGTCATATGGTGTCATACTGCAAGGAAGGGATTATACACTGCTAGCTAATAACCTAATTGGTCTCTCTTTGGAGTTTGAGAGCTGCGGGATTTTGAAGATATATTTCACCCAGTTAACATTACAGTGGTTTTTATATTTATATTTATTATATAATATATAACATATAATGTTATATAATATGAATATGTTATAAATGTATGAAATATATTTATATTATATTCATAATATGATATTATGTTATACCATAATTATTATTATATTATATAGTGATTATTATTATTATAGTGATCCCATATTGTGATTAGAGGTTTAGGGACATGGTGCCCCCATGATCTGGAAAATCTATGTAAAATTTTTGGCTCTTCTTTCATATCGAAGAAGAACTCTGATTTTTTTCTTTTTCTTTTGTAGGGTGTTTACAGAACCTTATTGTACAATTTGAACTGATACACAATACTATCCTAAGGACTGAATGTCCTTGAAACAGCTATAAGATGGCTAACCTATATAAGATTGCTTGCTGTTTTGGGAACAGGGAAGAAGACTTGGAGAGAGGGGAAGGAGAAAAAAATTATAATTCAGTTTTATAAAAATAAATGTTGAAAAATTTAAAAAAATATAAGAAACAGTAAGCAAACTTTGTGTGCTAGGCCTTGTGCTAAGCGCTAGGATATCTAGAATAGCAGAGTTTCTGTCCTCCAAGAGCATATATTCTAAAGAAGTAGAGCAGCAATATTCATCTGTAGATTGATATACTTTGTAGTAATAAGAATTAAGTAAAAATAACATAATTGAATTGAATCTAGACACACCCTCCTCTTCCTAATTCACCATTTTCTGAATCCCTTTTGACAAGACCATTAAGAGCTTTTATTATTATCCCCTAGGAAATGAGATTAATAAGATCCTGGAACATGCAGTTCTGTCCCATTCCTGGCAGAGATTGAAATTCCCATCTCAATGCCCAGGTGTTTTGATGGGAAATCAGAGCTGAATAAATACCTCAGAGTCTTGTTTTCTTCTCAATCATTTGGATGCCAAGGTCAAGCAAACTCCCTTGAAGAGCAGCATATATGGTGGCTTCTTGGAGAAAGCACTTTGGGGCTTTGGACACATCTTGTCACTAGGGGAAGGATCTGGGGAAAGTCAGGGAAGAGCCCAGTAATCAGCCACCAAGTCTTAAGATGTCTCAGAGATGTGTGGGTGACAGTGAGGGTTATATGACTGCTATTAGGATGGCCCAACTCTAAGCAGGTTTTGCTAGAACAAGGGAGGAAGTTATAGTGAGGCTAATTAATTTGGCTTATAAATGTCAGGGATATCTGAGTAGCAAGATTAGGCTTTTGGTTCCAATAATATGGGAAAATTCTAACCTTGTTTTAGTCTAGGATGGTTCAGGTATGGTCTTGTCTGAAAATGACAGGGAAAAGAATAGCCATCTTTGCAAGGTTTCTCATAGCTCTATGACATCTTTGACAGATTAATATTCTTTATGCAAAAAAGATAATTTTCATGTGTCACTTTTTTTCTTCAAAACAGTTCAGTAGCTATTTTAAATAAATTCAAAGTCCATAACCTGGCAATCAAGACTACACACACACAAACACACACATACCTGGACCTCTCTACTTTTCTAGACTTATCTTACACAGCCTTCTCTCCACACCTTGTCTTGGGTAAATTTATTCTACATGCTTTAGTCAAACTAAAAACCTTGCAGTCTTAAACCTTTTCTCTTCCAGATCTTTACATTAATAATTCCTTATCCCTGCGATGTACTCTCCTCTTACTGTATCGCAGGCTGTTGAAATCCTAACCTTGTCTCAAGATCTGCCTAAAATTATGCTTCCTCCATGAAATCATTCCAATTTTCCTAGCTAGAAACTATCTTCTCTTCCTCAGACTTTGGATAGTACTTCTATCTCTTATCTGCTCACCATTTTTTTTTGGTCCTCCTGAGAATGAAGGACAGCAACCAGCCAAACAATATAATAAAATATAGTTATTTATGTATATGTCATGTCTCTTCCCAATTATAAGTTCTTTGAGGCCATGGACATTATCTGATATATCTATTTCTTTTTTCATTGCCTATCACTGTATATATAATAAATGCTTAATAAAAATTGGTTGAATTGATTAAACATCAGTGAGAAAAAGGAAGTACACTATCTTAGGGACCTTTAGGACAATTTAGTCCAGCCCTGACTCAGTTTCTTGGATATGAAAAACAGACCCAGAGAAATAAGGTGATTCGTATAGGTGGAAAGTGGAGTATAGCATAATCTCTTTGTTCTTCCTTGAGTCTGAATGTGTAACTAAACTTTGTAGAAAGAAATCTGTTGATCTCTTCATTATCTCTTCTCTCTTATTAGGTATGGCTTTGGTTCACCACAGTCATAGACCCTTCTCTTCATCCTAGAACTTGTGGAGGATTTTTAAAATATTTATTTATTTGCAGTTTCCACATGCTCTGGGTTTTTCAAGAACAAATCTGTCACCTGGTTTTAACATCCTGGCAAGTAAAGGCAAACTTTTTGGAAAGATTGATTGTACCCCAAAGTGCCTTTCTACTTTCTCCCTTTTCAAGTCTGTTTTCAGTTCCATTTTCCTTTTCAAGGAATTTCTCTTCTGCTAGCTCTACATTTTTGAAAAATTTCAGGGGTGTAGCTTCTGCCAGTTTTACGTCTGGTGCTAAGAGTGTGCTCTTTTCTATGATATTTCTACGGTAACATCTGAAGGTGTGCTCATTTGGTCCAGCCATTTCCAAGGAACATTCACTGTCCAAAGCTTATTATGCAGAAGTGGAGGGGAGAGCAAACAGTGTCAGCAGGACCGACCACTTTCCAAGGACTCTGGCAGTGTACCAATTGGGGTGCTGCTAACAGCTGAAAGGTAGTGCTAATATGCATGTGTGACCTGAAAATTATGATGTAAATGGCAGGGCTACACATGTATAGAAAGGCAAATTTTAATTAAAAGCCTGCTCACCAGTTCAGCCCACTTGTTAAGATGTGAAAATGCAAAGCTGTCAGCCTGCCAGTGGGGTTAAGAGTGAAGTGGACCAAATTGAAAGAAATATGACTTTACTGAAATCTGATGCCTTTGATTAATTATGCACCAAATGCATTCCATATGAGGAAGAAGTATCTCCACCCATTCCCCCCAGCAGAGAGTAAAGAAGGCTGGCAGCTGAAGCTCCCTAAGGAATGTAGAATGAATTTTTCCTTCCACTCCATCCATAAGAGCTATAAATCCACATGGAAGATTTGAAGGTAGTAGCATAGTATAAAAGGCAGCTAGATGGTGTAGTGGATAGAGGTCCAGGCTGGGAGTCAGTAAGACCTGAGTGTAAGATCAGCCAAGGATACTTACCAGTTGTGTGTCCATGAACCTTGGTTTCTTCATCCATAAAATGAGCTGAAGAAGGAAATGGCAAATCACTCTTCCAAAATAACAAAACAAAATCGAAACAGGATCGCAATGACTAAACAGCAACAAGTCAGTGTGAAAGGAAAAACACTGGATTCGAAGTCAGATGCCCTAATTTTGACTACTAGCTTTGTCACAGCATTTTTGTGTGATCTTGGGCACTTCATAGGGTCTCATTTTTCTCATCTATAGAAATGAGGAGTTTAGACTAGATTAGGGGTCAGCCTGCCCATTGACTGTTTTGGTATGACCCCTGAGCTAAGAATTTTATTTTAACATTATAAAACAAAATCTTATTGAATCTGAAACATAAACAACAACAAGAAAAAACAAAAATTCATAGCTTATAGGCTGTGGGGGAATTTGGCTCTCTGCCATAGTTTACCAGTCCTTGGACAATGATCATTTCTAACATCCCTTTCACCTGAAATGTTTCACTATCTCACACATTTGACTTAGGAGAAAAAGGGTCTCCATGACAGATTTAAAGTTGAAAGGAATTTCAGAGGTATGTGGTACAACTAAGTGATGAAACTGACCCAAAGAGTTTATGTGATTTGCCCATGGCATTTGATGGTAGAATTGAGATTTGAAAACAAGTCCTTTATTTCCAAATCAAGCATTTTTTTCATTGGGTCATATTGCCTCATTCCAGAACACTGGGCTTTAAATCGGAAAACATCATTTTTAATCTGGATTTTGACACTTAGTGGTTGTGGTCACTTGGACAAGTTATTTGATGTCTCTGAGGCCTAATTTCCTTATCTTTGAAATGAGAGGTTCGGATAATGCAGATATAAGTAAATAATATGAAGTCACCACCATTAAATGGTATTTTAGGGAAATGACATCATTAAATATATGGAGTCTATTAAAGCCAGCTTTCAATAGTTAAATGGACAAAAGGTGTTGCTGGTTTTCAAAACCATAGAAAACTAGTAACAAGTATATGGAAAGAGATAAGAATAAGAGATTAATCTTAACCATTAATAATAAGAGATTTAAACAGCATTTTAAAAAAAGGAAGGAGGCAGTCATTGAAAGGGTTCTATGAAGTTGTTCAGACTCTTTCTGACCCCATTTGGGGTTTTCTTGGCAAAGATCCTGGAATGGTTTGCCATTTCCTTCTCCAGCTCATTTATAGATGAAGAAACTAAGGCAAACTGAGTTGAGTGACTTGCCCAGAATCCCATTGCTGGTAGGCATCTGAGGCCAGATTTGAACTTAGAAAATTAAGTTTTCCTGATCTAGGTCTAATACTCTGGGCACTAGGGCACCACCTAGCTGCCCCTATATGCTCTGCTGGTTGAGCTGTGAATAGTTCCAATTGCTTTGAAAACAATTTGTAACTTTGATCTCATTATGAGTCATATGCGGCAAGGAGGCTAAAGATGAAAACAAAGATGTCTCTTATATACCCAAATATTTACATCAGTACTTTTTTCAGTGGATGGAACCGGGGATGAATTGGCTACCCATCAGTTATAGTACAGAAAATAAACTGTTACGGGGACGTAATGGAATATAATTGTGTCAAAAGACAAAAAGAATTCAGAGAACTATGGGGAAGCTCTTATGAATTGTTGGAGAATGAGGTAACAACCACAATAATATGAATGAAGAGATCGCAAAAAGGAAACTGACATCTGAGAAATTATAATGATCAATCTTTGTTCCAGAAAGCAAATCATGAAACATGGCTCCCACTTTTTAACAGTGACAAGAGGCTGAAGGAGCAAAATGTTGCATATATTGTGAAATGCAGACACTGTTTTTGCTAAATAATTTTTCTTTGCTAAAAGGAGTTGAGGGAAGGTTGTTTTCAAAAAATGACTAATGTAAAATAAAATGGCATCAATGAAGCTTAAAAAAAATATGGCCAGAAAGTTTTAGTCCTAGACTGATAGGAGTTAATATCGTTAAATGATATCTTAGATGTTGCCTGAAGACATTAACATAAATGAATCTCACTTTTAATATTGAATTTAGGAAGTAGAAACTAGAAGGTATTCTATGCATGGATTGAATAAATAACTTTAAAAACTCATATTTGGCCTATACAAATTCCATTGGCTTTATTCATATCTACTAAAACTCTTTTCATATCAAAATCTATATAACTTCTTAGAGCCCTTACCTCTGTAGAATGATAACAATTCAGAGTTGAAAATGCCCTTAAGGGTCATGTGTCCAACTTTCTTTTCTATGCAGGGATCTCTTTTGCAGCATCTCTGATTGCTGGTCATCATACCTGTATTCCTAATACTTTTCTGTCACAGAGAGCTCATGAGCAAATGAGATGGATCTTTCTGTTATTAGAGAGCTCTAATTGTTAGGAAGTTTAGAAACACAATTTCCTATGAAAACCAAATGAAAAGGAATAAAAATGAGATGCAAAGATTCTTTATATTTTCCTTTGTATGCTCCCTAATTTGCATTTTGGTAAAGAAGCCAGATGTTCAAGAAAGAATGAAGAAATAGATTGCCACACTGAAAGCATTTTTAAGGACACTTATCCAAAGTGACCAAAACCAAGAATATCATTTTGGTTATTATTTTTTTTAAATCCTTTCCATTTTTTCTGTAGCTTCTTTCCCCCCGCCCCCCACCTCACACCTTTCTGCACTTTTACCCATTCACAAATACATGCTTTTTATTTTTTCGCCTGTGGAATGTTAAGATTTCTTTGGAAAGATGGGTACAATTTTCAAGAAGTTCTCAGGACACTGAGTCAAACTATTCCCATTATTAAGAGTTAAGATGGCAATGTGAAAAGTCACAGAGGAGCTCAGCTTTCCCACATATAATCTTGTTACTTGATAAAAATATCACCAGACCAAAAATGATCAAGAAATCCAAAGAAAAACTACAATAAGAACTTTCATCCTCCCTAGGACTGCACAAAAAGAAAGCTTGAAGACTAGGAGACCAGTAGTGGTGGTGGTGATGGTGATGGTGGTAGTGGTGGTAGTAGTAGTAGTAGTAGTAGTAGTAGTAGTAGTAGTAGTAGTAGTAGTAGTAATGATGGTGGTAGTTGTAGTAATAGTAGTGATAGGTAATGATAGGGGTGGTGGTGGTGGTGATAATAATAGTAGTAATGGTGATAGTGATAATAGTTTGAAATATTTTGAGAATTACCAAAATGTGACAGAGAGACATGATGTGAGCACATAGTGTTGGGAAAATGGTACCAAAAGATTTGCTTGATGCAGTTTTACTACAAACTTACCATCTGTTAAAAAAAAAAAAGTTCATTATCAGCAAAGCACAATAAAATAAGGTATGCCTTTAATATTCTGTATCTAAGAGCCAGGGAGTCTGGAATTGTTAGATGGGAATTCTCCTAGGGGAGTCAGAAACCTGTAGCAATCTGACCACAGACATACTTTGTTTATGGTAACTAGCAGTAATCTGTTTACCCCAGGTGAGTTTAGAAGTTAACTATCTAATCTAAGGATCTGTAGAGGTTCAAATACTTTGAACCCAGAATTTCTGTGTGTGCTACTGAAACTTATGAAAAACTCAAAGGACAGATACACCAGGAAGTCAATAATAAGAGTCAATGCCAAACAGAATATAACCATTGTATCCAATTTATCTAATTATATATTATATCCAATATCCGTACAGGGCCTAACTGGCCCTGAAACAAAAGCCCGAATTCAGGAGATTAGACTAGAGGTATAAGCAAACCAAAGAAGATGCATTCCACTATAAAAAATATTATGGATCAATAGATGTTCATGAAATATACCAATAAGAAGAGAATAACTCCACCACAACTGCAAAGAGAGCTTCAGTGGGGAAAAAAATTTCTTGGCCACAAGGCATACAAAAGTAACTGGAAGAAATTAAGTAAGACCTTGATTTTTGAAAAGCAATTTTAAAATATAAGTAAAATAAAAGGTTTGAAGAAAGATCTAAAAGGGAGAATAAATCGGTTAGAACAGAAGATTGAAAACCTTATTTAATTATTTAAGGAAATCCCTGAAAATTATAAAAGACCAAACAGAACTCAAGGATCCCTTTAGATAAGAATTAGATCAAAACCAAAACACAGAACAAATAGGAGAAAATATGATATCTATTTACAAAAACAACCAACTAGGAAACAAGTGAAAAAGAGATAATTTAAGGATCATCAGACCCTCTGAAAACATTGGCCAATTTTTTAAAAAGATTAGATACCATATTTCAAGAAATCATAAATGAAAATTACTAAGATTTATTCGAATCACAGGGCAAAATGAAAAGAGAAAGAATGTACTTGAACATCTCCTGAAAGATATTTCCAATTGCAAGCCTCCAGAAATATCATAGGCAAAATCTAGAGCTTTCAAATCAAAGAAAATATTTTGCAAGCAGCCAGAAAGAAAAAGATGACATACTAAGGAACTAGACAGTATCACACAAAACTTGGTAGTTACTACTTTAAAGAAGAGAAAATCTTGGAATACTGTATTTTTTAATTAAAGCTTTTAAAGCTTTTTATTTTCAAAACATATGAAATAATATGAATAATTTTCAACATTAACCCTTGCAAAACTAGTGTTCCAATTTCCCCCTTCCAAGTAATACAATATATGTTAAACATGATAAAAATATATGTTAAATCCAATATATGCATGGACATTTATACAATTATCTTGCTGCACAAGAAAAATCAAATCAAAAAAGAAAAAATGATAAAGAAAATAAAATGCAAGCAAACAACAATAAAAAAGTGAAAATGCTATGTTGTGATCCACACTCACAGTCCTCTCTCTGAGTATAGATGGCTCTCTTCATCACAAGATCATTGGAACTGGCCTGAATCATCTCTTTGTTGAAGAGAGCAATGTCCAGCAAAATTTATCATAGTATAATCTTGTGGTTGCCGTGTACAATGATCTCCTGGTTCTGCGCATTTCACTTAGCATCAGTTCACGTAAGTCTCTCCAGGACTCTCTGAAATCATCCTGCTGATCATTTCCTATAGAACAATAATGGAATACAGTATTCTAAAAGACAAAAATTTAAAACTTATAATCAAGAATTATATTATTCACAACATAGCATTTTCACTTTTTTGTGAATTAACACTCAGCCTTGCAGGAAAGCAGAAAGAAAGAAAAAAGAAGAAAGAAAAAAAGGAAGGAAGGAAGGAAGAGAAAGAGAGAAAGAAAGAGAAAGAAAGAAAGGAAAGGAAGGAAGGAAGGAAGGAAGGAAGGAAGGAAGGAAGGAAGGAAGGAAGGAAGAGAGAGAGAGAAAGAGACAAAAAGAAAGAAAGAAAATATAAATGAATGATTGGGGTCTGTGAAAAGAAAAAGTGGAGAAGCAGTGCTATAGAAGTATATCCTTTCACTTATAAATTTACTCATGTTGATCAACAGCCACAATAACTCTTATAAGCACATAAATTCACAAAGCTTAAAGAATGAACAAGCTTACTATGCCAGGGAAAACAAAAAGACTTGTACCTGAGCCCTTAGAAAATAATCGTACCAGACAGTGAGCAGACCTCCTCCTAACACCTGGTACAGTCTGAATCACCCACAGCCTACAATGGGCTAGGGCACCCCGCTGTACATTCTCTTTTTGAGGCTGTTATTGCCTCTCTTCTGTGTCTGCCCTATGTTCTACTCAGAATCCAGAAGACAGACCTTAACAGCCTTTCCCACTTACTCATTCTGGCATGAGATCCATTTCAAATTCTCATTTTTTCATTTCTTTTTGCTGGCTGAGATTAAGTTGTGCCTATGGATGATACTTTCCCTCAAAAGTGAGAAGGGGAAAAAGCTACCAGAGCTCACTTGACAGGCCTGGGGACTCAGGGACTTTCTCCTACAGTCTAATTTTGATGCAGTACCTTTGAGCCTCTCCCACTCCCAGTCTTCCCGGTGCACTGAAGTTTTGAATACTTCTCACCTCCCAGGAGGCACTAGCTGCCAGAAGCACTATCCTCCCAGCCTTTAGTCTATAATTGTATTTTAGATGGAGAATGACTAGAATAATCCTCCATATGCTTTTATTTATTAAAATACATTTGCAAATATCCTACAAAAAAAAAAAAAGAATTACTTTTACCCTATTCTGAATGACAAAGCAGAGTAATCATAGAATTTTAGAGCTAGAAGAGGCCTTTAATCCAGCTGGTTTACTTTACAAATGAGGAAATTGAGGTTCAGTGAAATGAAGGAAATTGCTTGAGGTCATGTAATGAGTAAATAGCCAAGAAGAGAACACACCCAGATCTTTTGAATCCAGATCCAAAATTCTTTCTTCTATACTTTGTTGTATGTAGAAATTTAGTGCACTAGTTAACTCACCAAAATACAATAATAATGGCAAAAACTAGTCACCATTGTAGCATGACATTTGTTAAAGGCAGGAATACTGGCTTGCTGCTCAGTAATTTATTGGAGCTAACCAATGTAGGAAATGAGTACACCACCTGCTGACAGGCTTATGGAATGACATACTCTCCTCTCCCAGCTATTTTTATCAAGACACAATGGGTGGGGAAAAGGGGAGGGAGGAGATAACTAATAGTTTTTCAACTGTTTTGATTATTTCAAATTAAAGTATTTGTAAATACAATGCTAGAGTTAAGGATTTTTAAATTTTGTTTTGCCTAGAAATGTGGTTATATTAACATTTGTCATGGTAACATCATACAACTTAAGTACCTGGAATTTGACTCTGACAAAAGTTGGAGGATATTTCAAAATGACAGAATATCAAAAGCTTATTGCGACTTTTTCAAAAAGCTTTTTCTTTGTAAGTCATGATTGTTCCTTTTGGAAGGAATACTTCCTTTCAACTACCAGAAAATCAGCCAATCAACATTCTTATTAACCCCTTCTTTTTATCAATGGGAAAATCAAGATAGTCAGAGAGAAAAGGCTTCCTTCAAACTTCTTCTTGGGTCTGTGGAGGAGGCAAATTCAGATCAGAAAGTTACCCCTAGCTTCATTCTGTAAAGCACACTGTGAATTTGGCTTTTGACATCCTGTTGCTTATGAGCCTGGAGCCAGAAGGCTCTGCTGTAGTCTATGTTAAAAGAGGTAGAGATAGAGAAGCTTCCTTGTTCAGAGGCTTTTGGAGTTTCTTATAGATCCAGTCCTATTTTATCATTTGCAATAAAATTAAAATCTAAAAGCAGTGGAAGGGAGAACCACTGGGTTAGAATTGGTCCCTTTAAGTCCCTCTGTCCATGTGGGCAATAGAGAGGCTGCAATAAGTTTGGAAACAGGGACAGATCAATAAATTATTCTTCTTGTCATGCTGTTATTATTATAATTATATATTTTGCATAAATTAGAATTTGTTATATTATAATTAATGCTCATAATGACACACTTTCCCCACAACTGTCAAGGGGCTTAGAATTCAACTAAGATCGTGGGTTTAAACCAGTATCTTTTTGCCAAGAAAACTCCAAATGGGGTTTAAGAAGAGTTGGACAGTACAAAAAAGAGTGAACAATAACATTAGACCTGGAAGGGACCTAATAGATCATATAGTCCAATATCCTCATTGTATATATGAGGAAAGTGAAGCAACTTTCCTTAAACTAGTGACAGAACCAGGAAGCAAGCATAGAACTTCCAAGGAGAAAATCAATATATTTTCCATTGCCTCTCAATATAGAGAGAAGCAACAATTAAAGCATAATTAAATGCTCTAGTACATACTAGAAATGCAGCATAAGTTCAGAGATAGGAAAGACTAGTGTGGGATGAGATAGCTTATTGCAGGAAGTTTAATTTGTGTGATTTTTCTTGTGCCTAAATTTCTCCCAAGTTATAACGTAAATGTTTCTTGTAACCCAAGAAGATTACTACTCATCTAGGAATCACACCACAATGTTTCCTGCTAGAGTACATAAAAAGTCACTGTTAACCAAAAAGAGTTCCTGAAGTTTCTAACCAAGAATGCAGGAGGAGAATTGAATTCCTCATAATGATTGAGTATGGCATGATGACAGGATATTTCCAGGTTTGTGGTAGGGGGAAAGGACTGGCTGATCTGAATGGGCATTTGCCAAACTTTGCACAGTTTGTTCTTGGACCCAGATGAATAATTTCAAGAACAGCTGTTGATTTAAATGAATCAAACAGTTAATGTAATACATAATACATACAGCGTATCTTGGAGGTCTGCTAGACATAACCTATTTTGGTCACTTTGACCCAGACAGGTATCTCATAAGCAGATAATCCAATCAAAGTGGAACTGGAGCAGCCAGGTTCCTAGTTTGGCAGGATTGATCAGGCTGAAGTAGCCATCTCTCCATTTGGTTTCTTATTGTAATAGAACAGCATCCCATAAAATTTTTCTGAATGTGGGTGGAGCTTTCAACCTCAGTTTCCTTAACTGTAATATAGGGACAATAGTAGCATCTATCTCCCAAGATTACTGTGATTATCAAATAAGAGTGTTAGAAACACATTTGACACTGAAAATTAGATATTGTGGAAAATGTACTAAAGAAGAATCTTAAGCAATTGTCTTAATGCTTCTGGCCAGAAACTTGTTCCCCTTCAGGAAGAGGGAGTGCTGAGCACAGAAGCAAGAGCAGCTTTATATTTGTTAGTTTGGTGCAGTCCCTCCCTTCAGAGATGAGGCTGGTCCATTCCCTTTCTGATACACCTATTATATGTTTCCCCCATAAATATATATAAGCACATCCCCCCTCTCTTGTCATACATCCCATGTTCAAAAATGGCAGAAAACTCATCCTACAGGGTGTATTGTTTAATATTCAATTAGCCTATTAAGTAAGCACAGTAGTGATTTGGTCAGGTGAGGTCATTGACCCAACCAGTTTGAGCTGGATAGGCTATTTTCTTAAGCTTATGGTTTTCTCAAAACCACAATACTCTTTCTGATTGGCTGAGCCCAGTTGTGCCTTCTTAGCTCCCCATTTCCTTGTTTCCTCATGGTTTCTGAGAGATTGAAACTTGATTGCTCTGTGGAAACAGAACCTTCCTTCATTTCTTACATTCTGAAAATTCATTGGTCAGTGGTACTTATTATCTTACATTACCTTGAAGCTAGCAACATTCTGTGGAGACCTGATTTTTCAGTATTTCTCACAAGATCATATTTATAAAGCACTTAGCACAATGTCTGATGCATAATAGTCACCATATAGCTAATAAGAACAACAACAATATGGCTACAAAATGGCCTTCCCATTTGGGGAGCAACAGTCAAGTTGAAAAAAATCAAAGATACACAAAGTGAAAGGAAAACAAGGATGCTGGTGGGCACTTAGAGATGTACTCACCTACTAACATTGTACCTCAAACAGTGGGTGGCTTTTTGATGTTTGATTTCATGACATATTTTTCCTTTGCCTTTCCTGTGACTCACTCTGGTTTCTTATGGGGGTGCGGAGTGAACTTGAGCAGAAAGAGGAGGAGAATAAAAGGAGTGTCAAATGCAAGATTGTTTAGAAAAATGAGGTTGCTCAGTAAATATCATAAAAATGGGTAACTTGTGCTCCATGACTTGGAATAAAAATGAGGAAAATGGACAAAGTAGCAAGGAAAAAAAGATGTTGACAAATGATGAGTGTGCACAGAAGCCTATCTGTGCTAATGGTGTGGGAACGTGATAGTCACTCTGCTCTAATGATCAGGAAGCAGCAATTTCAGATACAAACTGTTCAAGCTCAGGAAATCTTTGCCCAAGAGACCCAGGAAACTAACATTGCCTTCTCTGGATTGGTGACTGTAATATCTTCACAGATTACTCTGAGCCAAAGCAAATAAGTCTGTGGGTAACTGAGAAATTCAATCCAAAAAAATGAAAAATGTGACCATTTTGAAGATTTTTTAATTTATCCGGCATTGTATCATAGAGCTGGTGTCAGAGGCCCTCAGCTAGTGGTGCTATTGTAAAAAAGGTAAGAATGAGAGATGCTGGTGAAAAGATAGATGTTGAAAAGAAAGTAGAGAACATCAATGAAACATGTTTACTGCACAAAAGAGAACAGAAAAACAAGTATAAAGAAACACAACAAGTAAAACAGCTTTGGAGCTAACATGTTGAAGTTATTGTATGGTTTAAAAATCCAATTTCTGCATAACTGAGATAATTTTTATATATAATCCTTTTTCCATCTTTTGTATACAGAAATACTTAAGTTTGTTGAGGTTAAGTTGAGAATAACAAAAATAAATCAAATTCCTTTTTTTCTTTAAAGAAAGTTTGGGGCTCAAATTGATTTTTTAAAAAACTTCATCCTTCCTCTAAAATGCAACAACTCCTTGTTGGTGTAACAATAGTTTTGTCAAAACCTTAAGTTTATCAGATCATTCTTTACAAGTTCCTGATAGACTCTTGGTATATGGAGAATTGGGAGGGAGGTATTGGGAGAAGTGGTTCCTCTGGGTGTGTTTACCATAGTAGACAAATGTTTCCTATTTAACCCAGTGTCAAAAAGCTTACCTCTGACTGAGTCAGGAAAATTTGAGTTCAAGTTCTGTTTTTAATATATACCAGCTGTTTTTAACCCTAGGCATATCCCTTAACCATTCAGTGCCCTCAGGCAATTATCTAACCTGTGTAAGTTTTGGAGCAGGTGTCCATTTACATTGGCAGAGGGAGCTCAGCTCAAATCACTGGTCTGGGAAACAAACATTTTGCCTAGGGATCTCCCTGGGGATACAAATTCCCCCTTTGGTTCACATCACCCTTAAGAAAAAAATACAAATTTTCCAGCCTGACATTTCAAACTCCATACAAGATGATGTTCCCATCCAAGCTCAGTTTTTTTTTCGTATTTTTCCTTCATGCACTCTTTCCTGTCAAACTAGCCTGCTACCTATCCATCTCCTCCCTCCATGCCTTTGCCCAAGCTGGAATGAAATCTGCTCCATACCAGAATGCCTTATAGAATCTTCTGAAAGCCACCTTAAAGACTGCCTTTTCTGATATTCTCAGTTACTAATACTCATTTTCTCTTACTATTATATTGTATCTATTTTGTATTTTTCCAGATGTGATGTGTGTATATATACACACACGTTACACACACACACACACACACACACACACATACACATATCAACCTTCCTTGAAGTCAGATGTTATTTCATTTTTGTCTTTATAGCAAACAACATTCATGAGCCTTAATAAGTGATTTTGGAATGGAAGTTGATTTGAAAAGAACAAATGTTGGAGTCTCTTGATAAAGAAACTAATGAAGATAGGATATGTGGTCAGCTCTTTTAACTCTCCTCAGCTCACTTTCCAAATTCCTACTGTGGCTGAATATGAAGGAAATAAGAAATAAATAAAAATCACAGGAATATCAGGAAAATATCTTAGCTGGCTATACTTTGGAGACATAGAGAGACAAAGACACACAGACAGACAGACAGACAGACAGAAACAGAGAGAGACAGAGACAGAGAGAGAGAGAGAAAGAGAGAGATTCAACCGTAGCACAAGAAGGAAATTAAGAAATATAAAATCTAGAAATTTTTTGTTTTAATTTATTATTATTATTAGAAATTTGGAGCATGTTTTCAATTGGTGATTGATAGATTTTAATCTGTCCTTTGACTATCAACTGGAGGATATCCAATGTACTTATAGAAAATTTAAAATGGTTTATATTTTAAATATGAAGAGAAATATGAAATTGAGAAGAACAAAACATAATAATATAAAACTGGGACAGCCAAAAAAGTATCATAAGAATTGAGATTGATTGTAGCAATGGATTGTTTGAGAATGATGGAGCTGATACTCAGGAGTCTGAGAAATTATACGTGAAAAGAATATGTCTTTGTAGAAGACACAAACCTAGGTGCTCTAGCAATATTGTATTGCTTCTAATAAAGGCCACTCTAAGTGAGTACAGGTTGCACCCCTAAAATGTGATCTCTTTGAACAAAAAACGTAATTAAGTATACACTGAAAAAACCACTGATTACACCCCACACTCAAGATTTTATATAAGCTAACTTTAGGTGAAATGTTTGAAACAAATTCATTACAATACAAGAATAATTGTGTTTAAATAGATGTACAAAATGTTTTCCTTCCTACTTATTTGGCAAGTAGTGCAAGTATTATCTTCATTTTAGAGAGAAGAAAGCTAAGGCTCTGAGAAATGCAGTGATCTGTTCACAAAGCCTGAGGTTAATGCATAGGAGAGCTAAGATTGAGATGACAGCTTTTTACTCCAAGCCTTGCCCTTGGTCCACTAAACTAGGGGTTCTTAATCTGGCATCCAAGGACCCAGGAAATGATAATTGTTGAATCTACAAGCCTAGATGGGGAATGTGTGTGTGCATATACACATTTAATTTTAATTTTACTAACTTGTAATTGAAATTTCAGGCAGCTAGGTGGGATAATGGATAAAATGATGGGCTTACAGTCAGGAAGACATCTTCCTGAGTTCAAATCCACCCTCAGACACTTGTTATCTCTGTGACTTTGGACAAATGACTTAACCCACTTTGTCCCAGGTCCTTTATCTGTAAAATGAGCTGGAGAAGGAAATGATAAAATGCTTCAGTATCTTTCCCAAGAAAACCCCAAATGAGGTCATGAGGAGTTGGGCACAACTAAACAACAACAAACTGAAATTTATCATTTCAGAAGAAAAACCCACATTATTCTGAGAAGACTGACCTGGACGCCAAAGGGATCCATGACACACAAAAAGTAAAGAACTCTTGCTTTAGAACAATGGTCTTCCACTGTGATTTCCAGCCATGACTTATTCTCAGCATCTGCTTGTGGGTGGATGCCCAGTAGGCATTTTTAGATTCTTGTGGAAATCCCTAGTACTGGGTACTTCTTGCAGAGCTAATCAGGGCTCTGTTGTTGTGCAGTGGCAGGAATGCTCGATTGGAGTAAGAGGTTGTAGGCTGAAACCCAGTTGGATTACTCACTGCTTGTATGACCTTGGAGAAATCCCTTAAATACTACAGTTCTCCATTTTTTTTTTCATCTATGCTATAGCTGTAGAAGCAAAATGGCCTTATGGATTGAGTGTCCTGTCGAAAATCAGGAAGATATGAGTTCACCTCTAGTTGTGCAATCATGAGCAAACTGAGCAACCACCAAGCATTTGTTAAATCCATGTTATATGTTAAGCACTGTGCTTAAGCTCTTGTAATACAAAGATAAAAATGAAACATTCATAAATATCAAATAAATATGGATTAAGTAAATACAACTAATTTTTTGGAGGAAGATGCTAACTTCTGGGAGAATCAGAAAAGGTTTTATGTAGAAAGAGCCAGACTATGTATATGTTTGTTGAGGGATTTTTAAAATTCAATTATAAATTCAATTGACTCACATTTGTTTAAGTTATGTGCCAGGCAGGGAAGCTAGGTGGCATGACGTATAGAGTGCAATTAGGTCTTAAGAAAGTAAAAGTGGTCTGGCCTCTATCTCCTAGGAACTGTGGCTCTATAAATCCATGACTTCATATGTATCTATGAATACATGTATATTTTTTACTTAGAATTCCCTAATGGGAAAGTACCTGAGTTTTGATTCCTTCATTCACTCATTTATTCAATATTTATTGAGTATCCATTATGAATACTATTCACTATGAATAGCTCTAAAATATATTAAGAACTTATTTTTTCTCACATTTCTTGGAAAGTAGAAGGGACCGGGGGGGTGGAGCCATGGTGGCTGAGATCAGACAGGATTCTCTGTAACCTCCTCTAACCTCCCCTCAAACCAACAAAATATGAAGCCTCTAGACTGATTCTGAAGCAAAAAAATCCACAATATCCGGAGAGCAACGCGATTCTAGAAGAAGATACTCTGGAGGAACCTCAAAACAGGTCTGTTTTAATGGGGCAGGGGGTGGCCTGACGAACCCAGAATGCAGCACAGGGAGACCAGGGCAGGGAGCTGGAGCAGGGAGCTGGAACAGGAGTCAGAACAGGAGTGGGAGCGTTGTGCTTTTCACACACCTGGGAGTCTTCTGCGAGCCTCTTGGAACAATTTGTCCTGATTGTGGGCAGGTGGTTTGGAGGGTCTGCCTTTTGAGGGGGATAGATTGTGAACCACTGAACCCCTGATGAGCATCGTAACTAGCTGCCATTACACAGCACCTTAAAGCAATCAATCAAACAACAGGTCTGATAAGCACCAGAAATAATTCAATCAGCGGAGCTGCCCAGCCCTGACATAATTCAATCAGCAGAACTGCCCAGTTCCTGAAATAACTCAATCAGCAGAACTGCCCCAGGGCAAATTAAAGCAGCTGTCCCACCTTTGCCCTAAACAGACCTCACACCTTTAAAAAAAAATGAATAAAAAACCAAAAAGAGCTCTCACCATAGACAACTTTTATGGAGAGAGGGAAGAACAGACCTCAAATCCTGAGGCCCCTAAAGGTAAAGCAACTCCAGAAAAAGCCCCAAAGAGAGACATAAATTGGTCTCCATGTCACAAGGCTCTCTTTGAAGATTGCATAAAAAATCTTAAAAGAGAGTTAGAAGAAACATGGGGAAATGAAATGAGATCACTGCAAAATAAAATAGAAAAAATGGTAAAAGAATGCAATGAACAAAAAAATGTAATTGGTCAATTGCAAAAGGAACTAAAAACAGTAACTGAAGAAAATAAGACATTAAAAATTAGAATCGAACAATTGGAAATTAATGACTCATCAAGACTTCAAGAATCAGTTGAACAAAAACAAAAAAATGAAAAGATAGAGAAAAACATGAAATATCTCCTAGGAAAAACAACTGACCTGGAAAATAGATCTAGGAGAGACAATCTAAGGATTATAGGGCTTCCTGAAAGCCATGATGAAAAAAAGAACCTGGACACTATATTCCAGGAAATCATAAAAGAAAACTGCCCTGATAGTTTACTCCCAGAAGGCAAAATACTCCTTGAAACAATCCACCGATCACCTCCTGAAAGAAACCCAAAAATTAAGTCCCCCAGAAATATCGTGGCTAAATTCCAGAACTATCATACCAAGGAAAAGATATTACAAGAAGCCAGAAAGAAACAATTTAAATATCGGGGAGCTACAATTAGGATCACACAGGACCTAGCAGCTTCTACTTTGAAGGATCGAAGGGCCTGGAATCAGATATTCCGAAGGGCAAAGGAACTTGGATTACAGCCAAGAATAAGTTACCCAGGTAGAATGAGCATTATCTTCCAGGGAAGAAGATGGTCTTTCAATGATATAGGAGAATTTCACCTATTTCTACTGAAAAGACCAGAACTGAACAAAAAATTTGATCTACAAACACAGAACACAAGAGAAACATAAAAAGGTAACAAGAAAAAATAACTCTTGAGAACTATATTTATGTTATAGATACTTATAGAATGAGGGTTGATTTTATGAATTGATTATTACATTATGATTATGATATGATTACTGTGATTTTATGATTATTATCATATGATTACTGTGATTTTATGATTATTATTATATGTTTATTATGATTTTATGAATCTTATGATATGATAAACTGAAAAAGAAATTAGAGGTAGAAAAGGGATAACACTGGAAGAAGAGGAAAAGGAGGTAAAATAAGGGAAATTACATCACATGTAGAGGCAAAGAAAACCTATAATGATTGAGGGGAGAAAAGGGAGGGGAATGAGAACTGGGTTAATCTCCATCTCATCAGATTTGGCTCAGAGGGAATAATAGACATACTTATAAGGAAACTGGAGGGAAAGGGGGGGGAAAGGGGGTGGGTGGGGCTCTAAAGGGGAAGGATTGTTTGAGGGAAGTGGTTTTCAAAAGCAAAATAGTAGGGAGGAGGGAAAGGGGATAAGAAAGAGAAAAGCATAAGCTAGGGTAACTAAGATGACAGGAAATACAGAATTAGTTATTTTAACTGTGAATGTGAATGGAATGAACTCTCCCTTAAAGCAGAAGCAGATAGCAGAGTGGATTAAAAACCAGAATCCAACAATATGTTGTATACAAGAAACACATATAAAACATAGAGATACATATAGGGTGAAGGTAAAAGGCTGGAGCAGAATCTATTATGCTTCAGGTGAACAAAAAAAAGCAGGGGTAGCAATCCTGATCTCAGACCAAGTAAAAGCAAAGATAGACTTAATTAAAAGGGACAAAGAAGGAAATTATATCTTCCTAAAGGGTACCATAGATGATGAAGCAATATCAATACTAAACATATATGCACCAAGTGGTATAGCATGGAAATTCCTAGAGGAAAGGTTCAGAGAGATGCAAGAAGAAATAGACAGCAAAACTATAATAGTGGGGGATCTCAACCTCCCTCTCTCAGAACTTGATAAATCAAACCACAAAATAAATAAGAAAGAAGTTAAGGAGGTAAACAAAATGTTAGAAAAGTTAGGTATGATAGATCTTTGGAGGAAATTAAATGGAGACAGAAAGGAGTTTACTTTTTTCTCAGCAGTCCATGGAGCTTATACAAAAATTGACCATGTGTTAGGACACAAAAACCTCAAAATCAAATGCAGGAAGGCAGAAATAATAAATGCATTTTTTTCAGATCATGACGGAATAAAAATCACATGCAATATAAGGCCAGGAGAAAATAGACCAAAAACCAATTGGAAACTAAATAATTTTATCCTAAAGAATGAATGGGTGAAACAGCAAATTAGAGACACAATTACTAATTTCATTCAAGAGAATGACAATAATGAGACCACATACCAAAATTTGTGGGATACAGCCAAAGCGGTAATAAGGGGAAATTTTATATCTCTAGATGCTTATTTGCATAAAATAGAAAAAAAGAAAATCAATGAATTGGGCTTGCAACTAAAAAAGCTAGAGAAAGAACAAATTAAAACCCCCCAATCAAATACCAAACTTGAAATCCTAAAAATAAAAGGAGAGATTAGTAAAATTGAAAGTAAAAAAAACTATTGAATTAATAAATAAAACTAAAAGTTGGTTTTATGAAAAAACCAACAAAATAGATAAACCTCTAGTTAATTTAATTAGAAAAAGGAAAGAGGAAAATCAAATTGTTAGTCTCAAAAATGAAAAGGGAGAACTTTCCACCAATGAAGAGGAAATTAGAGCAATAATCAGGAGTTACTTTGCCCAACTGTATGCCAATAAATTTGATAACCTAAGTGAAATGGAGGAATATCTACAAAAATATAGATTGCCCAGATTAACAGAAGAGGAAATAAATTACTTAAATAGTCCCATTTCAGAAAAAGAAATAGAACAAGTCATTAATCAACTCCCTAAGAAAAAATCCCCAGGACCAGATGGATTTACATGTGAATTCTACCAAACATTTAAAGAACAGTTAACTCCAATATTATATAAACTATTCGAAAAAATAGGAAATGAAGGACTCCTACCAAACTCTTTTTATGATACAGACATGGTACTGATACCTAAACCAGGTAAAACAAAAACAGAGAAAGAAAATTATAGACCAATCTCCTTAATGAATATTGATGCAAAAATCTTAAATAAAATATTAGCAAAGAGATTACAGAAAATCATTCCTAGAATAATACACCATGACCAAGTAGGATTTATACCAGGAATGCAGGGATGGTTCAATATTAGGAAAACTATTAACATAATTGACTATATTAATAACCAAACTAACAAAAACCATATGATAATCTCAATAGATGCAGAAAAAGCATTTGATAAAATTCAACATCCATTCCTATTAAAAACATTAGAGAGTATAGGAATTAATGGACTTTTCCTTAAAATAGTCAGTAGCATCTATTTAAAACCATCAGCTCGCATCATATGTAATGGTGATAAACTGGAACCATTCCCAATAAGATCAGGGGTGAAACAAGGTTGTCCACTATCACCATTACTGTTCAATATTGTATTAGAAATGCTAGCCTTGGCAATAAGACAAGAAAAAGAGATTAAAGGAATAAGAGTAGGTCATGAGGAAACCAAATTATCACTGTTTGCAGATGATATGATGGTCTACTTAGAGAACCCTAGAGAATCAACTAAAAAACTATTAGAATTAATCCACAACTTTAGCAAAGTTGCAGGATACAAAATAAATCCACATAAATCATCAGCATTTTTATACATCACCAACAAAATGCAACAGCAAGAGATACAAAGAGAAATTCCATTCAAAATAACTATCGATAGTATAAAATATTTGGGAATATATCTGCCAAGGGAAAGTCAGGATCTATATGAGCAAAACTACAAAACACTCTCCACACAAATAAAGTCAGATCTAAA
>JAJPUD010000574.1:243839-258489 GCA_023553655.1 Myrmecobius fasciatus
GGGAATATATCTGCCAAGGGAAAGTCAGGATCTATATGAGCAAAACTACAAAACACTCTCCACACAAATAAAGTCAGATCTAAACAATTGGAAAAACATCAGGTGCTCTTGGATAGGTCGAGCGAATATAATAAAGATGGCAATACTACCTAAACTAATCTATCTATTTAGTGCTATACCAATCAAACTCCCAAGAAATTATTTAACTGAACTAGAAAAAATAACGACAAAATTCATCTGGAAAAACAAAAGGTCAAGAATTTCAAGGGAATTAATGAAAAAAAATGCAAATGAGGGTGGCCTAGCTGCACCAGATCTAAAACTATATTATAAAGCAGTGGTCACCAAAACCATTTGGTACTGGATAAGAAATAGAGTAGTGGATCAGTGGAATAGGTTAGGTTCACAGAACAAAATACTCAATGACAATTGTAATCTAGTGTTCGATAAACCCAAAGACCCCAGTTTTGGGGATAAAAACTCACTATTTGACAAAAACTGCTGGGATAATTGGAAACTAGTCTGGAAGAAATTAGGCATTGACCCACACCTAACACCATATACCAAGATAAGGTCAAAATGGATTCATGATCTAGGCATAAAGAATGATATTATAAACAAATTAGAACAATGTAGGATGGTTTACCTCTCAGACCTGTGGAGGGGGAAGGAATTTGTGACCAAAGAAGAACTAGAGGTCATCATTAATCACAAAATAGATAAGTTTGATTATATCAAGTTGAAAAGTTTTTGTACAAACAAAATGAATGCAGATAAGATTAGAAGGGTAGCAGTAAACTGGGAAAATATTTTTACATCCAAAGGTTCTGATAAAGGCCTCATTTCTAAAATATATAGAGAATTGACTCAAATATATAAGAATTCAAGCCATTCTCCAATTGACAAATGGTCAAAAGATATGAACAGACAATTTTCAGACGAAGAAATTGAAACTATTTCCGGTCACATGAAAAGGTGTTCCAAGTCACTATTGATCGGAGAGATGCAAATTAAGACAGCTCTGAGATGCCACTGCACGCCTGTCAGATTGGCTAAAATTACAGGAAATGATAATGATGGCTGTTGGAGGGGATGTGGGAAAACTGGGACACTGATACATTGTTGGTGGAGCTGTGGACGGATCCAACCATTCTGGAGAGCAATTTGGAACTATGCTCAGAGAGTTATCAAGCTGTGCATACCCTTTGACCCAGCAGCATTTCTATTGGGCTTATATCCCAAAGAGATTTTTAAGGAGGGAAAGGGACCCACATGTGCAAAGATGTTTGTGGCAGCCCTTTTTGTAGTGGCAAGAAACTGGAAATTGAAAAGATGCCCATCAATTGGAGAATGGCTGAATAGATTATGGTATATGAATGTTATGGAATATTATTGTTCTGTGGGAGATGACCAGCGGGAGGATTTCAGAGAGGATTGGAGAGACTTGCATGAACTGATGCTGAGTGAAATCAGCAGAATCAGGAGAACATTATACACAGCAGCAAGACTATACGATGATCAATTTTGATGGGCATGGTTCTCTTCAACAATGATGTGATTCAAACCAGTTGTTCTGCGATGAAGATAATCATATACATCCAGAGAGAGGCCTGTGGGAACTGAGAGTGAACCACAACACAGCATTTTAACGCTTTCTGTGAATATTTCCATGCATTCTGTTTTCCTTCTTAGGTTGTTTTTTTTCTTCTTCTCTTTCTAGAGCTGATGTTTCTTGTGCAGTAAGATAACTGTATAGATATGTATACATGTATTGTACTTGTCATATAATTTATCCTATCTAGCATGTATTAGATTACCTGTCATCTAGGGGTGGGGGGAGGGGGGAGGGAAAGGAAAAGCTTGGGAAAAAAAAGTTTTTTTGTAAAGGTCAATGTTGAAAAGTCACTCATATGTTTTTGCAAATAAAAAGCTTTATTAAAAAAAAAGAAAGTAGAAGGGACCTCAGAAGTTCCACTATTTCTTTTGGTTTTGGAAGATTTAAACAACAAATGAGATATACAATCAGTGTGGGCAGTAGGGGTGGAGATAGTGTGATAGAATTAAAAGCTCAAAATAGATTGGGGCTGAGAACCATGAAGGAAAACAGAAATTCTATAGAGGAAATCCCAAAACCAAATTTTACTTATTTTGGAGTTTCATCTAAAGATGACTCTTGCTATTTAGAATTGGGTTTGATAAGCATGAAGAATGCTAGAGGGGGACTTTGCTGACCACCTTCAGATAAGTAAAATAATTTTATGAGTAGCAGTATTTTCCCTCAAGTTGTGATATTCATGTTGTGAAGTAGTCAATTTTAAAAATGTAAATATGTTGGTGTTCAGTTTTTGTTCTGTTCTTGTTGAGTAATTTTTGAAAAAAAAACACAACCCTGTCTCTCTGTTATCTCTCTCTGTCTGAAAAAAAATTATATTTGGACTCTGTAGTCCTCTATTTAAATCTCAACTCTGACTCTCACTAACTGTACGACTTTGGAAAATGTACTTCACTTTTCTTATTCTTCAGTTTCTTCATATATTAAATGGGAAGAATGATCTAAATGATACCTTTCAACTCTAAAATGTGAACCATTTCATGTACTTTCTTAGTTAACTAAAAAAAAAAAGTGTTGATCAATGAATGAGATGACTCAAACCAGTTCAAATTATTCAGTAATGAAGAAAGACATCTACACCCAGAGAGAGGACTGTGGGAACTGAGTGTGGACCACAACATAGCATTTTCACTCTTTCTGTTATTGTTTGCTTGCATACCATCTTCTCTACAAGCATCAAATGACTCTGGAAAGCAAATGGATCTTTGATGTCTGGGGAGCTGGAGTGAATAGGTGGAAATGGACCTGTTACAATTTTCTAGAGGCAGAATAGAGATAGCAGGCACTGCTGATTATTGAATCATGTCTCTACCTTATCTAGTTCTCACCTTACTTCCAGTGACATTCATTGTTTCCTAGAACTTCTTCTCAATTTATAATGTCCTCCCCCAAGTGCCATCTGCTGGCCTGCCATCCTGGATATCTTGTGTTCTGTTAAAGTGGAAGCCATCCTACCATTTCAGCTATCATTGTGCTGGTGTTCTTTGGGAAAGCTGAGCTAGGGCATGGCCAATTGACTTCACCTGTAAACACCCCTTTTCTTCAGAAGGATTAAATACACCAAGAGTTCGCTCACTAAAATGTATCCAGACTTATTTTTAGTGCCTTGAACATGTTGACTCTTACATAAGATTCATTCAGTATATATAAACTCTTCCGTAAATATTCCCACATGAGAAGAATGGTATTTTTGTCTGTTTTGTTTCTTTGCCCTTCACTTTCTAATTTAGGACCTGAGGAGCTCAATCTCAGTAATGGTTGCTTCAGGAATAGTTGGTGACTTGATCCTGCTGCCTTTAGAACAATTTTAGGCTTATGAAAGACCTGGGATAATTCATAAGTGTAAAAACGTGTATTATAATACAAGAAGGGAAAGCTGAAACTCAAGAAGCAGACCCTTTAGTATACATCTTAAATGGAAGTGGCATTCCTAGCCTCTTAGTGGCATTTTTTGTTTTTCTTAAATATTTCTCTTTGATTCATGTACTGCACCCCCTACCCTTTCTTTTCTCTAATCATATTTTTCTCTCTGTCTACTCACAGCTCCTTGTCTCCTTTCTCTTATCCCCTCTAAATTATTTTCTTTATTTGGGCAGGGCTTCCAATGATAGAATAAGGAAGTGAGATAGTGGGTGCTATTAACATTGACAAATAAAATAACAATTAGAGCAGAAATTCTTGACCTGAGCCCATGGTCCAAATGATCTATCTATAGATAGATTTCCAAGAGTCTATTAACTTGAATGGGAAAAATGCATTTTATTTCATGTAATTGGTTTCCTTTGTAATCTTAAATATATTATTTAATGCATTTAAAATCATTATCCTGAGAAAGGGTCCCCAGGCTTTTCCAGATTGCCAAAGAGCAGTGACATAAAAAAAGACTTAGAAATTTGTCATTAACTTAGAGAATTGCCACTGGGTTTAGTTCCAACATTTTATTGGCTTAAAAACCTCACAATTCACAATGAATGTGTTTTGGGGAGGGATGAGAGATACAAACAAAAGGATGGAATAAAAATGGAAATAGTGGAGAAGTTGGTAAGCCTGTGTAGACATACATCTTCAAAATAAATAAATGAATGAATTTATCAGAAATATTATATGTTCTTGGAGCAGCTAGATGGTGCAGTGGACAGGATACTGGCCCTGAAATCAGGAGGACATGTTTAAATATGGCCTCAACACTTTATACTTACTAGTTGTGTGATCTGGGCAAATCATTTAACCCCAACTGCCTTACCAAAAAAAATAATTTAAATTAAAAAATTATATGTTCCTGATGCTTTAAATCTTTGAACTTAAGTATATGGCAAGGTATAAGCTACTTTTTTAAATGTTTTTCTGATTTGGCAGTATAATGGGGTTTTTGAAATGACTGCCCCATTTTTAGCCTAGATGAATATTGAGTACATTTCCTTCACTAGCTGACAACCTCTCTTTCCTGCTGCTTGACTTATTATCTTATTGACTGTCAATAAGGGATATTTTCTGATATTTTCTTAAAAATTAACAGAACTGCACAATCTTACAAATCATTTGTTTTTGTCTCTCTATCTTCATTTATAAAACAAATTCTAGAAATCCTTCTTTGCCTTTAACTTTGCCTTATCTTTCTCTTTCTTATTAATTTAAATAACAGTATTACAATAAGAAAAATTACAACCAGAGACACTTCTAACCAAAAAGTGTAATTGTTGACTTCTTTTCCATTATCAAAATGCAATGCCACCATTCAGTTCTCTCAGTTTGTCAGCCAAAGCCTCTCAAGAATTCTTTTTAGGACATCTACCCCACAGCATGAGAGTTAAACTCTTATCTTCAGGAAATGTTTCTTTAAGCCTTTTTCAAAGATAATAGGTAACTCTATCAGTCTCTTAGAAAAGAAGTTCTCATAGTTTTTTCTTTGTTTATCTCATGCAATCTTTCTGGAGCAATGACATTTAATAACTCAGAATAACAGCTAAACTACTAGCTTCACCAAGATTGTATTCCTCTTTAAAAATATTTTATCTGTATCATAGCTGTCTTCTGGGTTCTATGACCAATACAATATAGGAATATACATTTTCTCCAGTCCCCACTCACCAA
The DNA here is from genome assembly GCA_023553655.1 of Myrmecobius fasciatus. Lineage (NCBI taxonomy): Eukaryota > Metazoa > Chordata > Mammalia > Dasyuromorphia > Myrmecobiidae > Myrmecobius > Myrmecobius fasciatus. The sequence goes on from JAJPUD010000574.1 coordinate 249,043, forward strand.
ATAAAAACAAACAGCCAAAACCTTTACAAACAATCATATCCCTAAAAGGAATTAAATGTGAGAAAAAGAACAATTACAGCTTACTGAAGTAGCTGGTCTGTTATAGTAGACCACACATGAGATATGCACTAATTTCAACTTCTATGGCCCCTGGCTAGTAGTACCAGAATTGAAATGATTATGTCCTTTTGGCATTGGTCTCTGATCTGGGGTAAAGTGGGTCTACACAAAATTTAGAAAGAGATACTGTTCAACAGTTCTTTCAGATGGCAAATTGCATCTTTTCCTCCAGCTCCTACAGATTGAATTGTAGAATTTAGAGCTGAAAGAGACTTTAGAGATATCATTCAATAAATGATCCCAGCACAACCCCTGATAAGTGTTAATACAGTGTAAGGAGCACTAAATTTAGAATTAAAGGGCCTGGACTCTCCTGTCTCTGTTTTTTGTTCATTCTTTGACCCTGGGAATGTCACTTAAGCTTGGGGTCTTAAGTTTTTATTCTCTAAAATAAAGGGTTAGACTAGAAAATCTCAAAATTTGTGATTGTAAAATTTCCCAATATAATTCTATTTTAATTCTTTTTTTTATCTTTCCCTCCCTCCTTCCTTTTTTCCTTTCTTTCCTTTCTTTCCTTCCTTCCTTCCTTCCTTCCTTCCTTCCTTCCTTCCTTCCTTCCTTCCTTCCTTCCTTCCTTCCTTCCTTCCTTCTTTCCTTCCTTCCTTCCTTCCTTCCTTCCTTCCTTCCTTCCTTCCTTCCTTCCTTCCTTCCTTCCTTCCTTCCTTCCAACCTAGCTCTGCCACCAATATATGAACTTAGGCAAATAATTTCATGGCTCTATATCTCAGTTTCCTCTTCTTTAAATGAGACTGGAACTAAATGAATACTGAGATCCATTCTACTTCTAAAATTCTGGTTTCCATTTGCCACCCACATCATGTACCAATACAACTCAATACTTTTTTTGTCCCTGTTATTTCATTAGTGTAGGAACTCCCAGTGAGGAAAATTACCAATGGACAAAGATAACAATTTGAAATGTCAGAAAGGCTGGGGCACTGAGAAGTTACACAGCTGGTATGTGTCAGAGATTGCACTGTAGTCCAGGTCTTTCTTACTTTGGGGTCAATTCTCTAGCCACTACACAAGAGTGCTTCCCTAGTAATACATCATCATCAAATGATCTTAAATGAAAAAAGATGCCTTCCGAACACTAACACAAAATCTGATTTGATCAGCAAGAGAAGCTGGCACAGGGATTGATGTTTGGGTAAAAGAGGATAAATTGTTTAAGGCTTCATCTCATGCCCATAAGAATTGAAAAAAAATAAAAAGAAAAAAAAGAAAGGAAAAGAAAAAAAGTGGTAAATATTGGAAGGGCAGTAAGAAGACAGGCAAATTAGTGTGCTCTTAGCAGAACTGTGAATTGATTAATTGTTCTGAAAGACAATTTGGAATTATAGTAGAAAAGTCACTAAGCTATACATAACTTTTAACTTAGCAGTACCACTACTGGGCCAAAGAAGGTCAAAGATAGCAAAAGGAAAATGTGTGTTTATATATATAAAGTACATTTGTTGCAGCTTAGTCATTTTTAAGTTGTGTCTAATTCCTCATAACCCCATTTGGTTGTATTGTTTTTTTTTTTTTTATTTTGCAAAGATACTGGAGCAGTTTGCCATTTCCTTCTCCAGTTCATCTTACAGATGAGGAATTGAGACAAACAGAGTGGAGGGATTTGTCTAGGTTCAAACAGCTAAGTATCTGAGGCTGGATTTGAACTCAGGAAGAGGAGTCTTCTTGACTCCAAGACTAGAACTCTATTCACTGCATCATATATACATTTATTACATATTACATATGTGTATACATATATACACATACATACATGTTGTTTCTATAGTTATATCTGGAATAGCAAAAGCTGGGATCAAATTAGGAAGACTTTTAAGTAGGCAAAAACAAGAGAACAATTTATTCAATAGCCTCAATCATGTAAAAGAAAACAATGTTGAAAGACATCTGATTTCTAATAAATATAGTGAGCAGTTCTGACTTCAGGGGACTAATAGTGAAACATATCCTTCTCATGACTGAGAAGTCATGGATTAGAGGTATGTAATGGGTATATGTTATTAGACACGTGTGACTTCTTGGTTTCCTTTATATTATTGTGGTCTTTGTGTAAACTAATTTATTAGTTCTATCAATTTCACTCCGATTCACTTCATAGATTTCTCAACTGAATTTGTTTTATTTTATTTCTTACTGAATAGTAATATTCAATTAAATTCCTATACCACAGTCTGTTCAACCATTCTCCTATTAATGGGCTACTTTTTAAAAAGTAGTACCAATTTTACTATTTTATGATATTACTATAGATACTTTATTAGTATATTGTTATTTTATTACTGTATTATAAATATTACTGTTACAAAGTGATAACAGTTTGTAATGACCAATCAGGGAGCTGGCAGTGAAACATATTTCCTTAGTTTTAGCACATATCTCCAATGTGTTCGTTTTACCATCAAGGTTGGTTCTGAGTAGGGATAATAAATAGCAAAGATTTTTTTAAAGAGAAAGAGAGGGTAGGGGTGTGTGTGTGTGTGTGTGTGTGTGTGTGTGTGTGTGTGTGTGTTGAGGTGCAGTGGATGTGTGCAATGATTGAATACTAAGACATTCAGTTTAATTAACAGCACGTATATCCTGGAGCTTGAGTACTTCCTGTTGCAAGAGAACCCTAATCTATCAATGTGACATTGAAGTCTTATCCAGTCTAACACAACTTCTAACTGGGGCTGTGTCAGCTGTGGCTCTCTCTGTGTTTGCAGAATGATAACTGCACCTGCATTAGCCCCATCCTGAGCCATTCAGAGCACCGCTGTGAAGAGTTCCCCACTCAGGGATCCAAGGAAGCAACAAGACATTCATTCACTCTCAGCCCTGTCTTTTATGTCTTATCCAACTCTAAAAACTGCAAGCTGTCTCCACCTTTAACTTAGTCTCCTTCCTCAGCTTTAGTTTTCCTATATATTCCAGCATCACTTCCTAGAATCATAGAATATCAGTTTGCAAAGCCAGAAAGGGGACAGGCTTAGCTCAAGCTCTCACACAGCTCACACAGAGCTAGGAATCAAACTTAAGATTTCCCAACCCTTAGTACACTACTCCCTCTGCTACATTATACTTATTTCAGTCCTTCAGCCTATTTTTCTGCAGTTGACTTTATCTAATCTTGGATACTTCATTATCACATTTCTTCCATAGTCATGCAATTTAGCTGGAGTGCATAGAAATAATACTCAAGTAAGGCAACAGGTAAGGAACAACAGAAAACAGGTTGTTGGTAAGAATGAGGATGGCTATCCATTTCGCATAAATGGATGACCTAACCCACTCCAAAATTGCCTTTTACCTTTAAGATACCCATGTTCTTTTCTCACCAAATGAAGCAGAGCAAAGATATGCATAAGGCTATTGAAATGTTCTGGGGGCTTCGTTTGAATCTTAAAATGATGGTGTAATCAGAACTAGGAGAACAATTTACATAATCGCCACAATAATATAAAGGAACATAATAGTGAAACATCAGAACTCGGATAAGTCCTGTAATAGATCTTGAGGTAGCAGTTTATTGGTACAAACAGAGATCTATGTTTCAAGACATGAATAGTATATTGTTTTCCTTTACTTTATTCTTCTCTTGGTTCTTTTACTGAGGCAACTTGTAGAGATGCAGGGTGGTATAGTGAGTGGCTAGAAAGGTAGATACAGAGAGAGGAAACTTGAAGTTCAAGTCTCACATATGTTACACATACCTGTAACTATGCTGATTGGACACATTTTCAATTTCTCTGTGCACTAAATAATTCTTTAAGATAATATTATATTGAGAAGATGCTGGACAGCAGGGGTAAAAGGAATTTCTCCATCCAGAACTTCTTTAATCCAATGAAATCACCAGTCCAGTCTCTATCCCCTATCAGTTCAAATAAATTTTCATGTAAGTCTGATTCCTTGGATTTGCCATTTCTTTATCAAGATGCTTTGATGGTGAAAATCTGTATTTCTCAGTCTGTTAGCATAGGAAGAATCCCTACTGTCACAATAATGAACATTTTTCAACAAGATATAATACATGATAGGTAGAAACACTACAGTTTGGGTAGCATAGTTGCAGTTGTACTAGGCTGGATGAGCTACAAAACCTAATTTTAGACCTAGATACAAATTAACTTGCTAGGTGGCCTCAGGCAAATCATGTTTCTTCTCTGAGCCTCATTATTCTCTTTTATAAAGTGAGAGATTTGGAAGAAATGACCTTTAAGGACCTTGCCAGTACCATATTTGAATTCTAGACTGATGGTAGACTAGATCTATTTTAGAGAATGACCATAGTTGAGAATGACATTATTCCCATGATTGGCATCTTATTGCTGAAGTGCTATTAGACATATCCCTGGAGAATCAATTAGCGAAAAAACATTTATTAAGCATCTATTACTTTGTGCCAGACATTGTACTAAACACTGAGGATACAAAAAGAGGCAAAAGATAGTCCTGCCTCAAGAAACTTGAGATCTAATAAGGGAGATAAGTTAACAAATATGTATATACAAGCTTTATGCAAGATAAATAGGAAATAATTAAGAGAGGGAATGTCATAAAATTAAGAAGGGTTAGGAAAGATTTCCTGCAGAAAATGGAATTTTAGCTGAGACTTAGAAGAAGGTAGGAAAGTTAGTAGGTGAAGTTGGGGAAGAAGAACATTTTGGATATGAGGAATAGCCAGAAAAAAAATGCCCAGAGATGAGAGTTGAAAGTGTCTTGTGATTAGAAGAAACCTAATGATTAATAACTCCTTCTAGAACTATTTGAAGAGACCATGGAAGTTTCACTTCTGATCCTTTAAGGTTGCCTTTTAGTGTGTAGTATTTGGTAGGGTGGTAGATTTTAAAATACAAACCTCACATACTATCTTTTCAAGGAGCATACAAAATAGATATGAGGAAATTACAAATACCTCCCCAAATAACTTAGTCCTTTAATTATAATTGCTAAAGGTCTGAATAGCATTTAAAGTTTTGCTAAGTAATATACACATACTCTCTCATTTGATCCTCTCAGCAGCCCTGTGAGGTAGGTAATGCAAATATCATTTCTGTTTCACAAATGAGAAGCTGAAACTCAAAGATATTTAGTAATGTGTCCATAGTCTTAGAGCCAGTAAGTACCAAATGCTGGATTTGAATCTAGATACATCATTTTTTTTTACTTTACAGTGCTGGTTTTCTTTGCAAACCCTACATTCTTGCTGCTCCACCCCCTCCCCAAAATTCTGAAGAGTCCCAAGGCTGTAGGCTTTCTTCATTAGCTCATACAAAAGAAGATTATTTAGGGCTTGATTCTTGGAAGAACTTGTGACGACTGCAGAGATAGGAGACTAGATACTGTCTATTAGCTGTCATGGGGATTAGACTGTCAAAGCTTCCTCCCAGGTGTCACATTCACAGCTAACACAATTAAAGGAAGCCTGGCTCTGTTGCTTTTGTCATTAACATTTGCTGTCCTGTGCTTTGACAGAGGGTCACTGTTGTGTCCTGAGCCACACTAAACTAAGAGAGTTTTAGTGAAACATGCTAATTTATACCCATGGCACCATTCCTTGTCATTTTCACTTCTTTTGCTGATCCCTCCTTATGGCTCAGAATTACACTGAGTCCTTGAAGGGTTGGAAGACTCTACACTACAGGAAAGACTTCCTGTACAGGTCTAGGAATTTTGTTTTTGTTTTTTGCTTCCAAAGGCCAACTAAATTTCGGGAAAGTATAAAGATTACTAACTTTAAAATTAACAGTGAGGTGATGAATTATTTTTTTTTCAGTCACAGAAGGTTTTAAGCACAAAAACACATAAAAGGTAGTTCACTGTTACAAAAGGTAAGAGGTCTTAAGGGAAGTCACTAAAACCAAAACTTGTAGGGAATCATGTGGAATGACCAAGTGATAGACCTTCAAAACAAGGAATGTTTTTCAGTCCTGATCTGTACCAACTGTCACTTCTCTCCAAATAAGATTAAATAGCAAAAGTAAGAGGAATTCCCGTGTGTGTGTGTGTGTGTGTGTGTGTGTGTGTGTGTGTGTGTGTGTGTATGTGTGTATGCTTCAGGAAAAGGAGTACTGGTTCTGGAGTCAAAGGTCTTGAGTTCAAATACCACTTCTGATGGTTAAATTGATTTCAATGACTAATCTTAGGGAGAAGCACACAAATGCAGGCTGATGAGTAAAGCAGTAGAAAGGAAAACCCTTGAACCTTTTAAGTCATGATCTGGGAATCTCACTCATCAGTGTGAGTGTGAGTTGGGATAAATATGTTGGGGCAGGTTATTGAATTAGGAAAGGTAAATAGTAATGGTCTGTTATTTTGTCTATTTCTCATTTTTCAGTGTCAATAATGTGTTTAAATTGATCAAAGTAGTTTTAATTTTGTCACGTACCTTATTATTTTTATACTAATTTGACATTGATTTTGATCTTATACACATTGTCTCCCCTATAGAATATAAATTCCTCAACGACATTTTCATTTTTCTCTTTGTCTTTTCAGTGCCTAGCACAATGTCTGGCAAATAGTAGACAATTAATAAATTTTTGTTAGTTGAGTGATAATCTAGAAGAGGAAGAGTTTTCCTATAAAAAGGGCAGATAGGTAGTGAAGTGGATAGAGTATAGCCTTGGAGTCAGAAGGATCAGTTCAAATCTAGCTTCAGATACTTACTAATTGGGTGATCCTGGGTAATTCACCTAACCCTGTTTGCCTCAGTCCCACATCTGTAAAATGAGCTGCCAAATCACTCCAGTATCTCTGCCAAGAAAATCCTAAATGGAGTCATGGAGAGTCAAATATGATGAAACAATTCAACAGATACTCTAAAAGAAAAAGAGCTTTACTGCAGAAAAAAAATGAACAAACCTAAACCAAACCAAGGCAAAAACAAAACAAAACAACAAACAAAAACAAAAACAAAACAAGACCTACAGAAAACTAGAAGGACCATTAAAAGTCATTTGTTCCAGTTATATTGGATTTACCATGCATCTGAGGAATATAATCCAAACACATACAACCAGTAAGGGGCAGAATGAATGAGTGAGTGAAAAGTATTTATTATATGCCAATGTATATACAAATACAAAAGCCAGACAGTCTCTGCTCTCATGGAGTTTACGTTCTGATGAAGGGAGTCAACACATAAAATAATATCTGGAAAAAATGCTCCAATTTGGGAAGTCATTGAGATTGTAGTAGATTACATTGGCATGGCCCTCCTAGAAGCAATGGTAGTTTAATTTCCGTATTGCCATAATCCAAGAATTAATTCTTGATTATATTCTCAGAGCAAGAGGAAGAAGACAAGTGAGAGTGTTTTCATGGTTTTCTTTCTTCTAACTTTCATCAGTCTGCCTTTTGGCCATTTCCCTTCCAATTGGCACACCTACTAGATAGGAAAGGGAAATAAAAAGAGACAAAATGAAAACCACTCCATTTTGCTCCTTCTAAATTTCAAATGTAGTTGCTATAGCAGACTATTAGAGACTTGTCTGCAGTTGTCCAATCTTTAATGCTAAGGCAGGGAAAAGATAAAATTCTTGAGAATCTCTAAACTTATAATTAGCTAATTTATCATATCAGTTATGTTGGATTCTTCAGGACCCCATTTGAGGTTTTCTTGGCAAAGATACTGAAGCAATTTGCCGTGCTAGCTCATTTTACAGATGGGGAAGCTGAGGCAAGCAGAGTTTTGCCCTTAGACCTTCCCAGAGTCACACAGTTAGTGTTTGAAGCCAGATTGAGCTCTGGAAAATGTCTTTCTGTCTCCAGACCTAGCATTCTATCTACCACCAACTTAATTTCACCCACAGGTGGAAGTAGAATAATTTAAATCACTGAGGGGTTTTGGAGATCTGAAAATATTTCAAATCCAGGGCTAGAATTTGAAGCCTGTGAAATTAGGGATGGCCTCAGGAAGTTCAGTGATATTTGACCTGGGAATTAAAGGATAAGATAAATGTAATGGGAAAAGAGGGAGAGAGAGACAGGACATCCCTGGCATCAGGACCAGTATCTCTGACTCCAAACCCACTATTCTTTCCATTATCCTATAGCTCTGGTCTAACACATGACATTTATTTGGATTTAGCTATAGGGGCATCGATGGACAACTTTCACAAAGCAGGCTAAGAAAGTTTCCAAAATACCAGATGAATTTATTAAGTGAAACAGCTACTACTCATGAGTCTTAACACTGAATTATTTTAATTGTAACTAAAGTATCATAATAATCATAATATAGGGCTTCTCAATTTGCAAAATGCTTTCCATATAAGAATCCTCTAGAGTAATAATTACAGGTATTATTATCCCCATTTTGCAGAGGAGATGTGAAATGATTTGTCCAAGGTCATATGACTAACAAAGCTGATATCAGACTTTAAAACTAAGTCTTCTAATATAATACTTTTTGGTCTTTGATGTCAGGAAAAACTTCCTAATGACTATATTCTTTTAAAAAATGGAATATCTGTCCATTTAACTCTTCATAAATTAGCTAATTCTAAGCTTAGAGATTCTCAAGAATTTTATCTTTTCCCTGCCTTAGCATTAAAGATTGGACAACTGCAGTCAGACAAGTCTCTAATAGTCTGCTATAGCAACTACATTTGAAATTTAGAAGGAGCAAAATGGAGTAGTTTTCATTTTGTCTCTTTTTATTTCCCTTTCCTATCTAGTAGATGTGCCAATTGGAAGGGAAATGGCCAAAAGGCAGACAGATGAAAGTTAAAAGAAAGAAAACCATGGACTTGGAAAATTTCAGAATATTATATAGTAGTTGGAAGTATCCAATCCATGTAGGAACAAAAGTCTCTTCTATAATATATTCAACAAGTGGCCATCTAGTCTTTTCTTGGAAACTTCCAATGAGGGAGGGATACTACCTTACCTTCTAAACAAAGCTATGCACTTTTAGCACTTGTAGATAGCTTTATTAGAAAATTTTTTCAAACATGAAATAAGAAGGGTATTGGTAAATGTTTAACAACCATTTGTCTGGAGGGAAATTATGCTACACATGCTTTTAATTTTAATCTGCATTATTAATACTTTCTTAAATCTAGACAATCAACAAAGTAATAAATCAAACCTTGATTTATAACATTTTGGATTTTCCAAGGTGTAAATGCTCACATTTAAAACTTAACAATCAACTCTGATGAGTTAATTCTAGCTGACTCCACCTTATCCAGCATTAAGCATAAATTTATCTCTGCAATCTCTACCAACTGCTTCTTCAAATACTTGAAGATAGCTATCAGGTATCCTCTCCTCCCTTTGTACACACACACACACACACACACACACACACACACACACACACACACA
>JAJPUD010000574.1:258499-365580 GCA_023553655.1 Myrmecobius fasciatus
ACACACACACACACACACACACACACACACACACACACACACACACACACACACACACACCATACCACAACACAAACCCCCTAAGTCTTCTTTTCCCTATTGAATTCACCTTTCAACTAATTTTCAAATGACATGATCTTAAGGTCCCTTTCTCTTTAACTTATCCACATATTCTTCCTAAAGGGAAGGAACTGAAGGATTATCCTTGGTCCTGAACACTAACTATGCCTCTTTTAATGTAATTTAAGATTACATTAATTTTTTTGACTGGCATGTCCTAAGATTGATTCAGATTTCATTAGTGATCTAATGTAACTTCTAATTTTTTTTTCAGATGAAGCACTGCCTTAGCTACCACTCCCCCATCTTATACATCTGAAGTTTTTTCTCAACCCAGCTTTACATTGATCTTTATTAAATTCCATCTTATTAGATTTTATCTAATATATAAGCAGGAGAATCAGCTCATGAATAATTGAGAGAGACTTATTACTGTTTAAAGTAAATTCTGGTTTTCTAGTTCATTTGCAATATTGACACAAAGTCAATGTAGAATTTCCTGGCCTTGAAAAAAGTGCTCATTTATTTCTGTAGAATCTGAATCTAGCAGACCAATCTGTTTTTTTTTTTCCTGGATGTCTGTTATATTTTTTTAACAAATTCCTTTGAATTACAGCAACATATTTAATAATCATTTCATAAATCCCTACTGTATACAGGATATTGCAGAAGACAAGATATGTCCTGAGTTTTTACATTGTGCTGTATTCTTTAGACTATTAATGTTAATTCTGCAGGGGAAAAGGCCATTACTAACTTGGGGGTAGGAAGGATGAAATCAGGGAAGGTCTCATAGAATTTAATAATACTTGAGTCAGGATTCAAAAGATGTGGTAAAATAAAATAAGCAGAGGTAGAGAGAGAAAATTCTAGATATCAGAATCAGTGTCCAAAGTTATAGGAGTAGGAAAGTACAGTTCATACTTTAGATACAATGAGAAGCCCATATTAGGAGAAGATATGGGCTGTGGAGTATTATGAGGCAATTAGTTTGCATAGTGGCTAGAGTATTGGGCCTGAAGTCAGGAAAACTTATCTTCTGACTTCAAATCTGGCCTCAGACATTCTAGCTGTGTGACCCTGGACAAGTCATTTCCCCCTAGCTTCCTTCTCTTGTTTATAAATGAACTGGAGAAGGAAATGTAAAACAACTATAATATCTTTCCCAAGAAAACCCCAAATTGGGTCACAAAGAGTCAGATAAAACTGAAGAACATCAGAGAGAATTATGAGATAAAGTTGGAAAAGGAGTCATTTTGTGGAGAATCTTGAATACTAGGTTTGAACTTTACTTGAACAAAAAAGGAACTATTAAAGACATTTTAGAAGAATAACATTCTAGAACTATGTTTGAGAAAAAAACAATCTTATATGAAGAATCAATCAGCAGAAGGATAGAGTAGAGGTGAAAAGACCTATTAGAAAACTATTGGTAGTTAAGTTGCCTGTAATGGAGGTATTACTAAATCCTGGTAGTAGGTGTGAATCCCCGGAGGACTAGGACCAAGGTGCTGGTGATTAGGGACAAAAAGACTCTTGTGAAAGGAATAGTTCTAATTGGGAAAACTAAATGAAAGTGTTTGACAGTGGAAGGGATCTCAGGGGTCATAAAATCAGATTTATACAGGAAAGAAATCTACATGAAGATCTTGAAGAAAGGGGGTTCTGTCAGACTTTTGGATACATTTTGCACATTTGGATGGTTCTAATTGAAAGGATTTTTTCTGATACCAAGCCTTAAATTGGTGTCTTTGCATCTCCCACCCATGATTCCTGGGTTCTACTCTCTCAGAAGGACAAAATAAATTTAATCCCATGACAGCCCTTCAAACATTTGAAAACAACTATCCTATCCCCTCTGGATTTTCTCTTTTTTGGGCTGAATAGTCTTAGTTTCTTTTAACAATTCAGAATGAACTCAAGTGACTATACTATCCTGGTTGTCCTCTTTTGGACATTCTCCATGTTATCAATTCCTTTTTAAAACTGTGGTGCCTAAAAAAGAACTAAAATATTCCAGATTAGGTCTACGTGGAGCAATGGAACCATCACTTTGATAGGCACTGAAGATGGTAGGCAGTTTGATAGTTTATAATGCCTAATACCTATTTTCTGGGGAGATCAAAGTTCTTTATAACAATGATCATACTTAATATGATGCCCTCCCTCATTCAGGAGAACTAAAGCTAAGAGATGAAGGAAATGTCAAAGGAGACTCCGAGAAACCCAAGACAAATTCTATTTATCACAATTTTTCTGGGGTTGGCAGTTGGAAGATTGCTATTGTCAATATAACAAATAAGATAACTATGAATGGAAAGAGCTATCTAAGCCAGACCATCCACTTTCCATTGTTTAAAAACATTCTATATTATTAAAGAGACTTCAAGGTTCCCTATCCCACCCCCTCTCATCATCTCTCAGATAATCTCATTTTTGGCTGTGGTGTCCATATAATTAGAAAAGGTTTTATTTATTTTTATTTTTTTTAGAAAAGGGTTTTATTACCACTTTACAGCAAAGGTATAGACCTGACAAGTGGTGACAAGACAGAAACAGCATCTTACTCCCCTTGCTAAGAAGATATTTAAAAGGATGATTTTAAGTCAATAGCTAGGGAAACATCTTTCCCCTAACAAGTGTTAACTCTTCTAACTGTACCATAGGGTTGTCAACCAATCTATCCCTAATGAAAATCACTGTCAGGAACAAATGACCATTATGTTTGGAGGAAGAACAAGAGTGATCAGACCTGCCAGCATTGAGAAAGTTGGTTTCTATATTCCCAGAATCTCCTAATGTGGCAGAGGGGGTGGGGAGAGATGGATTTGGAGTTTGGGATCTACATTCAAATCTTAACCCTATTGTGTAAACTTCATTGTCCCTTTTCTTATCTGAGTTTTCTTCTTTGAAAAATGGTGATTGAACCATATGATCTTCAAGGTTAATTTCAGCTCTATATCTATAAAGAATATTGTGGACAGAGCAGATAAGGGAAAGGGGATCATTCATCCCTTATAAATGAAAGGGGACCAGATAGCTATTGAGCTGAGTTGAAGGGAAAAGAAATACTTGGTACATAACCAGGGGTATTAACAGTCCTTCCAGAATGGTGTCTACATGGCCACCTTACTCTTGGGAATGGAAGAAAACAGGCACTGAGTTATTATTATTCCTTTCTGATTATAGGGAGATTTTCTTGAGAACTGATACTCTGACTCCTGACTATTCTTTCAAAAACTCTTGCCACCAAATTTCCCTGGGAGCTTAGGATTCATAGGTTCTCATGCCTCTTTTTTTGATGTTTTAATAGCTCTGTAACCTGCTCAGTTGAGGGTCATCATGTTTTATTAAAACCTTCTCACAGGGTCTCCCTTGCCAAAGCAGGCTTATTGTGTGCGTCCACCATGAATCATTCAGGAATGAAACTACTTTCCCACAGAACCATCCAGGAAACATATTAGCTCTTCCCAGGAAATACAGACCTCTTCTCATCACTCACACTCAGTTGTTCCCTATTCTCCAGTGTCTCAGTTATTAATCCTACCATTTCTGTGGTCTCTATCACTCTGAATATCTGTCATTCTTCAGAAGTCCAATAAAACTATCATTAGCATGAAGTGGGGGTAGCCCAGAAGGGGGAAAGGTGGAGGGGAAGGCTTGGCTGATATTATGCCTCTAAATTGTAAATAGAGTGTTTAAACTCCTTCTTCTCTCAGGGACAGAGTGGGCCAGCCAGAGAGGAAGAAAAAAGGCCGGCTCCACCAAACAGGGACCTGTATCAACAGGCAAACTTAGTACCATCTCTGAGGTGAAACTACCTTTCCAGGGACATTTCTGTGATAGAGAGGAGAGAGTTCTGGATCTAAGGGCAGAACGCCTGTGTGACAGTGTTATTTACCAACTAGGGACTTCAGTCTCCTCCTCTATGCAAAATGAAGATCTTGGATTCTAAGCTTGTCCAAGACCCATTTCAAGTCTAAATCATATGCAGTCACAGGCTGTTCTTTCACAATTGCTTTTTTAGGGCTATCCATTTAAGTTAATATTATCTCTATAAAAATGGGGATGGGAGTGAAAGGATATACAGAGTGATTTGCTCTCACCACCCAGGAAATTCACCTACTCCCTGTCCAGAAGGAAATAACAGATCAACCTTGATTCCCAAATAATTCAGCCCATGGGCAACAGGACCGAATTGAATGCTTCAATTCTTTATGCTTGAGTCATTTCATTATTTCAGGAAAAATGCAGCTCTCTTCCCAGGGACTTCAGGAAGCCCTGGCCAGAGTTATTCTGATCTTGGCACTAGCTACTTATTGAGCTCCCAGAGGGATCTCACTTGAGGGTTATCTTTGAACTGTCCTGGGGCAAGAGCTTGGGATTCTCTTTTTTGGTTTTCCCTTCTCAAAGAAAGGGTCTCTGAGGAGAGTAAAAGGTCTCTGGGGCTGTCTTAGCTTCCATCTCAAACTAAACCAGAAGCCACTACACTTCCTTATCCAGGGGCAAACTACATTAGGACTGATGCTTAACTGGGGTCTTCAAATTTCATTGAACAGTGACTTTCCAGGAGTTTGCATTTATTTTTCTGGGACTGTGAGTTCTGTTGAATTCTTTTTCTCTCATTCCTCACATACACACACATTTTTATATATATATATATATATATATATATATATAAAATATACATACACATACATACATACACACATATATGTATATATATACATATAATTTAATATGGTAATATAAAATTTATCTGTCTCACCTGATCTTCCTTTTTATCTCTTCCATGTAATTTTAATGATTCATTAATGTTCTTTTCTTTAAAAAAAAAAGGATCATCATCATTACTCATAGCTATCTATCTCTCCATCACACTTAGAAACTATCTCTTGTAATAACTATAGACAAGCAAAACGAATCAATGCATTTGGCTATGTATGATTCATTATATACCTCTAGTCCATCACCTGTCTTCCAAGAAGTGGACAGCAGACTTCACCATTGATCTTCCAAAGTCATAATTGGTTACTGTCTGGATCAAAACTCTGAAATTTTCCAAAATTGTATTCCTTTACATTATTATGAAAGTTGTGTAAATTGTTTTCCTGGTTCTAATAATTCATTTTGCATGAGTTCATATAGGTCTTCACAGGTTTCTCAGGTATGGTCATATTCCTAATTCCTAACAAAAAAATAATGTTCCATATGCCACAATTTCTTCAGCCCATCCTCAATGGACAGAGAACCACTTTGCTTTCACTTCTTTGCTATAACAAAAGGTGATGTTATAAATTTTTTGTGCCAATGAATCTTTTCCCTCTGTCTTTGATTTCTTTGAAAGATGTATGCCTAGTAATGGTATTGCTGGGTCAGAGGGTACAATTTAGCAGCTTTCTGGGTGCAGTCCCAAATTTCTCTATGTTGGTTGGACCAGGTCAGAATTCTACCAACAGTCTATTATTACGCCTACCCACACACAGCCGCTCCAACAATTGCCATTTTCCTTTCTGTCATTTTCATCAGTCTGGTTGATGTGAAGTAAAATCTTGGAGTTGTTTTAATTTGCACTTCCCTTATTATTAGTAGTAATTTGGACAATTTTATCCACATAGTTGTTTATAATTTAAATGTTTTCTTTGTTTTTCTGTCCATAACCTTTGATCATTTACCTATTAGCTGTTTCATTTATTTTCCACATATTTATTGGATCGAGAAACAACAATATGTCTTGTACCATCAGGCCACTGGGTATGTACTCTCAGAATGAGAAATATACACAAATCATTAAATGGCAATTATTGTAATTAGCAGAATGTAGCAGTGATTAATCACTCAGCTCCTTCTCTCTCTCTGCCTTCTCCTGTGATATACCTTGCCTGTGGCGTTAATGAACTTTGGAAGAGGTTTCTAACTAGTCAGATTTCAAATTAAATTGTTGGTTCTCAGCACAGTTTTAGTTTTCCTGCATCTCATTCTGAATTTAGAGGATGGAAGGCTGAGAAACAGACATCTTTTTAAATCACAATCTTCTTTCTTGCTATTAAAACTATTTCTTTTCTCTCACTTCTCTGGTCCATTTTCAGATTGTTTACATGCAGTACACTCCTTTAGGAGAGGTATATTATAATGAATATTTTTCTGTGGCAAAGAGATCTAAAATTAGAATGAAGCTTAAATATCATTAGGCCAATCCTCTTATTTTATAGATGAGAAAATTGAGGGTCAGAGCACAGACCTGACTTGCTAAAGTCACAAAGATGGGCTATGTTTGCACTCAAGGATAAGCATCCAGTTCAGGTGTGGACATTTACTCCAGTCAGCTGCCAAATCTTTTCAGTTCCCCTTCCTCAATTTCTTTTATCTTTAATCTTCTCTCTAATCCCACCATAACTACCTTGATCCAGGTCCATATCACCTCTCATCCAGATTATTATCAAAACTTCCTAGGAGGTCTCCCTACACACATTACCTGTGTTTGTCAGTCCACCCTCCATACTTCTGACAGATTGATATTCCTGATGCATAAGTATAACTTTGTCATCCCTGTGCTCAAGAAGATTCAGTGACTCCCCATTTCATTTAGGGGATTGGCTTTGCAAGCCCTTCACAATCTGACTCTAACCTATTTTTCAGGCTAATTGCACTTTATTCTCCCCACTGGATTCTACAGCCCAGCCAAAGTGGCCAGCTTGCCATTCCCTGCACCCTTGGTCCTAATTAGCACAAAAATATATCTTGTGAAGTAGTTTTACATATTCAAATTCACACTATTTGAACTTAAAATTATGTAAGATATGATAATTGGTTCCAGCTCAATAGAAATATATAATTCATAATCAAATAAAATGACTGCCACTTTTCTGGATTCAATATTTGCACTAATCAGGACCTTGTTTTACATGACATTCTGTTTCTGCACCTTGCACAGGCAGCCAGGGATGCTCCCCCTTCTCCTGAATATCCACTTCTTAAAATGCCTCCAGCTCCCCTCAAGGTTCAATGCAATTGCTGTATTCTTCAAAAGATTTTTTTCTGATTGCCCCAATTATAGTTTTTTTTGTACATATATTCTCTATTTAATCATCTGTGAACATATTGTCAATTCCTAGTAAGTAGAATACAAGTTCTTTGAGCAGAGTGGCTGTCTTTTTTTTTTTTTTAACCATTGTTTCCTCACATTGCCTAGTGCACAGTCAGTGCTTAAGATTTTTTTCTTTGTTGCTGATTTATGGAAAGACAACATGATAGAGAGTAGAAAGCAATTGGATTAGGAATCATAGAAGCTAGATTCAAAGCCTCACTGTGGGCTCCAATTTCCTTATGTATAAAATGAGACCATTGGAACAAATAGCTTTGAACATTCTTTCCAGTTCTATATCGCCATGGTTTCCAAAGTGACATTTAGACCATGCCATTTCTCCTTATTGCTTCTAGGATCAAATACTAACTCTTATGACATGTTAAACCCTTCACAATAATAGGACTACAGTCCACATTTCCAAACTTATTATACATTATTCCCTTTCACATACCACATATTTTGGTAATTCAATTAGAATACTCTACTAATTATAACTCACACTAAATTCTATCATATTTCTTCATATCTTTGTACAGACTATTCTATTCCTTATACCTAGAAGACTATCTCTTAGAATCTGTAGTTTCTGATCCCACCATTCCAGAGAGTAATTTGGAACTGTGTCCAAAGGGCTATCAAACTGTGAATACCCTTTGATCCAGCAGTATCCTTATGGTTCTGTATCCCAAAGAGATCATAAAAGGGGGGAAAGGACCCACATGTGCAAAAAATGTAGCAACTCTTTTTGAAGTGGCAAGGAACTGGAAATTGAACAGATGCCTATCAGTTGGGGAATGGATGAATAAGTTATGGTATATGAATATAATAGGATGCTATTGCTCTATAAAAATGATGAGTAGAATGATTTCAGAAAAGTATGGAAAGATTTGCAAGAACTGATGCTAAGTGAAGTGAGCAGAACCACGAGAACATTGTATATAGTAACAGTGAGATTATATGATGATCAAGTATGGTGGACTTGGTTCTTCTCAGAAATGCAGTGATCCAAGACAATTCTAATAGACTTGTGATGGAAAATGCCATCTCCAGAGAGAACTATGGAGATTGAATGCAGACCAAAGCATACCATTTTCACATTTTAGTTTTCGTTTGCTTTTTCTTTCTTATAGTTTTTACTTTTTGTTCTCTTTTTTCTTTCACAATATGACTAATATAGAAAAGGTTTAAAATTATTGTACATGCATAACCCATATCGAATTGCTTGTTCTCTTCTCAAGGAGAGAAAGAAGGGAGAAAATGAAATTAAAATTGAATTAAATTAAATTGAATCTCAAAAAAAAAAAAGAATCCTTAGTTTCCTCCAAAACTCAGTTAACCCACCACATTGTGTACAGGAAATCTTCTATGATCCTCTTCAGTTGCTAGTGCCTTCTCCTTTGAAATTACCTTGTATTTATCTTATACATTTTTATATAGAATCCTACTTGTGCATACATAAATAATTGATTCTTTGAGTATCATGTTGGTTTCATTTTCACCTTTGTTTTCCTGATGCTTGACATATTTAATTGCTGATTGATTGAATCCAATTCAGTTATACTAGAAAGTATGTTTTTTTTCATGTAGTCATGATGGAGTAATTGGAGGGGGCAAGGGGTGATGTTCAGAGTTACTCTAATAATAATTGGCCAAAAGAAAGGATGTGGATTTTCATAAAGCTTTAGCTTTAGTAGCAGGTGTTTTAGGATTGACGGTTGGCTGAAATTACTAGTTGTAATCACATATTTACAATGCCACATGATTGAAAATTAAAGGTGTTTTAGGCAAAGCCATTCCACCCCGGCCAAGAGAGGCCTGCTTGCTTACATTCACCTTTTTTCTTCTTTTGTTCTCAATAATCAGCTCTAGACTCCTCTGCATTTTGGCTCTTTGTGAGCCAGATAGTCTCCTTAGGAAGGAGCCGACTTTTGACTTCCAAGATGGAACCCCTGTACTTTATTTCAAAAGGAAAGAAAACAGATGCCTGTGTTAGCATTCCTCAGACCTTTGAAATTTGTTCATTGTCTCCTGGTGTAACCAGGTGGTTTTTTTCCACCTTCCATTTGCTATTATACTCAAGTTGAAAGATTCGCTTCATTCATTCAACAGAAAAACATCTACTAAATATCTAATTTTCCTTTATTAAAGCTTTTAATTTGCAAAACATATGTATGGGTAATTCTTCAACATTGACCCTTACAAAGCTTTCTGTTACAAATTTTCCCCCCTAGTCCCCCCCTCCCCTAGATGGCAGGAAGTCCACTACATGTTAATTATGTTACAGTACTTGACAAATCGAATATATGTATACATATTTCCACACTTATCTTGTTGTGCAAGAAAAATCATGTCTACAAGAAAAAAAAATCAGAGAAAGGAAATACAATGCAAGCAAACATCAATAGAGTGCATGAAAATGTTATATTGTGGTCCACATTTCATATCCTTCTCTCTGGGTATATATGGCTTTCTTCATTACTGAACAATTGGAAATGGTTTAAAACATTTCATTGTTGAAGAGAGCCATGTCCAGAATTGATCATCATATATTCTTGTTGTTGCCGTGTATAATGATCTCCTGGTTCTGCACATTTCACTCAGCATAAGCTCATGCAAGTCTCTCCAGGCCTCTCTGAAATCATCCTGCTGGTCCCTAAATATCTATTTTGTATAAATAGCAATATTTTGGGATAAATGTTAAGTGATATCTCTATTACTAGATATTAAGATAAATCTTAGATTTAGAAATATTAAGATGAAAGACATTCTCATAAACCAAGTAGGATCATTTAACATAGTGAGTCAACAAGCACTATATGTGATTCTAAATTGGCAACACAAATAAAGGCAAAAACTCTCTGCCCTCAAGAAGCTCACATTATAATGGGGGATACAACAAGCAAATGATTATACATATTATAGATACATGCAGTGTAAATTGGAGGTAATCTCAGAGGGAAGGCAATAGGAAAGGTAGAACTAGGAAGGACCTCTTACAGATAGTGGGATTGAAGGATTCTTGGAAAACTAGAATAGAGAGCATTCCAGGTATGAGAGTTAGGAAGTTATTAAGCATGGAATATTACATGGGAAGACTACAGGAATGCTAGTATCCCTGTATTGTAGATTAAATGAGGAGGACTAAAGTGTAACAAAACTGGAAAGATAGAAAGGGGATGGGGCTTTAAAAGCTATGCAGAGGTTTTTATATCTGATCCTGGAGATAATAAGTCCCTGGAGTTCATTGAACATGGGATCCTTTTGGCACTTTAGAAACATCCCATTGGCAGAGAATGGCCTGGAGTAGAGGGACAACTGAGATAGAGTGATCAGCCAGGAAGCTATTGCAATAGTCTAAACATGAAGTAGGAAGGACCACACCATTATGTGGATGGTGGTAGTGTCACAGAAAAAAAGGGAATCTATGTGAGTTAGGCAGGACATCCTTGACAACAGAGTGGATTAGGGTTTGAACAAAAATGAGAGACAAGGATGACACTAAGGTTGTGAGCCTGGGTACCCTGGGAGTAATAGAGGGAAAATTGGAGGGAAGAAGCTCTGAATATATTGTGTTTCAGATTTCTATGGGACTTCTGGTTCAAGATCTCCAGTAAGCAGTTGGAGGTGAAAGATAAACACTAAGAATTATTATACATAACATTCCATAATGTGCTAAAAAGTTTTTTGCATGTCTTCCCAGCTAGAATGTGAGCTCCTTGAAAGCAGGCTCATTTGGGCTTTTCTTTTTACCCCTAGTGCTTAGCATGAAGCTTGGCAAATAGTAGCTACTTAATAAATGCTTTTTGATTTGTTTACCTGACAAAGTGCCAAGGTTTTGTTTGGGGGATGATAATGTTGACTAGGGGATCTAGGAAGATTTCATGGAGAAGTTGACATTTGAATTTGGCTTTAATAATACTAATTCAATGAGAAGGGAGGACATTCTAAGCTTTTGGGACAAGGAAGGAGTTTGCATGACATCTTCAAAGGACAAAGAGTATTATAGTTTGGTAATGAGTGGAGTGTGTGGAGGTAGCATTTTGATATGGCTAAGTGTGTGCAGGAGTCAGTATGTAGTGAATTCATAAGCCTACTGTTAAATTTTCAGTGAAAACATTTATTAACAAATTGGAAATCAAGCATTAAAAATCACAGATTTATTTATTGCCTTGTGATTGTCTAGACTTAAGAAAGTGATAGAGGAAATGTTATTTATGCAGATTAAGCTTAATTAGAGGAGTCACTTCTTAAATATTTACCAGCATGCTGATGACGGCTCCTCAGGGTCTGCAAAAATAGGGTGACACTAGATAGTGCATAAGTTTGAACTCCAGACAAAGAAGTTAGAACTCTTTTGTTCTTGTTTTGGAAAAATGAGGTATAGATGAGTAGTACTGGAGTGGGATTCTCTTCTCAGGTGAGTCTGGCACCTTGCCAACACTTCTGAATTTTCTGCATTCAAGCTGTGGTGTAATCTATTAGTTACTGTTGAGCAGCTGGAGGTATTCCTCCAGGACCAAATCACTTTGTCAAGTAATCCTAACCTAATTTACTTATCAAGAATTTTTTTTTTAGAAATTGAGAGGTGAATAGAAAAGGATCCATATGTACAAAAATATTTATGGCAGCTAATGCTGAACTCTTAGGAAAAAATCTGGGACACTAAGAGTTTATAAATGACTTTGTTTTCACAAGTCAGACTAGAATTCAGGCCTTCCTGGTCTTAAAGTCAGCATCTTTCTAGGAATCCATGCTGTCTCTCATAGAAATATATTTCTTACTCTATTTGGAGTTAGAGAATCTGTGTAGAAGGCCTCATATTGACTTGGAAAATCACAAATTAACATTTTCTGTGTTGTGTTGTATTTTCATTTATATTTTAAAATATTTCTTCATTGCATTTTCATTTGGTTCTGGTTACACTAAAGAGTTTTGCAGGCCACCAAAAAAGGAGGAAGGAAGAGAGGGAGGAAGGAAGGAAGAGAGGGAGGAAAGAAGAAAGGGAGAGAGGGAAGGGAGGAAGGGAGGGAGGAAAGAAGAAAGGAAGGGAGGGAAAGAAAGAGAAGGAAGGAAGGAAGGAAGGAAGGAAGGAAGGAGGGAAGGAGGGAAGGAGGGAAGGAAGGAAGGAAAAGAAAGAAAGGAAGGAGGAAAGGAAGGAAGAGAAAGGAAGGAGGGAGGGAGGAAAAGAGGGAGAAAAAGAAAAGGAGGGAAAGAGGGAGAGAGGAAATAGGGAAAGAGAGAGAAGAAGAAAAGGAGGAAGGAAGAGAGAGAGGAAGGAAGGAAGGAAAAGTTATGTAAACACAGACAAATCATTTAAGCTCCCTCATCCTTAATTTCCTCGTTTGTAAAATTGGAAAATGATGCTTTAGGTACCTATCTTTGGGACTGTAGTGATGATCAAATGTGGCAATATATATAAAACATTTTTCCTTTTTCCTTTTTTTGTTTAACATAGTAAAACACAGAGTATAGCATACAAATGACTAAAATTATACAACTTCTTTTTATAGAAAATATAAATTCCATATATTACTTTTAAAACTATTCTGTTTGTGTTTCCTTTTTTCTATACACACCCACCCACCCATGAGAGTTTCACTGTCTCTCTCTATAAAGCACTTTTTAAACCTTAAATTGCTACATTAATTTGCTGCTAGACTCTCTGCCTCTTTGTAGCTCACAAAATCACTACCCAGTTGTTCCATCTCCAATACTTCACTCAAAATCAGGAAAGAGTAAGCACAGTAGGAATGAAGCAGCAGCAGGGCCCTACTTTCATGAGTCTCCTGGCAGTCTAGGTAGAGAAACCACAAGCCTCCAAGAGGCTTACAAGAGGCTTCCTTTGCTTGATCACCACCATGAAAAAGGAAAATTCAGTTTCTCCCCTTTGGAGACTTTTGTGTGCATTCTGAGTTCTGGCTCAGCGGTCATTCAAAGGACTTCTTAACCATGCAATAACAGGTTGGAAATAGTCACAGAATATTTGCCCATGTCTTGAAAAGAGAGCAGGTTTCCTGCATTATTTATATATTTTCAGAAGCTGTTCACTCACATAGATTGGCATCTACCGCCCTTTGCATGCTCTGAAGACTGAATTCCCATTGACCAGTTTCCCCACTATAATTATTGACATTAAAATCATTGTCTAATATATAATTGTTTGAACTTTGTTGGTGTATACATTAGTCTGTATCAGATACTTTATATTTTTATGGTCCTGAGCAAATCATTTAACTCCTTGAACCTCAGCATTCTCATCTGTAAAATGGGAATAATTTCACTTAACTTCTTCACAGGACTTGAGAGTATCAAATGAGATGATGTATTTAAAGCCCTGTTAATTTTAAAGTATTATATAAAAATTTGTTATTTTTATTATTTCTAGTCCCTGGGAACTTAGAGAACTAAAGTCCTGGTTTTGTGTATCTTGAAGAGTCTGAGAGGGTCCAACCACCTTTGGTTCTATGTAATAACAGTGTTTATTTTTAATGCATGCGGAGACATTTACTACCAGTAAAGGAAAGGGTTGGAGAGCAGATTGAGAAGAGAATGACAGGGCTTTTAAAGGAGACTTTTAACTCTGCAGATTATTCATTCCTACTGTTCACTGCCAAGATAGTTGCACTCTGAGGTTTTATGAGTCTGCATGTTCTGAAGCTGAACATGGACTGACTTCTCAATTCATTTATTCCTTCATTGTCATAATATTGTAGTAGCAAGATCACTGGATTTAGTGTTACTGTTCCACTCACCACCCAGAGTCTCTTAAAATGGGAGGTTGAGGGATTTGGGGGAAAATGACAGAAAAACTTTCAAAGGAGGCTACGTTGTATATTCTGTGACATCTCTGTAGCTTCAAATGGAAAAGGGGGTTGTAATTTGTCTGGTGAATTTGGGTTGTATAGACTGGCTCAAAAGAATTCATCCATGTTGGAATCTGAATTTTTGGATAGACTTACTATATAAAACCCAGGTTTCTTTTTTTTCTCCTTTGTTGTTGGTGTTTTATAATAGTTTTTTTTTTCAAAATACATATAGTAGTTTTCAATACCCACCCCTGCAAAACCCTCCATTCCACATTTTTTCCCTCTCTCTTCCCTCCCCAGACAGCAAGTAATCCAACATAGGTCAAACATGTGTAATTCCTCCAAACATACCACCACATTTATCATGCTGCACAAGAAAAATTATATCAAAAAGGGGAAAAAAGAAAGGAAAAAAACAACAACCAAAAAAGGTGAAAATACTGTTGTGATTCACCTTCAGTTCCCAAAGTCCTCTTTCTAGATGCAGATGGATCTTTCCATTACAAGTCTATTGGAATTGGCCTGAATCATTTTATTAAAACCCAAGTCTCTAAAGAAGTACAAACCTTTTTATTTTATCCTTTTGGAGAGGAGGGAGAACAAACATTTTACTGTGATAGGAGGGCAGATAGTTGGGTACTGAACCCTAGGAAACTCCTGCAAGGTACTCTGGCATTTGACCAAATATTTGACCCAACTTTATTCTAACCTGTCAAGATAAGAGAAATATGTCCCCAAAATTGTTCTGAAGTCCAGCAAGAAGCTATATCTTCTCTCACCTTTCACCTCCTCAACCCCCCTATCCCAACATGCACAATGACCACTATCATGGTTATCTTCCTTAGGAAAAAAAAAAGCACATCTACTGAGTAAGTATGAAGGTTTAAGTTGCTTTTCACTCTACCATCCTTTCTGAAGTAGAAAGTGGGTCAGATCTGTTTTTAGGCTCAAAATATCATGAAAAAAATTTGAAAAGGAAACAAACAGAATGTAATAAATCAATTTTTTGACAAGTGTGTGCATCAGAGAAAAGAGGTAGTGAGGGAGCTTAGAACCTGTGCTATTTGTCATGCTGATTCAGACTCAGTAGCCTCTCTTTTTCATATGACATATGATATGTAATTCATGACTATATGTGTCTTCCTTTCTTCCCTTATTTCTTTCCTCTCTCTCCCCTTTTTTTCTTCCTCCCTCTCTCCCTTTCTTCTTCTTTCTTCCTTCTTTCCTCCCTTCCTTTCTCTTGCTTTTTCTTCCTTCTCTCCTTCATTCTTTTCTTTCTCCCTTTCTTCTTCATTCCCTTCCTCTTTCTTTGTCTCTTCCTTCCTTTTTTCTTTGTTCATTCCTTCCTTTTTTCTTTCATTTTTTTCTTCCTTTTTACTTCTTCCTTCCTTCCTTCCTTCCTTTCTTCCTTCTTCCTTCCTTCCTTCCTTCCTTCCTTCCTTCCTTCCTTCCTTCCTTCCTTCCTTCCTTCCTTCCTTCCTTCCTTCCTTCCTTCCTCCCTCCTTCCCTCCCTCCCTCCCTTCCTTCCTCCCTTCCTTCTTTCTTTTTTTTTCTTTTCTTCCCCCCTTCCCTCCCTCCCTGTCTTCCTTATCTTTCAGAGCTTACTGTGTTTCAGCAAACAACCCTTAGGGAAAACCCCAATGGCATACACTTTTTAAAAATTAAGATTCTCTTTGGGTGCAAACACACTTTTATAGAACCACTTAAGTAAAACTATAATTGACTACTACACCCACTTGTAAGATTAGTCCAAGACGTTTAAATGCTAAAAGGTTGGAATGGCTACAAAATATGAAATTTGTGAGAAATTGGGTTGTTGGATCTCTTAATGGCAAAGTTATCTAGTGGGTAATAGTAGGAAGGTACTTTAAGGGAGAGTGAAACAAAGTGAAATAGAAGTTTCTGCTACATACAAAACTGACTTTTCTCAAAGGATCCTTTTTCCTAATCATTCCCTGCAGAAGCACCATAAGGAAAGAGGTGTAGAGATGAATTCAAGCTATGATGAGCTAAAGCCAGAAAGAATTTAATCAAATTTCATGGTAACTTTTTCTTCCATTATAAGTCAACTCAGATTTACTTCAGAAGTTGTTTTGGCTAAGAGGGCAAAAACCTTCCAGACCACTATGGGGTTTAAATGAAATCAAGGAGAGTTAGCTACATTCCTTTCTCTGAGGACAAGGAATAACAATTTGACTTCTGATTTCATTGGTATAGGGAACTTCTAGGGAGGAAATTAATTCAACCAGTAGAGAGCAGTACCTTTTTAATTATATCATCTTATAGCGCTGTTTGAGAATTGAGAAGTTAAGTAATGTGCCTAGGGTCACACAGTTAATGATCAAAGGAGCTAGAAAGGATCAGAGGTGCTTTTTGAACCATCATCCCCCTAGGTTTGAGGTCAGCTTTCCATCTATGGCTCCAGGTATTCTCTCTAGAGGACAAACTGACCTGTTATTAATTAAAAATTTTCTTCTGAGTCCCAGAATACAGGCATCTCTACATGATAATGCCAGAACCTCCTTTAAAGATTCTTAGAGCTTAGTTCATCTATGTTGTCTGTCATATTCCTAATAAAGTCTTCTCCTGCCCTAGTCATATATATTGCTTTAGTGGCCTACTTACATACCACACTATATTCAGAGAATCATAGATTGTTGAGTTGGGAGGTTCCTTGGATATCATCTTGTTCTACCTTCTATTTAATGGAGAAGGAAAGTGGAGTATGTACAGGGGAGGTTATTTGCCTAACGTCACTAAGCAAGCTATTTTCAGAGCTAATTGAGAATCACAAAATCTTAGGCTTGATAAGAGACTTCAGCAGCCTTCTGCGACAACCTATACCTGCCTGGAAATCTTCTCTCTGATATCTCCCACAAGTGATCATTCCATGCTTGGAGATCTCTAGTGATGGGAAATCTACTACTCTTTCCCCTCTGCATAACTCTAATAGTTAGGAAGTTTTTCTCTCTACTGAAACTGCATTTGCCTCTGCATTTTCCCATCATTTCTAATTCTGTCCTCTAGAACCATGCAAATTTAGTTTCTTTTACCTGACAACCCTTTAAATATTCAAACATTATGTACTACCTAAGTCTTCTTGTGGTCTCCTCACAAATACTCAATGTTCTTATTTTTATATTCTGCTGCTTGATTCCACAATGTTCCTTATGCTCCTACCCAAATGCCTTTTTCACTCCACTCCTCCCTTCTCATTCTACTCCTCCTTTCTCACTCCATTCTTCCTTTCTCACTCTACTCTTCCTTTCCCATTCTACTCCTTTCTCTCTTCTCTTTTTCTCTTTCTACTTCTCCTTTCTTATTCTACTCTTCCTTTCCCATTCTATTCCTTTTTTTCTCACTCCTTTCTTTCTCACTCCACTTTTTCTTTCCCATTCTACTCCTCCTTTTTTATTCCACTCTTCCTGTTTCTTGATACTGCTCCTTTCCCATTCTATTCTACTGATCTTTCAGGGTAGTTTGACCTCTTCTATAAACCTTTCTTATCTACTGCAGCAAACAGTGATCTGTCTCTTGTCTAAAATCTTATTGTGCTTAAAGTCCCATGCATTCCCTAGTTTACTTTAAGACTATTAAACTGTTATTTTGTCAGTCTAGATATTTCCTTACCATGATGCAAACCACAATCCTTCTATGTCTTTATGCTGACATTTATATAGCAATTTATAGTATAGTTTACAAATTATTTTATATACATTTTCTTCTAACTCTATGAGGTAGGTAATATCCCCATTTTAGAAAAAGATCAAGAAAGTAACTTTTAAGGATGTTAAATGATTTATTACAAGTTTAGAAAAACATTTTATCTCATTTGTGACCCACAACAATCCTGGTGGTATGTATTATAGGCATTCTCATGTTCATTTTATAGCTGAAAGCAACAGATGCAAGGTGGTTACTTCCCTATAATCATATAGTTAATAAATAAATGCTGGAGAAAGGATACAAATCCAGATCTCTTCAGACTCAAAGTCCAATAATCTTTCTTCTATTCTATACTGCCTAGATCTTTGAGAATTGCTGTGACTGAAAAATTCATCATCTGTTGGCCAGTTAGGAATAATCCTCTCCATCCTTAGTTAGAGCCTCGAAGATTTGTCCATTGGTCCATTCTCAAAACCTTTCTAGTCAGGGATAGAGCACTGGATCTGCAGTGAGGAAAAGCCAAGTTTCAATTTATCATCAGACATTAGCTACATGACCATGACTAAGTAACTGAAGCTTTGTCTGCTTCACTTACCTCATCTGTAATATGGGTTAGCGCTTATCTCTCAGAGTTGCCATGAGGATAAAATGAGATATTTGTAAAATGCATTACAAATCTTAAAAGTGTTCTATAAATGTTAGCTATTACTATTATTATAATGGGAGATGATAAAACTTATGCTTTGTTGACACAGATTTTGAGAATACAGGGTCAGCTCTGGGCCATGATGAGCTATTAGATACCATATTAGGTGCTAATATGAAATATGTTTTGCATGACTTCACATGAATAGTCAGTATCATATTGTTTGGCTTTTCAAGGTAGGATAAGATGGGGAGTAGGGAGAAAATTTGGAACTCAAAAGTTTCAAAAATGGATGTTAAAATTGTTAATGTAATTGGCATTTAATGAAATGTAATTAATTTTAAAATGTGGCTACTAAAATGTTAGAGGGGGAATTACAAAGTTTAATATATCTCCTTTTTTCATGTATATTCTTATTTTCCCAACTGCATTATAAACTCTTTGGAAGAATGCCTTAAACTTCCTTTTTCTCTAGAGTCTAGAACAGGAGTACTTGATAACTACATGATCCAATGAGTAGCTTTCAAATATTGATGCTTAAAAGAAGAGAAATGAGTCCTGCTTGACCTACATAGTGTCTAATCATAGGATCATTGTATCATAAATGTAGCACTAGAAGGCACTTTGGAGCCATTTAGTCCAACATTTCACATTCATTTTACAGATGTGTAATTGAGAGATTACCTTGCTCAAGGTCACATAATCAGGTAGTACCAGAGTGAAGAGTTAAACCAGCTTCCTAAAGAACGCTTATGTTGTGTGAGTAAACATGTAGAACATGCGGTAATCTTGTTCTGTGGTTGATTGGAGGATTTAAATAAGAAGTACATAGAATTGAGGATGATTCAATTAATAGTTCTTTTGGAAGAGAAGCATATTAAGTTCAAAATGGATAGTCTTTTTGTAACCAGTGATATCGCTTGTATATTAAGGTTATAGATTAGGGTATTGGGTCTAGAGGACAGAGAGAACAATATGATTAATTTAGTGACCAGTACAGAGATTGAAAGCAGCTAGGCAGCTCAGTGGATAAACCTATATGATCCCACATGAATGATTTTTTTTTTTATTTGACTTAATTCAATGGAGAAAGAAATGGCAAACCACTCTCCTATCTTTGTCAAGAAAACTTCATGCACAATCTTGGTGTCATATGATCCACAGGTCACAAAAAGTTGGACACAACTAAATGACAGAACAACAACAAGAGATATTGGAACCCCAACTTGATATTACAGTGAAAGTCTGCTAACTTTGCTTGATGGAAAACCCTCAATTGATTTCTTTCCAGTGTTCACTTGTAGGAAGGATGAAAACATGTAATTATTCATGGATTCAACTCATAGCTAGGGGAGATGGAGATGGAGGAACTAACCAGTCTGATAGGTTATATCTCAAGAGCTACCTGTATTTTCTGCCTCTACTGACACACAAATGATTCCTGAGCAGCCAGGTAAGTACACAGTCCCCAAGACAGGATATGTTTAAAAGCATCTTAGGAAATGGGAGTCTTCTCTGTTTCATCTTTTACTCCTGACTATTTCTGTACAAGGGAGTTCTCTGCATGAATTATAGGATTTAGAGCTGGAAAAAAATCATTTAGATCTAATGTGACAAGGACCCTAGAGACCACTGAGGTCTCTCCTTCATTTCATACATGAAGAAACTGAAGGAAAATGCCAGGCCCAAGATCACCTATAGTAGAGCCTGGGGTCAGATCTAGATGCTCTGACTCTTCCCTCTATGCCATTTTATTCTGTATTCTAGGTAGGGCATAGTGTAATGAAAGCATTGCGATAGTAACCGTTTTTTATTTCTTTTCTCTGGAAGCTTCTTTTAGTGTCTGTTGAAGCTGAAAGCTTCTTTTTGTCCCTAAGCAGTGAGGAGTGAGGACATTAGAGCTGGCTGCAACTATGAGTGTGTGCAGATTTAAGTCTGGGCCCTGGGTATAAGACAGAAGGCTTGCCTCCATATGGATTTGTCAGTAGTCAAAGCCACTTTGTAGAAAGTAACAATCATTCCAAAATTGATTGCCAATGAAACATTTTTTTCTGTAGCATTTAGTCAAACATTTTCTGGAGAAAACTTAATTTTTATTAATATTAGAAAGGGGCTGAAGAAAAAACAACTGGCTAACCTGATAATAGGGAATTGTTTGAGGACTCATATAGCTTTATTACATGACCTTCCATTACAAAGAATCATTTTTTAGTTATCAGTAATAAATATTCATTATTGTACTTTTG
This sequence comes from Myrmecobius fasciatus, assembly GCA_023553655.1. Classification (NCBI taxonomy): domain Eukaryota; kingdom Metazoa; phylum Chordata; class Mammalia; order Dasyuromorphia; family Myrmecobiidae; genus Myrmecobius; species Myrmecobius fasciatus. The sequence goes on from JAJPUD010000574.1 coordinate 279,011, forward strand.
GTTATCAGTAGTATTCATACCTCAACATTTTGGTAAAGGAGGACTTCAACACAATAGTAGAATGAAGAAGCAGTGAACAATGTGCCATTGAGATCTCACAGATTTTGTCTCTATGGTGGTCAGATAAAATTGAGTCCAGCTTATTGTTGTCCTATTTTTATTTCTCTTTATTGATGTTTTATTTTTATCTACACTGAAGGTACAACAATATGAGCTTCCCTATTATTATTGAGGACACTCCCATCCTCCCATCTGCCAGGGCTCACAACTTTAGTATTATTGTTAACTCCTCATTCTCACCCACCCATTACCAGATCTTCTTTCTGTCTTTACATTTTCCTTCTCTCTATATATGCAGTTATCACCTTAATTCTGATCCTGATTACTTTTCTCTATTCAACTGAAAAAGTCTTTTAGCTAGTCTCCTGAAACTTTCACTCATCTGCCAAGGTCATTTTTCTAAAGTTTAGATCTTCCTATGTCACCCTCCTCCACCTCTCTGTTCAGTTAACTCCAGTGGCTAAAATTGCTACCTCCAGGATAAATTTATAGTCCTTTGATATTTAAAGATCTTATAACTTTCCCCTATTTTCTAGCGTGGCCGACTTGTAGCTTCTCCAACATGATAGTCTATCTTCCTCCTCCATGGCTGTTTCCCATCTTGGAACGTTCAGTACCCTCAACCATCTCCTAGTTTCCCTAGTTTCTGTCAAGATGATTCAGTTCAAATCCCACTGTGGAAGCCTTTTCCAAGTTCTCTCAATTGGAAATAAGCTTTCACTTTCCAGATTACTTTTAAGATATTCTGTATCTATCTGTACATAATTAAATAACTATGTTATCTCTCTTATTATAATGTAAACTCCTTACATTGTCTCTTCCTCACTTCCTTTGTTTGTATCTGCATATAGCTTTCTGTCATTCATGTATCTGGGATATTATTAAGATATTTTGATCTGATACTATTTTTTATCTTGAAAGCTATAGTTCTGTTTAGAAGAAATGACAAGTAGATTTGAATGTAAGTGGTAATCATAAGGGGCTTAAATTTGTATCCCTGATTTTAAATCAGTTTTTTCTTGATATTGTTGTATTGGTAGCATGTTTTTATGAAAAAAATTTCCACTTGAACATCACTCACATACTTGATGCTATTTTATATGGAATTTGTAAATGCTGGAATAAATAATGAATGAGGAACTAAATAAAAGACTTTGTAATAAGGTAGGTAACCAGATGGTACAGTGGGTACAGCACTGGGCCTGGAGTCAGGAACATCTGCTCAAGATGCTTATTAGCTATATGACCCTGATCACTTAAACTTTTTTGTTTGCCTCAGTTTCCTTCTCTGTAAAATGAGGCCGATAACAGCAACTACCATGCAGGATTGTAATGCGGATAAAATGGGATAATGATTGTAAAGCACCTTGAAAGCCTTAAAGTGCTATATAAATGCTCCCTATTATAATCAATAATGGCAGTATAAATGTTGCAATGCTTTTAGGTGACTTGTTCAGTCATATGGAAACTATATAAAAGAAACACTATTTTTTCTTTGTTCTCCTGGAGTTTTTTGGCACCTTCTTTTTTTTCTCAGCCATTATATAGGGTATCCCTAAATTCTTGGTGCAGCTTTAAATTGCAACAAGACTTTGGGGACACCCTATACTTATGTTCTCATATGTATTTTTAGATTTTTTTAGTGGTACAAGCTGTGAATATTTTTCATAAAATACTTAAACATATGAATTTCCTATATTGAAGAGTTCATTAAGGTTCTCAACTTTTGGTAACAGATATATGAAGCCTTCTGTTTAAAAAGATAGAACCAGGCAGGTAATTGAGAGGAAATTGGTGAAGTGTTTTACTAATAATAATTCCTGCAACACTCTGATTGTTTGAACCAATAATTATAGATTTTATCTGACCTCACCATTTTTGCATTTTACAGAGAAGCTAGAATTTCAGTCCCTTCATTTGATACCACTGTTCTATCATTCATTCTATTAACTATGTGCAAGCCTTTTGTTTTGGCTTTAATCCAACTTGTGTTTTCATTGTGTTGCACTTGTAATCAATCATACAGACACCCAGAAATTGTCCACATCCTATTTCTTCAGGGGTTCTTTCTCTCTCCTCTGATTGATTTGTTTTTCAAGCTCTTGTAATAAAGTTTTTGATTGATGTTGAATTATTTATTTTCATCTTTTCCATGGCCTCAACTCTTTGTGTTGCCTTAACCTTTTGACTTTAGTTTTCAATTGCTCATTAAGGCAATCCATTTTTTAATACTCTTTGTATTCTAGATTCCATTATGTGTTTCTCTTTTGTTGACTTTAATCAGATCCTAGCGTATTCAAGTTTTTTTTTTTATCGTACTTAGCTGTTATTTTATTGATATCATCATCCAGTGTCTTTCAACAGGTCTTTCAGAGTTTTCTTAAGCTGATTCCATCCCAGTGATGCTTGTCCTTAGGAGTTCCTGAATAGGTCTTTCCTCTTAAGATACTTATGATAGCAAGAGTCACAACATATACCACTGTATGCAGTTCCTGAAATGTTTTTACACTCTCTGTAATATTATGGAGAATGGTTACAGCTGATATCAGCTTTTGTGAATTACTATTATGGTATAATTGGTCTGCTAGTGGGTTTCATGCTGTCAGACTCAGTAAAGGCTTTCTGAAATTTTAAGTATGCCCATTTCCATTTCAAAATCATTCAAATCATCATCTTTTAATATGTATTTCATTTACTAGGTATTATTGCTGGATTTTGTGTTAAGTATAGATTCTTCATGCTTTAAGATTCTTCGGGTGTAAATTTTTTCTTAAGTTTTGTTCTTTCATTTAAATTGTTCAGGAATAGGTTTCTAATGATTTTTCTGCACTGCTCTGCAGTGTGTTGCACTTGTAACAGGATGTGAATGACCAAAAAAAAAAAAAAAAAAAAAAAAAAACCAGCACAAAGCCCTGGTTGTAACTGATAAGGTATTGGCACATGATAAAAGCATTCATCTCTTCAATCCATTTTGTGTATTTGTGTGATTTGTCCATTCTAACGATCAGCATCATTCATGCTAACATTTTCAAAAAGAAGAATATTGATTAGGGGTGTTCTGGTGAATGTTTAACAACTAGCTTTCTAGGAAAAAATATACCCATGATACACTTTTAAGTCTTGCACTACTAAGATTTTTTCTCTTTTTTAAAGCTAAACAATTAATTAAACAATAAACCAAGCCCTAATTTATTGAATTTGCAGATTTCCAAAGTGCAAATGCTTTCACTGAAAATTTGGCAGTGGGCTCCTATATATTTCCTGATCTTGATATTTTTAATTTGTACCAGAATGCAAAGGAACACCACTCATTTCATTTCTGTATTAATCACATTGCTGATCACAGCTATTCAAAGTAGCTTTTTACAGTTATGTGCTAACTCATTTCTTCCATAGCAGCAGTTCCACACATTGACCAATGGGCTAACCCAACACATTACATCACCAGATCACAACAGCATAGAAGACTGATATTTCAAGGTTTCTTCTTGACCTTTGCAGCTACTGTGTTATTATTATTATATTATATAGTATTATGTTACTGTATCATAGCTATTGTATAATAATACTGTAATTACTACTATAATACAGTAATAGGGCATACAAAATCATAGAATCATAGATTTAGAGCTGATAGAAATCGCAGACATCATCAAGTCCTCCCCCTATTACATATAAGGAAATTGAGGCTTGGGGAGGTTTAAATGATTTGCTAAAATTTATATAGATATCAAGTAAGGGTGGCAAAATTTAAACCTTTGACACCAAGACCTAGTCTTCTTTCCATGGTATGATGTTGTTTCCTTGTCTCAGCTTACTTTGCCCAGCTGGCATTTCTCTTGCTGTTATTATTATCATCATCGTCATTATCTTGTTCTCATCTTTCTTGATAAGTTACAGATAGAAATGGTTCAAGGACAAGTCACTATCTTATTATTATTATTGTTTTATACTTCATATTTAGATTATGATATATGTGGGTCAAATGATTGATCAGAGCTTTGTAATAGATGCTCATGTTTTATAGACTCATTGAGAGTATTTTCAAGATTATCCTAGTATATATTAAGAATCTCATACTTAAAAACACTATAAGTTTTTAATATGGTTTTAAAGTATTTTATGCTTATAAGAATTTATACTTATATAAATGACATTTTTACATCATTGAAGGAAGATTTTATGAAATGAAGGTGCTGTTAAATGTATTTTTAGTAGAGTCATATAGATTGATATAATCTAAACTAAAATCTTTTGATTTGGCTCCATCTTTCATTTGGAAGCCACATTTAGCTGCATTTATTATCATTGTTAATGTTAGTGCAGTTTAGTGGATAAGAACTGGTCTCAGACCCAGGAAGAGCTCAGTTAAATTCTGCCTCTAATACATACTGCCCCTGTTGGCTATGGGACTCCAGCAAGTCATTTAAATTCTCCATACTCTAGCTCAGTAATCTCAAACTCAAATAGAAATGGGGGCCATTAATCCATACATAAGGATCCCTGAGGGCTGCATATTGACACTTTTAAATTGCAGTATTATCTGTTTTATTGTATTTTATTAATCTTTTTTAATATTTCCAAATTACATTTTAATTAGACTTGGGCAACACTCAGGAGTATTGTGGGTTACAGGCCACATGTCTTAATACCTCTGCTCTAGACAATTCTCTAAGATTATAAAGTAGAAAAGGTACTGACCTGGCTTAGTTCAGCTAGTCTTTTGACAATAGTGCTCCGTTGCGATAGTCTTCAAGAATCTGGGGTTCTTCCATTCCAGATGAGGCATTAGAGGAGGACTATAATACAGGATGGGAAAATTATAATAATCATCTATTTCAGATTAAAATTTCCTAATGATGGAACAATTTCCAACATTTGCTCTTGTGACACAAAGGCTAGAATTAGGAAGAGCCAGAGTGGAGATGAGGTTTTTTTTTTCTCTCCAGAATTAATTAGCTTTTATTAAAAGGTATTAAAATAATAACATTTAAATTAAAAGAGGCATTTTCAGCTCAGCCAGGGCATATAAAACATGCCCCCAGATCAGATTTCAATGGTAAGATCTGAATATGTTTCAAAGTCAAATATAGAGTCAGTCACTTTGTCTTGCTTGGGTCTGATTCTGCCTTCTTTGGAAGAGTGCCAGGTAGAATTTAAAGATCCCATCACCAGCTAGGTATAGACCACTAGTGTGTTTCATGAACTACAGATTCTTGAACTGTTGTTTTTTTTTTTTTTATTTGTTGTGTAGGTGAAACCACCCCCACTTTGAGATACCCATGCATCTTATTTTACTGTTTCATTACAACCATCTCATGTTGATTTCAGCTTTTCTACCAGAACTATATATGTAGTTACTTTCTTCTCTGTGTATGTTTAATGCAACATTTCCATCAATATACTCTGATATTTTATTAAGTTTATGTGATAGTGGAATATTTTGTATCACAAACAAAAACAGTAAATCTGTTCTTGTAGAATGAATGGGTGCTATTTTTTTTTACTCAATCCAGTATGGAAATTTACAAGCATAATTAGGAACTGATTTGATGTTCACTTTTAGCAGCATTCTTCAGCTTGTTCTATAATCTATAGCGGGCCAGTTAAATGTTCTTTTTCTCATTAAGCACAAGATTTTATCCATTCATAATCAAATAAATTTTTCTTTGTCATAAATTGTTAATTTTGTTCCAATCAATTAAACTGAAACTATCACATCAAGCCCATAAGACTCAACCAAAAAAAAAAAAACAAAACACCAATTTCATCAGCTGTGACACTAGCTGGATAAGTAGCAATAGTTGACATCATTTTCTCCCAGTGATCTCATGATTATTTTTTTCTGTTTGCATTTTCTAATAATGTCAGTATGATATAGTAAAAAGAGATAGAGACTTCATGAGAGACCTTCATGAGTGTCTCTGACACTTATTAGCTCTGTAGCCATTGCAAGTTACCTTGCCACATTACCTAACTGAACTGGCCCCATTTAACTCACAGAGTGGTAAGTAAAGTGCTTTGTATAGCATGAAATAATATATAAATGAGTTATTACTATTATTATTGGACATAATATGAAGGCCAGAACTATATATTTTATTGCTGTTTAATCATTTCAATCTTCATGATGCATTTGGCGTTTTCTTGGCAAAGGTACTGGTTTATCATATCCTTCTTCAGTTCATTTTATAGATGGGGAAACTGAGGCAAACAGGGTTGTATTACTTACTAGAGCCACACAGCTAGAAAGTGTCTGAGGTCATATTTGAACTCAAGTTCTCTTGATTCCAGGCACTCCACTGCAACACCAACCTGTCCAAAACCTATGTATAAGTAATAAAATTTAAGGGCTGATGAACATATGCCTAGAAGGCAAGTGAACTCTAGCTTTTAAACCTCCTTTTCCCCACTCATTATATTATCTTAATTGTTTAATATCTACTGTCTTTAGTTTCCTTAACTGTAAAATTAGAAAGTTGGGACAAATAATCTAAAATTATAGACTGTGAGAGTTGGAAAGGAGCTCAAAGATCATGTAGTCGCACTGTCATTTTATAAATGGAGATACTGAGGCCCTGAGAGATGAATTAATATCCAAGATCACAGAGTGAATTTAATGATCAAGTTTGGACCTTGAATGGGGCAGCTAGATGACACAGTGGATGAAACATTGGACTTGGAATCAAGATGAGCCACTTTTATGAGTTCAAATCTGACCTCAGACACTTACTAAAATAGACAAGCCATTTAACCCCATTTGCCTCAGTTTCCTCTCCTGTAAAATGAACTAGAGCAGGAAATGGGAAACCACATCAGTATCCTTGTCAAGAAAACCCCAAATGCAATCATGAAGAGTCAGACATGACTGAAAAATGACTGAACTGATGACTGGACTTTGAATCCTGTTTGCCTAACTAGTGACCTTGTACTTCACAGCACTACCTACCTAAGATCCAGTCTAGCTTTTACATTCTATAATCTATAATTGAGAAGGTACTTGAGATGGAAAATGCCAATTGTATCCAAAGAGAGAATTACAGAGTCTAAATGTATATTGAAGCATAGTGTTTTTATATCTTTGCTGTTATTGTTGTTTGTTTGCTTGTTGTTTTTTTCTTACTCATGGTTTTTTTTTCCCTTTTGACCTGACTTTTCTTGAACAACATGACAAATATGGAAATAGGCTTAAAAGAATTGCACATATTTAGAATATATCAGATTTCTTGCTGTCTTGTGAAGAGGGGAGGCAAGGAAGAGTGGGAAAAACATTTGGAATACAAAGCTTTACAAAAATGAATGTTGAAAACTATCTTTACATGTAATTGAAAAAAATAAAATGCTATTGAAAAAAGGAAGAAGAAGAGAGGTTTCAGAGAATTACCTGATAATTAGAGAAGTGGAGCTACTTATAATGGTCACATAAGGAGTGACAATGAGGGGAAGAATTTAAATCCATTCTTCCCGATTCTGAGTCTTCAACATGTTGTACCCCCTCCCTCTATATGTGTCTCAGTGTCTTGATATCTCATATTAAAACCTTGTCCAAATCAAGGTGAAAAGAGTGACTGTTTTTGTTTTGTCATTGATTTAACTATTAGTCAAAAAAAGAAATAATTTTAGGCAGAAAATTTGTTTTAATGAATATCTTACCCAGTCCATCCCGTGGTAAAGTAATCTCCTAAAAGTGATCCTGTTTCTAGCTTATGAGACTGGAATCAATGGGATTTCTACGGTGGGCAAAGCTGCTTTTCACATTGATTATGTGAACATTCTCTTTCTTCCTCCTTCCAGGAAATTTACTTATATCCAGGGAATTGCCTAAAACACAAAGAAATTAATTGCTTTATCAAGAGTCATGTAGTATCAGAAGTCGCACTTAAAACCAGGTCTTCCTTAATTTCCACACATAGTCATACACAAAAACACACAGAATTTTGTTTGGGTTTGTTTGAGTCTATGATTTCTTTGGTATAAGGAATTCTTGATGTGGAAACTCTCTTTATGGACAGAGATCAACACAATTCCTCTTTGTTCCAGTCTTAGAGAATTGCCAGTGGACAATAAGAGGTTAAGTGAATTACTCTTGTTCATACAATTAATGTATGTCAAAAACAGAACTGGAACCCTGGTCTCTGAAGCTCTCCAAGGCAGCTGCCACTTTGTTTCTCATTAGCGTTAATATGACTTATTCCAATAATAATTTTTAAAAAGCTGTTTTGTTGAGACACTAGTCCATCTAGAGTGTCTTAACAAACAATTGTTATAGCTCAAAGTATGGTTATCTTTAAGAAAAACATTTTTAAAGGTAATTATTAGTCAAAAGGCTGAATCTGTGGTCAAGGGAGTTTATTTCCCCAAATCTGTGGTTTAAGTTTGTAACTGTAGTGGCAGTCTGAACTGTGCTTTTTAAACAAATTTCTCTTCCTCTCAGCCCTTATTTCTCCCTTGACCTTAAATCCTGACTAGAAAAGTCAATGTAGTTCAATGTTTTTGACCAGTTATGAAAACAGACGGCATGTTATTTATCTTGGACAGCTTGACTGTGTCCGTGGTTTAGTACACAGTGAAATGATGTGACTACTGGCAGGCTTGAAAGGTTCCTATGTTTATCTCACTCTGTACATTCTTTCCCACCGCTATTTCTGTGTCATATTTATACTTACTTCATGTGTGTTGCTTGCATCTTCTGGACCAGTGGTAAGTTCCTAGAGGACAAGTAATATGTCTTATGGCTTTGCTCCTCACACACCATAACACTATGTAAACTTCAGTGTTGGAACTCAGCAGAGAATCCAATATGTGTAGTATTGATAAAGGGTCCTTCTTATACCAATACAGATACCTCTACTTAGTGATTTATTATGCCCGACCAAACCATTCCCCCAAGGAAGGCTTAATATTTCCTCATTTTGTAGTCACTCTGAATTAAAATCATTGGACTGTCATCAGCTACCTCTTCCAGGCAAATTCTATCTCATCAATGTCCTTCCTCAAAAAGTCTGACCCTAAGTTAATTACTTGAATCAAAATGTAATTGAAATATCTGAGTAACCAATTCAAAGACTCCTCCGCAATATATATAAGAATTTGTGGTGGCTGATTGCCAGCCTTCTCCTGAAAACGTCCCATAAGCTACCCCCTCTCCACTTGCAAGCTCTTTGGTTACTGCAAAGAAAGGTCTGGGTTTCATCAAGTTGTCTCAATGATTTATTTTTCTGAGTCCTGTGATCTGGGTCCATAGCCACCTTGTCTTCCACCTGCCAGAAGTCTTTGGGTGCTCACCGCACTAGCAAAAACATGCAGCTGCAATTTATTATGTCAAGAATTGTTTCCTTTCTCCTGAAGACAGTTTTCCAGAGATGACTGTTCCCTAAAATCACCTGCTTCATACCACTTACATTCAATGAGAATAGCCTGAGGTGAAGGAAGAAATGCAGCAACAGGAGGGTGAAATAAATACAAGTTTGTTAGTTGAAAGCAATGTTCCATAGGAATATTTTACAGGCAAGGAAACCTGTATACAGAAAAGGAAAATGATTTTGCCTGACTCACAGAACGAATAAAAATGAACAGAGTCAGGATTTGAAAATCGTTCTCATTCCTCATGCAATGCTCATTTTATTCTGCCACCATTTTGATAAACTATAGAGTAACTATTTTTCTCATGCTTAAAAAAAGGGATTGTTTTCATATTGTTCCAACCTTTTGGACCTCCGAAGGTATGGAAATTATGATGAATAAATTGTTATGTCTGCCTATAGAAATGGACAAAACTCACTCATTTGATCTCATGGGCCTCTTGCTCCAAACTATATTAGTGCATAGGAGGTTAAAGGATCTCCAAGAGTATTTTTGCATAGGACAGGAATGCCATTTCAAGTTCCTTCTAATGCTTGTCTTTCTCAGGATTAGTGTATTGTTCCCCCACCCAATTTAAATCTATATATAAGTAATAAAAGAAACTCCTGAATTTCATAAATAGAACTGAATATGGAAGTGTTATACCATGGGGAGAGCATGGGATTTTGAGTTCTTATCTTAGTTATTACTAATTGTATAACTGTGAACAAGAAATCTAATCTCTCTGGGTCTCTATTGCCTCCTCTTCCTTATGAATTGAACTAAGGGGTTAGACTAGGATGTCTTCCAGGTTAAAATCCTGTGATTTCACCTTTCCCTTTCCCAGACATAAAAAGACTCTTTGTCAGTCTAATAAGGATTACTCTTCAAAGGTTTTGGAAGAAAATGTAGAGCCACTCATTAAACCTTTTTGGTGTTTCTCTTTGAGTTCTCAGTGTCATGTTTTTAAAGCATTCTGATCTAGGTTGAATTCCCCCCAAAAAATTCTTCAAAGCATACTTCAGGCCTGGAGAAATTTGTTTTCCCTGGAACTGCTGCTATGGACCTCTTCCTCATGCTAATTTGAGGGATTTTCTAATTAAAAAAAAAACCCAGAATGTAATCAAAAACGCCTGATTTAATTTTGGTTTGCATATGTTGCCATATGGGCAGAAATTTCAGTGTTTGTCTCTGTCCTATTTCTGGTTCCAGGTATATAATTCCTATTTTTAGTAGCTGGACAGTATTATGAACCTGAAATTTTCAACTACTCAATCAATCAGGTTTGGATGCTCAGAAAATACATGACTCAGACAGGCAAGAATAGTCTGTTTGCTGGGAGAGGAAGTTTTAAAGTGGAAATTTTGTGCTTGGTAGAAAACATAAAAGAAAACTTAGTGTATAAATAGAAGCCCATTTACCTTTCAGGTAGAATCCTCTTCTCTCTTCCCTAAATGTCCTCATCTCCTACTTGAGAAAAGACTTCTATTTGTGCAGGAAAAGGGCCAACTCACCAGCTAACTCCTCCTCTTCGCAAGCCTTCTGCATATAGTATGCATTTTAAAAATGCTTGCTGTATTGACTCAGAACTCTCAAAAGACTCAGCAGGTAGGGTAGATAGAGTGCTGGAACTGGATCAGGAAGACTTAGTTCAGATTCTGTCTCAAATTCTTACTGTCGAATTCTAGGCAGTTGGTCTGCCTCAATTTCCTCAACTGTAAAATAGGAATCATAATAGCACCTACCTTCCAGGATTGATGTAAGGATCAAATGAGATAATATGAATAAAGCATTTAGTGCTGAACTTGGCACATAGTGCTTAATAAATGCTTGTTCCATTCCCTTAATCCCCCGCCTCAAATTCAGGACTATTTATTCTTATATCAAGGTGAATATAAATAGATCAAATGGTAGGAAGGTGGGATATAATTTCTGGGACCCAATTCATTTTAAGGTTTCTGGGGACATATTGAATTGATTTCAGAATCTAGATGAAGTCATATCCACAAGATGATTCCAGGGGAAAGAAATCAGGAAAGCTACTCTTTAAATCTCCCAATAGGTTGAGATGGGGCAGTGAGATCCACAGCAGCTGTTGTACCTTCTTGGGAGGTTATAGCAAGACCTCAAGGAGTGTGTGATCAGTGTTTCAGATGATGGGATGACAGATCACATCGTATTCTATCCATGATGGCCAAGTGTGAGCTGCCCTCAACTCCCTTTACTTAACAGTGCTCAGCACTCCCCCATTCTAGCCCTTCCCATGCTGGTTTCCTGTGATTGCATCTGGTATTGGCCCCTCAGGGCAACTATAACCTTAATACAACCCACCAGCTGGAGCAGCTGCCGAGGCAAACCCTCCTCATCACTTGTGGCTGAAACAGAGACTTCTTAGGGCTTTGTGCCCTGGGCCAGTGTCCTGCCCTATTCTCCTTTATATTTTAGATTTGACAGAGTACACGACCAAGCATGGATAAGTTGGGCCCTGCATTGCAGATCTCATCTCATTATCTTTTGCCCTCAAAGCTACTCATCTTATAAAAACCATCAAGGACACCACCCTGTTTCTAGGCATCCAGGTTTGCAACATCAGAATCTTCCCCATCACTCACTCATCTCACATGTTGCTGAATCTCATTCCCATCTTTACAGAATCTCACTCATTCATCCTCCTTTCTTCACTTCCACAAACACATTTCAATTTAGCCCTCATCATCTCTTTCCTGAACTATTGCAGTTTGCCTCCTAATTGGCCTGTTTTCATATGTAGTATGAACTGTTCTTGAAGAAGTTCTAATGCCTTTTTGTAATCTTTGCTTCCTTTTCCATATATTTGCCAATCATTCTTGCATGATTCATTCTAGAATTTTTTCAAGAATCAAAGTCAACCTTCCCTTAGCTTGCCCTCCTCCACAATTCCTCAGGATGGGAAAGACTAGCTTGCCAATCAAAGTTAGGTGCTGCCTCTCATGACAAAACCCCCAAGGATTTAAGGGATGGAACACTAGGGAGATTTCTGCCTAACTAGTGGGCATTCATCTCTACCATCTCATTTTCTTGTCAACTCCATGTTAGTCAATGCAGACTCTTTCTGAGCTTTGGTGGAGATTGTGATGCCCAATTTCCTACCTTGTAGACTAGGTGGGATTGTATTTACCAGGTCCTGATAGGTTGGAACAGGGAGATTGATGATTAGACTCAGTCATGTCTAAAAAGAAAAACAAAAAATACTTATCTCCTGGGTTATATTTAAATCTTAGTAAGATAAAGCAGTGGCAAGGGCAGAATAGTAGGATTAGGATGCACCTGAGTTCAAATCCTATCTCAGATACTAGCTATGTGATCTTAACTTCTATCTGCCTTAATTTCTTCATCTATAAAATGGTAATAATAATGGGATCTACCTCAGAGATTTAATAAAAGATAAAGCTCTTTGGAAACCTTAATATGTATAAAAGTATATAAAAAAGAAAAGTAAGAAAACTAGAAAAAAGACAAGTAGGATAACCCTGAAAGTTATATGTGTATATATGTGTATGTATGTATAGTTCACAATCACTTTTTTCTCCATAAGATGTATTTGCTTTGTATCTTTGGACATTACCATGTTATATAGCATTTTATCAATCAATCAGAGATCAAGAAACAAGTTGCTTCTTGTACCCTCATACTTCATATTTTCAGGTAGGAATCATATATATTAACTAGGATGGGGCAACTAGAGTTTTACTTCATACCACCAATATTTCAGGGATATATGCAATTTCTTATGGTTGATTTGAGCAGCTTTTAGTGCTACTTTCCATGGGTATGAAAACTGTTACTTATAACAGTATGAAAGAGTAGATATAGTCCCTAAGTTCCATTTAGGAGGATGATTGGTAAAACATACGTCAAGTTGTGTTTTAAAAAAGTGAAACATTAGGTATCAAGAATCTCTAAGGATTATATAGTATTATCTGAAGATGTTGGGAAAATCTTTTGATTACTTCTTTAACACCCAAACTTTGAAAATTGTAATAATTATATTTTAAAATCTATCTAAAATCTATTGGATTTTTGTCTTTCTTTCTGTGTCTCAAATTCATTAATATAGCTTAACTTGTTCTTAATTTCTCTAAGTCAATGCCATGATTATTCTTTTGTGTTTTCTGTGATAATCTTAGGACCTAATGAAATGCATAGGGCTATTTGCCCTCTCCCTAAATGGCCCCAGACTGCTATGTTTCTCTCTTCTCTGTACTTGAAGTCAGTACCACATAGTTTGCAATTAATCCTTTGTATGTACATTAATCATTTTCCTATCCTCTCCTTATCAATTCAATTCAGTTAACCCAAATTTATTGGGTGACTCCTCCAGTACAGTCTTATTCCAATGCCACATCTTGCTGTGGAGGTTTCCTAAAATTCACCAAGATGCTGCTAAGAAAGTGTAAAGTCCTGGCACATGCTACCAACTGGAACAGTTTTAAGCCCAGATCCATTGACAAACTGTATGTCTGTCACTTGAAGGCCACCTTAAGCTAGATCAGAGAGATTCATCACCCCATTGACCACAAGGTAATATTTTTTTTTTTTGGTGATAGAAATGGTTCATGAACATTTACTAAAGCAAAAGGGAATGCAATCTGTGTCAATGAAGAGAACACCTACACTGAAGAAATTACGTAATCTAGAAAGGTTAATGTGAGATGTTATTGAGTGCTATTTACAAAGCACTATGCTAAGTATTGTTAGTATGTCAGGTATCACTAACTGCTGGCAATATGCCTATAGCACCATTTTTCGATCTTTCTTATTTGCTATGGGCTTAGATATTTGATAATAATTTGCTAGGTTTGTGTGTAAAATGTGAATAAATTATGCTACTAGCTTTCTTTTGAAAGCCTAAACCTTAATGTATGGACTTTTAAAATTATATTTTGATTTCTCAGAAGCTCCTTCCCAATCCTTATCCCTTGCTTATTTCCTGGTCTATGACTATGTTCTCATCACAAAAAGTTTCCAGATGTACAAGGCTGCCAGAAAACTGAATTTATAGAAAATAAGTCCTTACTATAAAGAAATACTTTATGTTAAGTCATATGATATAGCAAATAACCAGTACTATTGTTAATCATCTCCTCTGAACCAAGCTTCCTAGTCATTTTTATGTCATGGATTCCTTTTGATGACTTTTCAGAATTATATTTTTAAATGAATTTAATAAAATACCATCATTTAAATATTAAATGTTCCAAATTCATAGATCCTGGGTTAAGGTAGAAAAGAATACATTATAACCAATAAAGTATTATAGCATCCCTGTCAATATAATCTCTTATGTGCTACTAATATACACATTTTATAAGAGGAAAATGATAACCACCTTGAATAAGAAGGACTGATAGCAAATTGAATTGAACAATCTGATCATAAGTGGAAGCTTCCTGAAAGATATATATTTGGAGCTATTTTTTTTAAAGAGGAACAAGTGAGGCAGCTAGATGACAAAGAGGATAGAGCACTAACCCTGGAGTCAGGAGGACCTGAGTTCACATCTGGCTTCAGATACCTAACACTTACTAGCCATATGATCCTAGATAAGTCACTTAACCCCAATTGCCTCACCAATATATGTTAATGAAAAAAGGAGGAGGAGGAATATGATGGGCAGGAGGAAAGGAATTATTTCATGGATTTAGGAAAGTTAGGGTAGAGTCTCAGAGACATATAGACACATAAAAGAAGCATCAATTTACTTGGGGAGTAAATTATACTTTAATTACAAAAACATGTTTTCTTCAGACTAATGTAAAAGTCATTTTGGCTCCCATAGTGGGAGAAGTGGAAGACTTTGCCATATTCTCCACACACTCAACTTCATTTGACTTTGATTCTTTGAAAATTGTCTGATCCTTCAGGCAAAGTACTAGATAGTAAATTTAAGGAGCCATCCTGCCTTGGCAGGGGGTTTGGGTTACCTAAAGGCATTTTCTAAGAAGTCCAAGATTTCTTGGAATCCTGGACTATTTATAGCATTTCCCCCATTAATGGCTTCTGGAGACATCCAGACCCATTCTGTTTTTGGTTCACTAAGGCAGGTGCCACAACCATTTGCTAAAATCCACTAGAGAGTTTGCCTTGATTATACCAAGTAAGAAGCATTAATTAGTATAATTCACAACATATATGCAAGTTCAAAATCAAAGCATCTCCTCTCCTAATTCATTGTACCTATTATTCAATAAACAAACATATTCCACTTAAAAAGTGGACATGTACTGGACTTCTTAGCTATTCTTGGGATTAGTATCCAGCAGAAGGAGGAGAATGCTGAATCAGGTTAACTTCTATTCCTCTAAGAAATTTCTAATAATAATATTTTTAAGCTGATGTGTTAGTGGTAGAGTTAGGGAAGATCAATATTTTTTTGTTTCCCAAAAGAGAAGTCAATGTTTCCTTAGTTTCATAGCATTTTGAATGTCTCTGAAATCTTTATTTTTCCCAGACATCTTTGGCCCAGAAAAAAAGTTGGAAATCATACAAGGCCAAGTTTTCTGGCAGGTTGCTCAGTATCTCCAGGTTTAATTGAGCTGTGAAAGCTGTGAAAAGAGACTTCCTTCTGGATCTTTGGAATTTTATTTTATTCTCAGCCTAGGCCAGGAAATTCTAGTGAATCTTTCTTCTCAGAAGTTAATTTTTGAAAAGAACCCTAGTAGTATAATCAAAAGACACTGGATCAAGTTCTAATTCTGTTACTTTGGGCAAGTAAATTAATCTCACTATGTCATAGTTTCCTTATATGTAAATTAGGTGGAAAAAATCATTTTTAGTTGTGCCCCTTTAGTGATTGAAAGGAGGTAAAGAAAAAGAAAAATGTGAGAAATATATAAATAAGAAAGTAGCCTACAGAGACAATATACTGACCCTGGGCAAATATTGACTTCAATATTTTGTTTTTAAGATACTTATTTGCATGTCAACAGGAGAATTTTGGCATTAATACCTGGGAGCTCTGAAACCAGAACTGTTTTGTGATTATTGGACAAATAATTATTTCCTGGTTGTGACTTAGAGATGAGGATTAGTATTGTACTAGTTCATCATTATAAGCTAGAATGAGGTTTCTCACTGAGAATACCTAGCATTTAAAAAGCACCATAAGCAATAAAGTAACATCAAAGATTTTAACAGCAAGTTTCTCCGGTAAAGATTTCATTTCTCAAAAATAAAAAAAATTGAATCATATTTATAAAAATAAGAGCCATTCCCCAATTGATAAATGGTGAAAGGACATAAACAGGCAATTTTCAGAAGAAGAAATCAAAGCTGAATATACTCACATAAAAATGCTTCACTATGGATTAGAAAAATGCAAATTAAAAACAAATCTGAGGTATCATCTCACATCTACTAGAAATGACAAATGCTGGCCAGGATGAGGGGAAAAGAGGTGCACTAATAAACTTTTGCTAGAGTTGTGTGAACTGTTCCAACCATTCTGGAGAACAACCTGGAACTATGCTAAAAGAGCTATAAAACTTTGCATACCCTTTGTCTCAGCAATACCACTATGAGGTCTGTATCCCAAAGAGATCAAAGAGAAAAGGAAATTACACACACACACACACACACACACACACACACACACACACACCCACACACACACACACACACACACACACACCCCAAAAATATTTATATCAGCTCTGGTGACAAAGAATTACAGATAGAGGGGGTATGCCCATGAATTGGGGAATGGCTGAACAAGTTGTAACATATGAAGGAGAACTACTGTGCTGTGTGTGAATGATGAAGGGAATGATTTCAGCAGGGGAGAAAGGCAAGACCTGTATAAACTGATATAATGTGAACTGAAAAGAATTGGAAGATCATTATGTATAATAATAGCATGTAATAATGATCAACTTTGAAATACTAAGCTACTTTGAATAATGCAATGATTCAAGACAATCCCCAAAACTCATGAACATTCCACTTCCAGAGAGAAAACTGATGAATTCTGAGTGCAAATTTAAGTATAATTTTCTTGCTTCACTTTTTTCTTTTGCAATTATCTAATATAGAAATATGTTTTTCATAATTTTACATGTATAATTGACATAATTTCACATTCATTTTCAGTGGATGGAGTTAGGGTCAAAGGGAGAGAACTTGGAATTCAATTTAAAAAGAAAAGAATATTTAAAATAATAAATATAAAATATTTAAAAAGAGGATATCTAGCACCAAATAAAGAGGTATTACTCTAAGAAGAGGCCTCAGAGTTATGTGAAAAGGGGGCGATTCTTCTCTGTATTGCTACATGCCACCTGGAAGAATTAGTAGGTGAAATAGAGACAAAGCCTATATGCACTGCCATTTGTTCCCTGAATGGCCAGCCAAGAGCCAAGAAGAGCTAGAAAAACTTTGGCAAATACCAAGTGAAGATCCACTTGCTATTTCTTAAAGCTACTCTACTAGTGAAGAGGACCATCTCAGCAAAAGAGCAGTCTTGCAATAGTGCCATAGATTAGATTAGCAGCGGAACTACACATCCACAAGTAAACTGTATAATACTATTCCCCCATAAAGGAGAAAAAGCATCAAGACCTATAATTCTATAATTGCAAAATACTCTGGTCATATGTATTCCCTAAATGTATGGCTCACTATTACAATACTTTAAGCTAGTGCTCACTCTCTCCTAAGGACACCATACACATCAGTGGAAGAGCATGCCCTAGGTTTACTCCTGTGAGTAAAATGTTCTATAATTCTTATTCTTTCTTTTGTTAAGCCTTAATTGAGTTAGCTTATTAATGTTTTAGAGAGAATCACACTAGAAAGAGCTCAGGAACTGCTGATTAGTAGCTACTCATGGTAGGAATAGCTATCCACAGACTTATCTGTAACAGAGAGGACAGTTGTACTAACTATTCCCCTTTGCAGACGCAACTTGTTATGGAGATTGCAAGTTGAGGAGAAAGAAGCCTATGGTTTGAAGGAATCACCTACTATACCTGTGCTGATAGGAAGCAAAATATTGTGGATAGAGGGCCATCTTTGTAGTCAAGAAGATCTACATTCAAGTCCTGCCTCTGACACATACTAACTTACAGGAAAATCACCTAATCTCTGAGTCCCCCCCCAAAAAAAAAATCTCTAACACTAAATTATAGAAGTGCCTAAAGAAGAGAGAAAATCCTTGTTGGAAATTCATTACAATGATGAAATGAAAAATCTGTGTTCTACCCTTCCACTTTCTGCAAATTCTCATGCTATCCATTTCACAGGATTGTTATAAGAAAATCACTTCATAAAACTTAAATTACCATGTCACACCATTTTCTATAACTCTATATATATGAGTGTGTGTATGTGTGTGTATAACATATGTATGTGTATGTAGCTTAAAGACAGACAGACACACACACACACAGAGAGAGAGAGAGAGAGAGAGAGAGAGAGAGAGAGAGAGAGAAAACCTTTTTGAAGATTCAGTAGACTACTGAGAAATTGATAGTTTATAGTCATTCTGAAAAAATGGCAGAAAAAGACTGTTTAATATATATATATATATATATATATATATATATATATATATATATACAGAAAGATCCCACCCCCATCCCCATGATTGTCATAGGACACTCTATTTCCTTCATCTTTTTAAAATATGAACAGTGGAGGCATCCTTGAACTCCTGGGGCAAGAAGAACTTCCTTCTGCCATATAATCTGGAAAATTTTAGTCAGCTTTTATGTGAGCAATAGACTCTCCACCTTGTAAATCTCAGTTTGAATAAAATCACCACCTAGTTCTTTATCACACAAAAGTAGCCTAATGGAATTCAAAACCTCTTCGTCATTTGGAACTTCAGTTAGGGAGTGATTGATTTCAATTTGAGGTAAATGATCAAAAGCCTCAGCATTGTCTGTTGATGATGGTAGTATATCGAGAACACCATGGAAATGTTCAGCCCATCTCTCTAGGATAATTTCCTTGTCGGTAATCAGTGTGGCACCATCAGGACTGAGTAATTGAGATGCTCCATGGGTCTTTGGCCCACAAATAGCCTTTGGTGCATCATTATAAAGTTTAGAATTGTTACTATCAACATAAACTGAATTTCATCTGCCTTCTTACTGAGCCAAGAATCCTGCATCTCTAAGTTTCTATTGTACTTTACTTTTGATGGAATTGAATGCTTCCTTCTCAAAAATGGATTAATTATCCTACTGGTAGACCCTATGGAATTGTTTTTCATTTAGCAGCTTCTGAATTTCTCCAACATTTTCATTAAACAAGCCTTGATGTTTGCAAGTGTTCTAACCCAGATGGGCAAATGTAGGGCTGTAGAGCAAATCTCTGAAAGCTTCTCATTCCTTTACTGCTTCACTCTTGCTAACTGTGTGTTGGATCCACTTACTCTCTAAGCTGGCTACAAACTCTTTCCTCTAAGAGAAGTACTCTAATCTGTTGACATTAATTCTTCTAGTAGTCTTTTTGCCTTGGGGTTGCCACTTTGGTTTAATGTGAATATGCAGTTTGGAGAGGATAAGTCTATGATCAGTCCAGCATTCTGCACCACACATTGCCTTTGTCATTCTCACATCTTGTCTGTTTCTTCTTCTTACAATCACATAGTCTATGAAATGCCAATGTTTGCTGCAAAAGTGCAACCATGAAATTTTATTTTCATTTAGATAAATGGGATACAGTGTTGATGATGAGGAGGTCATGAAATGCATAGGTCTTCAGTAGTAAATGACCATTTCTATTGCTATTACCAACTCCATTCCTCCAAAGGACTCCTTGCCACATTAGACATCACGTCTGAGCCTACTCTAACATTAAAGTCACCTAAAATTATAAGCTTGTCCTATATTGACACATTGATGATAAACTCTTCATAAAATTTTTCTTTGACCTCATCAGAGTCAGAGCATAGGCATGGTATTTTCCTGCAAGTGGCAATCATATTGTCATGAACCTATCATTCACTCCTTATGGAAGACATGTAAGTTTGTTTGCTAAGTCTCTTTTTCAGTCATTACTGACAGGATTCTTGCCAGAGTCTTCCTTAATAGGCTGAACCTACACCTGGAAAAAGGTCATCTACCTAAAAGCCAGGATGATTCAGAAGGCTCCAAGGAACAGTTGATATGGTGTTTACTGCTTGACAACTTCAGGAAAAATGCTAGGAGCAAAACAGAGGTCTGTACACAATATTTGTAAATCTGACCAAGGCTTTTAATACTGTCAGTTGTGGGGCAGCTAGATGGTACAGTGGATAGAGCACCAGCCCTGAAGTCAAAAGGACCTGAGTCCAAATCTGGTTTCAGACATTTAACACTTCCTAGCTGTGTGACCCTGGGCAAGTCACTTAACCCCAATTGCCTCAGCCAAAAAAAAATACTGTCAGTTGTGAGGGCTCATGGAAAATTATATCAAAATTTGGTTATCCAAAGAAATCATAGAGAATGGAAACAATTTCTTTTCTGAGAGAACAGTTTTAACTCAAAAAAACATGAAGGGAACTTTTGAGAAAACTTTAGTTGTAGTAGTGGTTAGAGGTAATTTGGCTATGATCTTTCTCAAACTAGTATATTTTAAATAATTGTCAATAAATATATATGGTTTTGCTACATTTTTATATTGGTGATAAATAGTACAACTTGTAAATTTGGTACAACAAAGGAGATTGGAGAGTTTGATATACAGAGCAACTGCTTATGGAAAAAGATGTTTCTCCAATTTATTAAAATAATATGTAGTATTATTGTTATTACAATTGTTATTAAGTACAACAGATCATTTTGTTCTGGGCATTGAGGTAGCAAAGTATTGTCAAAGGCCTGGAGCAAAGTGTCTGCATTGAAAGGGTTAAGAATTTGTAGATATTATGTGTCAAAAAATAGATACAAACTTTCTTTTTAAAAAAGAGACAAGAAGGATTGTATTTCTTTGTATATCTATCAATATCTAGCACATTAAGTATTCAATGAATATTTTTCACAGAATCATAGAATCTCAGTGTTGAAAAGGATACCAGTGGTCATCTTGCATGACACTTACTTGAAATATCTTTGCCCCTTATCAGAGCCCCCCAAACACCCTTAGAAATGTCCTTTCAAGGATACAAAATCTGAATAGGATGATATAGCAGATTCTAAGATACTGAGATTGGGGACAATCATCAAAGACAGCTATTTTGTCAAAAAGGATTTTGGTTTTAGAATTACTTGAACAACTGTAACAAAACGGTTAGATTTTAAATTCCTTGAGCAGGAACCTGCCTTATCATCAATAAATATTTATCACAGAATTTAAGTATTGGACTATATGATGATCAGTTCTAATGGAAATGGCTCTCTTCAACAATGAAATGCTTCAAACCAGTTCCAATTGTTCGGTGAAGAGAGCCATATACACCCAGAGAGAGGGATGTGAAATGTGGACCACAACATAACATTTTCATGTTCTCTATTGAGGTTTGCTTGCATTGTATTTCCTTTATCGGATTATTCTTTCTTGTAGATATGATTTCTCCTGCACAAAAAATGATGTGTGGCAATAACTTAAATATATTCAATTTCTTAAGTATTCTAACATAATTATCATGTAGTGGATATCCTGCCATCTAGGGGAGGGATGGGGAGTAGGGGGGGAAAAATTTGTAACAGAAAGCTTTGTAAGGGTTAATGTTGAGGAATTACCCATACATATGTTTTGCAAATAAAAAGTATTAATAAAAAAAAGAATTTAAGTATTGGAAGGTATTTCTTCCTTAATCTAGTCTAAACTCTACCAGAGGCATGAATCTCCTACATAATATCTTAGATCACCTGATTTCTCCTTGAAGATGACCAGTGCCAGACTTTCACTGATCCCATTAAACAAAATAATTTACATCTATATGCTTTGTATAAGAGCTGAACTAGTATTCAAAACACAACAAAATCATCCTGGAAACATGGTTAAAGGTAGAAGAAAGTATTGTGAGGGGAGAAAATTTAATATTATTCATTTGTTTATGCTCACACAACCTCTTTTTCTAACTTACAGGATTAGTGATCCTACCAATCTCCCATCCCCCCCTCCCCCCAATTTTAGATCTTGGTCTTCAAAGGGTAATTCCGTGTATACATGTCCATCTGTTAATCATGCTAAAGATTAACCTAAATTTATTGGAAATGTTTTATTTTAAAAAGGCAATGTAAGGAACAATTTAGCAGTTAGTAGCATATTTGGGACTCTGAGGCACAGCCTAAAAACTATAAAGAAGGACGTAAGGTACACTGTTTATTCTCTTGAATCTGTATGGAATTCTCTTTTTTTCCCTATGTTAAATCCCAGAGTCTGTGGCCCTCCTTTATGCATAGTTCTTTGCAAAGGAAGCAGAAGCTGGCTCATCCCAGCAAGGTCCTGACCAGCTGCATGAAACACTCATAAATCCCCTTTGACACCCGGTCTTCATTTGTGAGAGAATTAGTGCCATATGGCAGATATTCTCTGAGATTTAAAAGGGTATTTAAGATGCATAGTCTAGCTTTGCTTTCTATCAAGAATTTCTGAGGCTGCCACTGGGAGAATGAAGGAACCATAGCCCCAACCCTCTCCATTGGTTTTCCAGAACAAACATTAGCTCCTTGGTTTATTATAAGGTTGTAGCCATTCTCCCTTCTTCATTTGGGAGCAAAGTTATATTGTCACAAAGAAGGAAATGGTTTCCAGCAAGATGATTGCCTGACAACTATTGGAATCAGGGATATGGCAACCAGGGCTATGGCTATCAGCAAGGCTATGATGGTTATGGTGGCTACGACTACTCCCCTTATGGCTATTACAGCTGTGGACCAAGCTATGACTATAGTCAGGGCAGTACAAATTATGGAAAGACTCCAAGGAATGGTGGTGGTCCTCAGAATAGCTGTAAGCCATTTTGAAGCAGTCCTGTGCAGTATGCAGCGGCATGTTCAGTGCTCAGAGGGACTGTACACGTTTTATATAGAAATGCTCTAGGTGGACATTAAAATTATGTGCCAAATTTAACTTTGAAAAAAAGATGATTGCCTGATCAGTATGTTGGATCCCATTTCCAGTATACTGGAAAGTATACTGAAATCCTAATTATATATAGCAAAATCCTAATGCTCACACTAGAAATCTAATGAGAAACAAAAGCAGTGACTTCTTCTTTGTAACTCCACAAAACTCAGGCAGCATTTCATGGACAAGAAGAAAGGGAATCATCACTTTATGCTCCACAAAGACAGCATCAGCACTTCTCAGATTAATTAGAGGTTCCTGGATAAGTGTATTTTGCAAAGTTATTTGTCCTAGGCAGAAAGAGTGCAGGTGGTCCACTGAAAAAGCTCCATGGTGGTCAGAAACCTTCAGGGTAGGGATCCTGAAGCCCCAAGGAGAAGCAGCTTATAGTGATCAGCAAGGTAGTGACATGCAAGGGTATGGTGCTGAGAATCAGATGGTCCATACTCAGGAGATCTGAACTCTTTAACACTCATATTCTATGAAACCAGAGAAAGCCTTGAAAATGTGGTACTCTGAACCTCAAAGATCAAGGGAAGGTGATCCCCAAGAGATGTAGGTTATTGCAAGAACTGATATGAATGAGAGTAAAACCAAGCAGGGTATGCCAGAAGAAATGCAACAGCTCTGGGTGCAAAGTCTCAATTGAGGAACTAAAATTGGGGAAATGAGTAAATCAAATAAAACATCATCTAGTATTGGATTTTTTTTTGCAAATCTAAATCCATAACAATTGCTAGCAGAGATTCAAAGAGAAAAAATAGATTTTTCCACAAACTACATGAATACCTATAAAAATTGAAGCAAGAGATAAAAATAAAACTATAGCCATGTGGGAAATAATTTGAAAGAAGATAAATAGTTTAGGGGAAAATAATAAATCTTACTCGAGAAATGAACTCTTTGAAAACTAGAAAATACTAAACTAAAATCAGTGACTCTTTAAAGCAACAATAAATATTAGATGAAAATCAAAAGACTGAAAAAAAATAGAAGATATCAATCACAGTTCTGGAAAACAGACCAAGAGATATTTTAAGAATTGTTGAGCTTCCTGAGATCCATGATTTTTAAAAAATCTATATTTAAATAAATAAATTAAATAAATGTATTTAAATAAATTAAAAATGAAAACTTTCCAGATTACTAGAATCAGAAGACAAAGTACAAAAAAAAATCTTACCTATTATCTCATGAAAGAAAACTCAAAAGAAAAAACCTAGGAATGCAATAGCCAAAATCCAGAGATCCTTGATCAAGGAAAAATACTGTAAACAGTCATAAATTATCAATTCAAATACCAAGGAAAAGAGGATCAATATATAAAACCTGGCAGCTTCTACTAAAAACAAGAGGAAATCTCGGAATAAAAATATTCCAAAAGGCAAAAGACAGAAGTTTGTAACCAAAAATAACTTGTCCTTCAAAGCTGAGTATAATCCTACAGGGAGAAAAATGGATCTTTAATGGAATAAAGAACTTTTGAATGTTTCTAATAAAATGACCAGAATTGATTAGAAACTTTGAAATGTAAACTCAAGATTTCAAAGAAGCCTAAAGATGTACATTTGTTTGAGCAACTAGAAGGAATTATATAATGATATGCTATTTACATTCTATGAAAAATAAAAGACAAGGGCCCATTTAGAAACTTCAACAGCAATTAAATTAAAAAAAAAGATCATTTCAGTTCTGAGGGTTTTATGAAAAGAAAAAAGAAAGAGTAAATATATATATATATATATATATATATATACATATATATATATACACTAATGTAGAAAGGAGGAAGAAAAGAGTGAAACTTACTATTTCTTATAATTATGGCAGATGAGAAGACAGTAAGATCGACCTCTTATCTGAAATTGACATGAGTGTTAAACAAATTCACAAACAACATAGTATAAAAATACTTCAAACTCAACAGGAAAAGAAGGCTGGTTAAGGTGCCCTTATATTGTAAGAAGGAGGATAACACCTGGGAATAGGTATAAACAAAACAGAGTGATTAAGGGGAAAGGAGAGAAAAGAACTTAAATTTCAGAGGTAGCATGTACTAAAGAAAATCTGGAATGTGAATATAATGAAAAATACAAAAAAGGAATACAAAACAAAATAAAAGAGAGCATTGTAATGTGCCCAGCAGAAAATCAGGTAGGATTCAAAATACATAACATCAAATTATAGATAAAGAAAGTGTATATATATATACATATATATATATACACACATATATATACACACACATATATATATGTATATTTGTAAAAGAAATTATATTCATGAATGTCCATTTTTTCTTTATTTCCTTGTAAATTGTTCTTTTGTTCTCTTCTGCACACCCTATTTACTTTATGCTTTTTCTCCCTTTCATCCTCCCAACACTCCAAAGGAAGCTATAGATATGAGAAAACATATTTAAGAATGCACATGTACATATATAAATACATACACACCCCACATACACACAAACATATCTTTCCTCTTCCTGCTAACTTGGCTTTACTTCTGCTCCTTATCTTGCCTTGCTTTTACTTAACTTCCCCCCCCCCATCCATGGATCCTTCCCTTGTCTTCTTTCCATACCCTTTGCTCCCCCCTCTTCACCCATCCCTCCCCCCTTATTTCTTTATAGATTTTGGAGGGTGCTATACCCTTCATGGTGATTATGTAGTGTTGCCTATTAGACCTATTCCTGATGTGAGTAGGTTTCCTCCCCCCTCTAATTCCTCTGTGTTTATGTTCCTTACTGTATATATTCATATAATTGCTATTTTTACCTTAACTCTGCCAATCTTTATTTTGAGCTACCCTATTATTGATATGAATCTTAAACATATAGTATACATTTCCCATGTAAAAAAAACATTTGTCTATGTTGAGTTCTTTGAAATTGATCTTTGATATTGACTCTTAAATTTTAAATTTTCTATTAAGTTCAGGTTTGATTGATAGAATCTGTAAAATCTGCAAAAATCATGAAAAAAATTTTGTTGAATGTTCATGTTTTTCTCATTCAGTATTATGGGTACTTTTGCTGAACGTGAAATTTTTGGCTGTAGGCCCAGTTTTTTAGATTGTTGATAGATATGATTTCAAGACCTGAGGTCTTTTATAGTAGCTGCTGATAGGATCTATATAACTCTCATTATAGTTCCAGCATATTTGAATTGTTTTTGTCTTGTTTCTTACAAAATTTTCTCTTTGATCTGGGGATTTCAAAATTTGACAATAATATTCCTGTGTGTTTTCCACAGAGGATCTCATTGAGGTGGTGCTTAGTGGATTTTTTCTATTTCTATTTTCTCCTCATGTTCTATCCCTCCAGGACAATTTTCTTGGATTATTTCCTGCATTACTATGTCAGGGTTCTTTTTTTTTGGTCACAACTTTCAAACAGCCCAATTATTCTTATATTTTCTCTTCTTGATCTGTTCTCCAGATCTGTCATTTTTCTTACAAGATGTTTCACATTCTGTTTTATTTTCTCATTTTTTATAATCTGTTTTGTTATTTCTTGGTCTCTCATAGCTTTAATGGCTTCCCCTTGCCCAATTCTAATTTTCAAAAAGTTATTTTCATCTTTGAGACTATATTTCTTTTTCTAGTTGGTTAACTTTTTTATCATAATCTTCTTGTTTTTCTTGGATGGTTTTTGGTTTTTTTAGTCTTTCCTCAGTATCTCTCATTTAATTTTTAAATTCTTTTTTGAGGTTTTTCTATAAATTCTCTCTGGGCAGGGAGCCATTTTACATTTGGGATAGAAGCTTTTTTTTTTTTTATTAAAATGTCCTCCTCTGAAAAAGAACCTCAGTCTTCCCTTTTCCCACAGTAAGTTTCTATGATGGAGTTTTTTCTTCTTTTTTGGCTCTTTTTTTAAAATAAGAGAATTAGTATAAATACATCCAATCATGGGAAATGGGAATGGTGCCTCAACTTTCCCTTCATCTTTCCCCTCTGACCAGGAACCCCAAACCACGAGCTCTACCCTCCTGTAAGTGCCCAAAGACAGCAGTGTCTGTGCCCCACTCCCTCTGTACTCACTGGGTGCTGGTTCCTTCTCACTTAGGGCCAACTATCAGGATCACAGCTGGGTCTGGCATTCCCAATCAGCCAAGACTCACTCTGTGTTCTCAGACTCAGACTCTGACTCCACAAAAAGTCCAAGAGGTAAAAATTTCTGTGGTTCTTGCTAAAGCTCCAGATATACCCAGCTATCCTAAGGAAGCCCCATTTGATGTTTCTGCAGAGCCTCTCCTGAGGTCTTTGCTCTTCACATGGATTAATCCCAGCCCTGGTCTTTCTTTGGATCTTCTTGAGATGTATCAGGAGGATCCCTGTTCTGCTCCAAGTTTTCTTGATTTTCACCAGTCTGTGTTCACCTTGAGGCACAAGTGAGGGAAATCTGGAGACATAAAGTATTATTTTACCATAAAAAACTGGTCTATAGCACACATACACACACACAAACACATACACAAACACACATGCACACACTCTCAAGAACTCCTGACCTCAGGCTTCACTGTCTCACACAAGTGTGTACATTTGAATATCTCTCCATTCATGTTCTAATTTGTTCTAATAGAATTTGAGAAAGAACTGCATTTTCTTAAACATAATAAGTTTTTACTTGTGAAAACTCCCTTCACTAATGCAGATTACAACCAACTTGTGTCTTACTAAATCACTAATCCTGGAATACTTATAAAGGCACAGAAAATGAGTTTCCAGGATCAAATAGCTAGTTTCAGAAATGGGACTTGATCCCAGGTGTTCCAAACCCATAAGAAAACAATATAGGAAATTAAAATAATACCTTATTTTCCTTACATGTTATCTTATTGAATCCAAACAAAAATATGACAATGGTTATTATGTTCATTATTGTATAAACTGATGTCCAGAGAGATAGTGTGACAATGTAGTGGTAAGTTATAGAGACAGGATTAGAGTCTAGTCTGGTATACTTTTCACAAGATTCTGTTATCTTTCAAGAAGTTACCTCTTTCTCTTGATGGTCTTCATCCTACCTGAATACTAACCTATACATATCCTTTATAGAGGTATAGTAGTGAGGAAAGAACTAAATGTGGCTCTTCGATTAAATTATAAAAGCCTTTGTTAGGTACCTATTAGGTATAGAGCCATGTGCTAGGTGATAAATATATTCAAAGACAAAAATGAAAAAATGCCTTTTAAAGAGCTTACATTCTTGGTACCAGTGACAGGAAAATTGTGACACATTCACTTCATCTCCAAGCTTTCTCTAGAATCTAACCATCTGCCATGTTTCAATAATTGGTAATCTCATTAATGTGTGTGCTCCCTCATGTTCTTTATGAGTTGTAGCAAAAAAGTGACCAGTCTAGTCATTAGTCTCTCTGAATTTAGCAGATAACAGGTACACATATTTGTTTGAAACATTCCCATATCAGAATTGTTGACTAGATATTGGGTTCCCATTGATGCCTTTGCACATTTGAAGAGCATTTAAGGTCCCTTCCATTATATAATGGTATGAATTAATTTCAAGTCTTTTTGAGTGATGGTCAAAATACTTTGCTAAACACTTACCTTAATTCTTGCTTGTGAATTTTTGGAATTTTCACCCATTTGGGTTTTAGCAATCCACTCCCAAAACCATAGAATGTGAAAATTGGAAGGAATACTTTATTGATCATCCAGTGACCTCCAAATTGTTTTGATTAATAAAAACTTTTTCAGCATGTATTTTCAATATATGTATATTTCCTTATTTGTAATATATATAAAATATATCCATTTACTAATATTTATGAACACTATTAAACTTACACAAAATTGAAATTTAAGCTATGAGATAAAGGTGAAATCATTTGATCCTAGAGGCAAAATAGAGAACCACTGGATTTTGCCAAATGGGGAAATGATATAGTCAGAGCCCCAAAATCTGAAAGTGTACTCTTGGATGCCAGGGTAGGAAGAAAATTCTCTCTGTTACTTCAGAAGTATAAGGTTGTAATAGAAAATAATTAATAATCAATAATAAAAGTAATTTAATTTATTTAGTAACTTATATCTCATTTAATACATTGCTTCCAACTCAGTGAGGTAGGTAGAAAAGACATTATTTTCTCCATTTTAGAGAGGAATTCAATTTGATCACTTTGGTAGGTGTATGGAAGATAGACTGAAGAAAAGAGAGACGTGAGCAGGCTATTTGGAGGCTATTGCGCTAGTACATGGGAGAAGTGATGAGAGCCTGAAAAAGAATAGTGCCTGGGGAAGCAGACAGAAGAAGATACATGTGACAGATGTTGCAAAGGCAGGAATAATAATATTTGGCAACTGAGTGGATATGTGGAATAAAGGAGAGTACTGGGTTAAAGATGATAACAAGGTTGTGAATCTGTGTGACTGGATGGGTAGTAGAACTTTCAATAGTAAAAGGGAAGATTGGAAAAAAATGGATTTGGAGGTGTAAAAAGATGAGGTCATATAAGCTACACTGAAGATCACAACCCATCTGTTCCTGCTTTCCCCATGTAACTTATTCTATCCCATCCAAAATAAAGAGAGGACAGAGAAATTTTCTTATTGATCATTCTTCCAAAGCACAGTCTCCAAAGGTGCCTGTTACAGTCACAAGATATTCTGAAGGACCAGTAGTGTTTATGCTAGAATGGAGTGGGAATGATTCCAATAGCACTTGCACAGCTGTTGCCAGGAGTAGCCTGATAGAGTTTAAGATGTAACTATGCTGAGGAACTGATGCCCAATGCAGATGGGAGGGGAGAAGGGAGAGCTTTCATAGAGAGGAATAAGGGTAAGTATGGTTGTGTTGGAACAAGCCCCATGATTGGTCATTGCAAGGACAATGGGATTTGACTCATCTTTTGGCTCTTATATAGGTTGAATCATATGCCCTTTGGAGTCAAGTCTTGGTTTGCACTTTGGAGACTATTTATCTAATGTGCCTCGTAGGTAAAAAGCATGGCATAAAAAAGTGCATGGCAGACTCTACTTAAACAACTTCTGTAAGCCTCAGTTTCCTTTAGATTGTAAATTCCTTGAAGACAGAGGCAGTCTTTTGCCTCTTTTTTGTATCCCCAATGTTTAATACAGTGCCTGGCAGACAGAAGGCATTCAATGAATATTTATTGTATTGAATTCTGCTCTAAAATGGAGAAAATACTGTCTATTCTACCTACTCATTGAGTTGGGAGGAATGTATTACGTGAGACTTAAAGTTACTGTATAATCAAATGACTTTTTTATTGAAGCTTTTTATTTGTATAACATATATATGGGTAGTTCCTCAGCATTGATCTTTATAAAGTTTTCCGTTACAAATTTTACCCCCAGTCCCCTCCCCTCCCCTAGATGGCAGGAAGTCCACTACATGTTAATAATGATAAAATACTTGACAAGTTGTTTTGCAAGAAAAATCCTATCCACAAGAAAAAAAAAATCAGAGAAAGGAAACCCAATGCAAGCAAACATCATTAGAGAGCATGAAAATGTTATGTTGTGGTCCACATTTCATATCCCTCTCTCTGGGTGTTTATGGCTTTCTTCACTGAACAATTGGAAGTGGTTTGAGACATTTCTTTGTTGCAGAGAGCCATGTTCAGCAGAGTTGATCATCATATAGTATTGTTGTTGCCGTGTATAATGATCTCCTGATTCTGCTTGTTTCACTCAGCATCAGTTCATGCAAGTCTCTCCAGGCCTCTCTGAAATCGTCCTGCTGGTCGTTTCTTACTGAGCAATAATATTCCATAACATTCACATACCATAATTTATTCAGCCACTCTCCAATTGATGGGCATCCCTTCAGTTTCCAGTTTCTTGCCACTACAAAAAGGGCTGCCACAAACATTCTTGCACATGTGGGGCCCTTTCCTTCCTTTAAGATCTCTTTGGGATATAGGCCCAGTAGAAACACTGCTGGGTCAAAGGGTATGCAGAGTTTGACAACTTTTTGAGCATAGCTCCAAATTGCTCTCCAGAATGGTTGGATCCGTTCACAGCTCCACCAACAATGTATTAGAGTCCCAGCTTTCCCACATCCCCTCCAGCATTTATCGTTATCTTTTCCTGTCATTTTAGCTAATCTGACAGGTGTGTAGTGGTACCTCAAATGACTTTTTAATTATTGATCATTAATTATTTTCTATTCCAACCTTGTACTTCTGAAGTAACGTAGAGAATTTTCTTTCTCTCCTGGCACCCAAGAGTATATTTCTGGGCTCTCTCAGTACTGTTAATGATGAGCAGACAGAACTTCCAAGATCCAGGCCCAGCACTGAAGGGACTGAGAACTTGGACCCACCTGCACAGGAACAGCTGGGCTTAGTTAATTTGATCCAACAGATGCAGTGCAGCAGGGAATCTTTGTGTTGGCTTCCAAATTTCTGAATCTGAAATCATGCTGAGCCACTACCATGCTATAGAACACTGTCCTTGGGACATCGGTGAAATGACTTTCTAGTAGGCTTACTCTCAGTTGTAAATAAGCCCTTCTGCTGACTGAAAGGCAACACAGGAAGTGGGCCAACTGCCAGCCATGTGATTATTTATTAACATGACATGCCTGTAGGTGGTGAGGTGCCTGGACAGATTATATAAAAGACACCTCCTTCAAGGCCTTCCAATATTATAATTCCAATCCTTCCAGTTTATAAGTGTGCAAATTCACATCTTTCATCTGGGCAAGCTAACCCAAACTTAATTTTATTATTGTTATTGTCGCTATAATAATTATTATTTTTTGTATCTTTCCAGCCTTGAGGCATATCTTATACATCTAGAGTTCTGGGGAATTTCCAAAGGATTCAAGCTAACTATCCAAATCATTCATTGGCATCTCTTAGTTATGGTATTATACCATTATAAAGAGGCAAGCATCTGGGGATAGACTAAATAATCTCCCAAAATGAAATATGAATCCAAAAGAGGTGTGGGATAATAATATTAAGCAAAGTTTCAGCATGTGTAAAGAAGCACTATATTTAAAACTTGGTTATGTTTATTAAAAAATAAAACTGTTTGGGATTCTGAACCTAATTTTGGACTTCTCTCTGCTTGCCTTTCATGTCTTTTTCAGTAAGGTGAGAAAGGGAGAAAGAGCCCCAGATATTCACATGAAATAGGATGTGTACTCACCAATTTGTGATAATTAGAAAGTCATTTCTTCCTTCTATATGTCCAGGATTTCTCAATCTGCACAGAGTATTTGTGGTTTGTTTTTCAACATAAATTTTATTGATTTCTTTTGTTTTGAACATCACCAGAGTTTCTACCAATATGCCTTCCTGTCACCTTTCTAGGGAGTCATCCCATATAAGAAATACTTATTCAAAGAGAAAAAAAAGGAAAAAGAGAAAGAAGAGAAAAAAACAAAAAACATGAATCAATACATTGAAAAAGTTTGAAAATATATGCTATTTGCTATTCTTATGAACCTCCAGGCTTTGCAAAGGAGTGGGATAGAGACATCTCTTATTACCTCTGAGGCTATGCTCATTCTTTTAAATTTTACAATATTCATGTTTAATCATTTTGTGATTATGTCTTTTACATTTATATTGTTGCAATCATTGCATATATTGTTTTCTTGGCTAGACTTAACTCTACATCAATTTGGATAGATCTTTCCATACACATCTTTTTTTTCCATACATATAATTTCTTATAACACAGTAATATTCTACTACATTCATACAACACAATTTGTTTGGGCATTTCCCAATAGATGGACATCTATTTTGTTTTCAATTTTTGCTACCAGAAAAAAGCACTGCTATAAATATTTTTGTACATAGGAAATTTCTTCTTATAATGGTCTCCTTGGTGTATGTCTAATAGTGGAATCTAAAGGTCAAAAGATATGGATCTTCAGTTACTTTATGTCCATTATTTCAAATTGCCTTTCAAAATGTTTATAATAATTCATACTATCACAACCAATATGCCTATCTTCCCATACTCTTTCTAACACTGACTTCCCATGTTCTGTTTTGCTTGGTGTAATATCAATTATTTCAAATCTGTAAGCCACAAATTCTTCTTTAATAATTCTTAACTCTCTTTTGAACCATGCAGAAACATCCTATTATGGTTCCTTGCTACTTGGAAATTCATAGTTCCTCTTCTTTATTATTGGTTTAATTTTCTTTTGTTTTGCAATACATATTATAGTATATAGTATAATATATAATGATTATAATAGTTTAAGACAGGATGATCTGGAGGTAATCTTTCTTTCTGTTTTAAATATCTTTAGTTCTGATTTATCTTTGCTCAAAGTTTTTAATCTTTATGAAAGTGTGGTAATTTCCATCTTTTTTCTTTATATTTTCCTACTGTTCATATCTCATTCTTCCTTCATTGACATATTCCCTGAAAGCCTCAAACCTTCTTTCATGCAGAGAAATTCATTATCAGCCTCAATCTCTGTCCCAAGATGATTTGTGGTGACAAAATACTTCCCCAAAAAATACCAGTTCCCTTTCTGTCATGTCTGTTGCAGTAACCTTTCATAGGTTGTCTGAAAATTCTTAAACCCACAGAAATAAGACCAATCCAACCAAACAATTATTTATCAAGTGACTAGTCTGATCATAAGACTGTGGATGCTAGGAATAGAAAAACAAAACAAAAAATAGTACTTTTCTTCAAGAAATGTAATATTCATCTAAAAAGGTACAATGTGTAAATCATTGAGAATATGCATGAGAAAACCTTAAGAACGAGGAAGGTCATAAAATGCTTCTCATAGATGATACATCAGTTGAATCTTGAAAGAAGATGAATTTTCTAAGAGAGGGAAATGGAAAAGGAGTATATTCTTTCTTTTCATTATTAAAATATTTTCCCCATTACATGTAAAAATTTTTGTTTAACATTTGTTTTGAGTTCCAAATTCTATCCCTCCTTCCTTCCCTTTCTCCCTTCTTAAGGGAAAATATAGCTGTAATAATGTAAAACTTTTCCATATTAATCAAAAAGAATTATTCTAATCACGCAAGACCACCATATAATTGCATGAAGGTTGTATTTAGAATAATAAGTTTGGGTAACAGCAAATAAGCCAATTTGATTGGAAAGGAAGGACTGAACTTTTTAAACCAAAATAAGTAATGTGTATTGATCCTAGGGACAGTAGTGTGAAACTAAAAGTATTGAACATTATCACATGGTTGGAATGTTCATAAAATCTGCTATAGAATTAATATTTACAAAGTACTTGTTTGACTTAATTAGATTCTTCCTTGCCCTACTGATTTCATAGTTGAACATGCTCCCCAAACCCCGAAATGCCCAATCTTTTTCTCTCCAGAACCAGACAAAGAGCAAGGGTGCAGTGAAGGAGAGACAATCACAATTTATGTGGGCCAAAACTTCACAAAACAGGATGGGAACAATATAAGACTGGAGATCCTTAGAGCCCCAGATATCATTGTGATTTACATTTGTAAAGTACCTTATAATTTATTAAGCACTGTGTGTGTGTGTGTGTGTGTGTGTTAAACACATTATTTGAACCTCACAATTGTCCTATTGTCACTAGGTCAATCTTATTGAAATAAAATAGCCAAAGATCAACTCACTGGCCCATTACTCTTGATACTCTTGAAATACTCACTAGTATATAAAGTATGCTGATTAACAGAACAAGAAACAAACATTTTAAATAGTTTTAGTGAGAAAAAAAATCAACAGACCGTACATGAATTACTAAAGGCCCAGATGGGTTCATTCTAGCAAACATTTGAAGAATTAACTTTTCTTTAAACATAGAGGAAGAAAGCATCCTACCAAATTCCTTATGTAAAACAATTATAGTCTGGAGACACAAATCAAGGAAAGAAAAAAAAGATGAGAAAAATTATGTATTATTATCTCTAATGACTATGCAAAAATATTTAATATTAGCAAAGAGGCTATAGAAGCTTTATTCAAAAATTATTCAGTATAACCATATTACAGTTATACCATAAATTCAGAGTTGAGTCATTATAAGGAAAAGTATAAGTATAATAGCCCATAAAAATAATAATTCTTATTATTGTATTAATTAATACAGAAAAGGCTTTTGATAAAATACAGCATCTTGCATGTTAAAGAAATTTAAGAACAGTTTGGGAGGGAAAAAGAAAGAGTTAGTAGAGATCATTTGGCAGAGTGATAAAAAGAGGAAGATAATGAAAAATTTTTTCTTGAGAGAGCTAACCTAACTATTAGTTTTTGAAGAAACATTGGTTGACATTCACATTCTTTCTCCTTCCTCTCCTTAACCAGTGAGATTAACGGAGCCCTAAGATTAAGTTTCTATAAGGAAGAAGTAAAACTAATTTAGGAAGTTCCTTTTCACAGGAAGAATTGACCCTCTATTATTTTTTTCCATCAGATGCTTTGGCTAGAACTTCTTTGCATTTAGCATCTTATTTTGTTTTCCTCTACAAGTGTAAGAATAGGAAATCATATCATTATTTCCATATTGTTTTGGTTTCCAGAAATATAATTCTTTCTTTCCTTCGTTTTCCTAGTTTATAAAATTGTGGATTCTGACATTGAAAAGGATCCTAACAGTCATCCTTTCCATGTCATCATTTTACAGATAAAGAAACTGAGTTCCAAATAGTTATTAAATAAGATAGTCGAGACATTAAAGAAATATATTTACCCAAGAGTCTCCTATGTTATCAGAATAGAACTTAAGAACCCTTTCTGGCCAAGGTTTTAGCTCCCTTATTACTGATTTTTATAGTCACTTATGTAGTCCACATAAACTCCAAGACATTTTTATCCCAACTTCCATTCCTACTTATGAATGTAGAGTCCAAAGTTAGGCTCCTCAGCATTCTAGAAATATCTCTAATGTTGTTACTCAAGCCTTCACTAGTGTGTTTCCATTCAAGATTTTCTGTTGAGAACCATTTAGTCACTTAGCTTTAGCTTTTAGTAAAGTGTATTTACTTATGTGGAATGATAAAAACAGTTGTTACAAAGCATTCACCTCTCTCTCTGCTGGCCTATGCCATATAGAATCCAGGAGAAAATGTGCTCAAGCTTAGGGAACTCAGATGGCAAAGAAGTAACTTATAGCTCCTGATTACTGGAACTCCTTTTCCCTGACTTGGACTTAGAGATGGTGTATTGTCTTTTCTGAGTTTCTTATAGAACCATTATTGCAGTTTGTCTTTGTATTCCAGTGATGCACATGTGGCCAGCAGATACCATCTAGCACATATTCTTGGGAAAATGGAACATCCAAGTAGGAAGGTCCTCCTTTAGTCAAAGCAAAGGTTGTGGAGGAGAAGAAACCTGGCTAATGTCAAGGCTTACCAGAAAGCTCCATGATCCAGTTTCTGAAAAAACTTTCTATTCTAGCTAACTTGATGATTTCAAACAGAACCCAGATGATGTAACAAAATCCCACAGACAATTGGAACAAACCTCTTTGGTATCATTATACTTCATCAAAGGCTTCCTTTTCTTGACTTTGCTTGTGGGGAAGGCTGACACTATATGATGCTATCAGATTCAAGGAACACATCATGTCCTAGGGTCAGGATTATGGGTCTTGAATGACTCCTGACAGATGATTTTGTCACATGTTTTCTATCATCTTTTTCCTTTGCTGTTTGATTTTTTGGCTCTCTGAAGTTCAAAGTATGTTTAAAGGTAATCTCTCAATAATAATCCCTGTTACAAAGAAGTAGGCACTTCTTTATAACAAATTCCTTATTCAACAAAGATTAACCCAAATCATACAGAAAGAATCATCCCAAATCATGCCTGCCTTGTGTGTGTTAGCCAAGTGATTGATACAAAGGAGAGTTAGGGTACATCCTCCAAAATAGACCAGGCAAATTCTCATAATTCTAAATCACTAAGATTATTCTCCCTTTCCCATTCTTCCTCCCACTCTTACTCATTTTTTCTCCCCCAGAATCTTTGCTCACCTTATTTTGAAGAAAAGAGCTAACTCCCTCTACTGTACCACTATCCAAGTATCATATTCTTTTTCAGTGGGTAAATTAGATGATGATGTTAACCTTGACAGAAATTAAGAATTGTCAAAGTAGGGTTCATTTTGGAAGAAAAATAATGAGTTGCTTCAGCTATATTGTATTTGGATGCTTCTAGGACATCTAATTTGAAATATCCATCAAGCAGTTGGTGATTTGGGACTATTGTACAGGAGAGATTAGTAATGACAAGGTATGAATGAGACCATTCATAGGGGTCAAGGTTTCAAGAATAGAGGACCATGCAGTTGAACTGGTTAACTATAGGGTCAAGATTCAGGAAGGAAAAAATGTAAACTGAGAGCCAAGGTGATGACTTAGAATCACTATAGTGTGGTAAGACTAGAACTCACAGTGAAGATAAAGAATAAAAAATAGGATTGAGGCATAAAGGAAGATGAAATAGCAAGAGGTAATGACTGGAAAAAATGGATATCAGAATATTTGATAATTGAAATACTTTTGGGTGATTTTGAAATGTGTGGCAGAAGTAGAGGGACAGAGAGGTCATGAAATTCATGAACCTTGTCAGAAAATTTTCCTTATGTGAAGTCTAAATTTCTATTCATTGATCCTACTTCTGTTCTCTGGTTCCAAGTGGAAAAAGAAAAATCCCTCACCTATATAACATCGTTTCAGATAACTGAAAATACTCTCATTCATGCCATGAATAAGCTAATTCATAGGCTTAAAAATGCTCTCTTCATTATTATTATTATGCTAGTTTTAAGCTTCTTGTGTTGATGTTTTATCTTATTAGTCTATAAGCTCATTAAGAACAGGGACTTGTCAAATTTATACTTCTCGGTCACCACAATCATTGTTATTTTAATATACCCCTTTACAATCTTCTAAAAATTTCACATATAAAATGGGTTGCCATGGTCAAAGAACCCATCACTTACTGTTGTAGAGCCTGTTCGTTTAACTGATTTGATGCTTGGGCAAAAGACAGTCTTTCACTAAGGGAACAGTTAAGGCCTTTCTAGCAAAGTACAACCTGCCACATATCCGTTATTGATATACTTTGAGAATCCAGCATTACCTGCATGCCATAATGAAGTATCAAAATTGAATTTTCTGGTGTCATGGGTGTATCATGTAATAATAAAGGGAATAGCATATTATGAGATAACAGATATGTTGAAGAAATTAAATTTTCACAAGCTTCATCAGGTCAGGTATTACCTAAGAGATGAGAAAATCAATGACAAAATCATTTTATCTTCCTGGGCCTCACTTTCTATTTATTTAAAGACTTATTTGTGGCACACAGATAGTAAGGAGTAAGTGGGATTAGAATCTAGATATCCTGATTCACAATATTCCTTCTTTTTATCACAACTGTCATATTTATTCATCAGATCTGTTCTGCTTTCTGGTTTCAAGAAAGTCTTGAAGAGAAAATTGCCTTGCTCCAAGGCAACTGTTATGTTCACTTTCTATTAAGAAAAGTTACTATAGAATCCAAACATGTAGAAAATAGGAGTTGACATATTGGACGAAAGGGAAGTAAATTAAGTTCCCCTTTCCTTTTCTTGGACAGCTTAAATAAACAAACAAAAAAAAACTGGATCTAATTTTGGACAGAGTTTAGATAGTTCTTATTGTATCCACAAAACTTATTTCCTTTCTAAAGACTATCTCTCTTGAGCACACACTTCCTATGTCTTCAAGGTGAGTAATCTTTTCCCAAGCTGTTCAAGATTACTAATTAATGAATAAAGAGGCAAACTAACATAATTGGGTATTGGATAATTTCATTTGATTGAACCAAAGGCAGAATTCTTGGGCCCAATTCTTTTTTTTTCTTTATTAAAGCTTTTTTATTTGCAAAACATATATATGGGTAATTCTTCAACATTGACCCTTACAAAGCTTTCCATTACCATTTTCCCCCCCAGTCCCCACCCCTCCCCTAGATGACCGGAAGTCCACTACATGTTAATTATGTTAAAATACTTGACAAATTGAATATATGTATACATATTTCTATACTTATCTTTTTGTACAAGAAAAATCATATCTACAAGAAAAAAATCTGAGAAAGGAAACAATGCAAGAAAACAAAAATAGAGAGCATGAAAATGTTATGTTGTGATTCACATTTCATATCCCTCTCTCTGGTTGTATATGGCTTTTTTACTGAAAAATTGGTCCTGAATTCTTAAAAATAAAGAAAACAAAGCAGGAAAGGAGAGAGGAAGGAAGAAAGGAAGGAAGGAAGGAAGGAAGGAAGGAAGGAAGGAAGGAAGGAAGGAAGGAAGGAAGGAAGGAAGGAAGGAAGAAAGGAAGGAAGGAAGGGAGGGAGGAAGGGAGGGAGGGAGGGAGGAAGGAAGGAAGAAAAAATGGAATGAAGGAAGGAAGAGAGGAAAGGAGAGAGGGAATAAGGGAGAAAAGAAAGGGAGGAAGGATGAAGGGAGGAAAGAAGCAAGGAGGGAGGATGAATGGAGGGAGGGGAGGAAGAAACAAAGGCAAAAAAAAGCAATAGAGAAAGAAAAGCAAAAAGAGAAATGGGCACAACACACAGATTACTTCTCAGAGATATGAGATACCTTCCACTTATCTGAAATTTTCTGTAGCTATCATGGATTTTTTAAAAAGTTAAAAACAATACAGGTTATGAAAAATGTGGAAAACAAAGAGCTTATTAGTTGCTGAATTCCGTTTCTAAGTTCTATCAGCACCCTTTAAATTCTACATGACAGGAAAGGAAGAAAGCCTTCACTGAGCACCTACTATGTGCTAGGATCTGTGCTGAACTCAGGGAGATAAGTTTTAATAATATCCTTATTTTACAATTGAGAAAATTAAGGCAGCTCACTTGGCTAGAAAATGTCCGAATTTTGAAACTAGATAAAGTAGAGTGAGAGTTTGACGTTACTTTTCCCCTTTAGCTCTAGCATAATTCATTAGGAGTGGAGCATGCTGCTGTTGAAGTAAGAACTAACCCATTTAACTCTGGGGAAGTCAGAGCTATTATCATTATTTTTATTTTTATTATAGCTATGTATGAATAACTCATTAAATTTATAAAAGTCACATTTTTTCTCTGGGCTTTGGTTCCTTCATGTATAAAGTGAAAGGTTAAAATTAGATGACATCTAAAGTACTTTTTTAAAAAGTCATTTTCTTTTCTTTTTCAATTAACAAGCATTAGTTTTCTCTTTCTACCTCAATCCTAATTTAAAAGAAAAAAAACTTATAACAAATAGTCATAATTAAACAAAACCAATTACCACATTGATCACTCTCAAAATACATGTCTCATTCTGCATCTGGAAGCAAATATCTCTTTGTTAGAAGGTGGGTAGAAGAGTTCATCAATCCTCTCTGTTTTGGATTGTTTGTCAAACATTGCTCAGAGTACTTAAGTCTATCACAATTGTTGGTTACTGTTTGTTTTTTTTTATATTTTTACATTTTACATTTTTACATTTACATTTTTGATAAATTTACAAATTTATACCTTTGTTTTTAAATGTTATTACTATTCGCTAACTGATATGTGCATGTTGTTGCTGCCCCAAGTAATTCTGACAAATTCTGATATTTAAATATTTATGCATCATGGTTCTCCTCACTTCACTCTATTACAATTCATAAAAGTCTTCCCAGGTTTCACCTTTCATCATTTCTTATTACTGGTGCAGTAATATTCTATTATCACTTCCTTAACTTCCAGTTAGTTCTTTACCACCTCAAAAAGAATGGTTATAAATCTTTTTGTACATATGGTTCTGTGAAAATACATACACTGTTGAGTAACATTTTCTGTATAATTTCAAGTTGCTTTCCAAAATGGATGAACCTATTCACAGTTCCACCAATAGTACATCATTGTTTCTCCCACCACACTCCAATATTTGCCATTTTCCTTTTTTGTCATCTTTTCCAATTTGATGGATGCAAGGTAGATCCTCAGAAGTGTTTTCATTTGCATTTCTCTATTAGCAATTTGGTTTATTTTTCATTTTGTTGTTGATAACTTGAAAATCTCTCTTTCATAACTGCCGGCTCACATACTTTGGCCATTTATCAATTATGAATTGACACACATTATAAATTTAAATCAATTCTTTATAAATTTTGAAAGAGAAATTTATTGCAAATTTTTTTCCAGTTATCTGTTTCCCCTTCTAATTTTAGCTGCATTTATTCTGTTTGTGCAAAAATTTTTCAGCTTTCTCTGATCAAAATTGTCCATTTTATCTTCTGTGATATTTTTTATATTTTGTTTGAACTTTCCAGGTGTATATCATTTGATTTTTATTTGGGAAAAGGTCCCTAATTTGAGGGATCTCCTGGACCGCTGGTGATCATTGAAAAAAAATTTTAGCAATTATTAACCTGGCATTTTTTAATGTAGCTTTTGGAATCCTATAGATTTATTCTCTCTTTTTGTATTAGGAGACCAAGTAATAGAGTTAGTTCTTTCTCACATGGCTTTGAGCTATGGTAGATATAATTTCTTTCTGGGGTCTCTAGCCCCCCCTAACTTGCTCAAAAAAGACTGAGTTCACCTCCTATCACCATAAGGGGGCAGTATTTATCCAGAAGGGCTGAGAAACAGAGGCAAAGACAACACTATCTTTGATTCTTCATCACATATCATCTTCAATAGCTCACGTTTACATGTGCTTTATGGTTTATGGTTTACAAAGCTGTTTTATTGTCTGTTGTGGTTTCTTTTCATTTTTCTTACACTAATTGATTCCTAAGAGAAACCTAGCTGACTCTGATAGAGATAAAAGAATCTCACTATTTAATTCCTCTATGTTTGGGAATTAACTTCCTAAAAAAATCATAACAAATGTCATTGGAAACTCTAGTAACTCCTTGACCTTAGTTGACCAAGATTTTTATTCTGTGTGTGTGTGGGGAGGGAGTAAAAATTAGTGGTTTAAGAAATGAGTGAGTTTTCTTTTTAAAGGAAGAGTGCAACCATCCCTAATTTTTTTCTTCTGTGGGCATTTTCTCAAGTTATGGCCCATATAGAATAATAGATTTCTCCATATTCTTTAAGGATCAGTTCCACTATTTTTGTGAAGCCTTTCTCATATATTTTATTCCATTTTTTTCTGTCTCTTCTCCAAATTTCTAAAACAATTGCTATTTAGACTCTACAATATATAGAACAACCTAGCTAATGATATATTTCTATAGTTAAACTTTTCATTGCTTGATAATATGTAAGTAAAGGTCATTTTATAAAAATGGTTCTGAGGTATCCATTCTGTCAGACATCCATTGTCTGCCTATGTCTGTATCTGTGATTTTGTGGATGTGAGCATTCTTTGAACCATACATATCATAACCCACCTGTCTCATAAATCATCCACTGGGCATCCCCACAACATGCTGGGGATTTTCCTCTAGTTCTCTTGATATGCATGTTTTTGAATGGAATAGACACTGGATTCCCCTTTACTTATAGTTTTAAAATGTTATTATTATTCACTAACCAGTATATGCATGTTGTTGCTGCCCTAAGTAAACCACAATTGATTTATCTTTGCCTAGATCATGCTACCAACATACTAACCATTGAGCCATATGCATTTTTGCATCACTGAATTTCTTCAACAATCATTCATATTCCCCCTTTCCATCTTATACTTTAGAAAACATGTATTGAAATTACTGAACTTTATCCCTTTCTTTTAGGGTACTTTTGCTATCTTTTTCTTCCTTTCTCAGTAACTTGTTGGTTTGACCATTTTACATTTGATGGTATTTTTTGTTTCTCTTTATGAAAAAAATATGTCTGACACGAATTTCTACCTCTAATCAAGAGTTGCATTGCAGCTTTGCTCATTGACCTCCCCGTCTAATCCCCTTTGTATCTATTTCACTTTCCTTCCTCTTTTTATTACATCAATCTGCACAATGGTTTTGTTCCTGCTATCAAATGGAAAAGATAAATATTCCATCTTGACTTTCTGTGGAGAAAATTGATGAACTTCAAGTCATGTAGCCTCAACTTACTGCTTAAATAAACATAACAAAAACTTTGAAGTGTTGTTTCCATGGGTATGGCAGAGTGTTTATCATATAGTAC
Organism: Myrmecobius fasciatus; assembly: GCA_023553655.1. Classification (NCBI taxonomy): domain Eukaryota; kingdom Metazoa; phylum Chordata; class Mammalia; order Dasyuromorphia; family Myrmecobiidae; genus Myrmecobius; species Myrmecobius fasciatus. Next base: position 322,532 of record JAJPUD010000574.1, read on the forward strand.
CTTCCTTAGACTTTGTTATGCAATGTGCCCTCATTCCCTGATTGCTTAGATGCTGTAAGGAGGTTTCTTAAATTAATCTTGTCAAAATAGCCTTCAGATTCTTTTGGTGGTGGGACTTTTTTTTTAATCTCTTAAAATACAAACTGTTCAAGGCAAGAAATGGAAATAGGAACAAAGACAAGTTAGGAGGAATATGAAAAACTTAAAGCAGGTTTAAAAGAGAACATAGAAATGATTGATGAGTTGGGAAATAGGGCCTCTGAGGAGCAGGTAAAGAAAAAGGGATTATTTAGCCTATTAACAGAGAAGCCTGACAGGTGACCTAGTAACAAGCTTCAATTTGATGAAAGGTTATTATATAGAAGCTAATAGTTAACCACCTTCTAATCTCTATTGGAGATGGGAAGAGGTTTAGACTATTCAGTGAAGTACTGTAGTTAGATATTAAAGGGAACTTTTAATAGTGATGTTTCATAAATGTACCAGGATATATTAGAGAAACTCTTCAGGGAAACTTTACAAATAGAATCACTGATTCTGAATGATTCAGTCAAAGTTTCTGGAAATATAAGATTGAGATGTGGAAGAAACCTTCGAAATCAATCTAAATCATTCTATTCACTTTATAGAAGAATAAATCAGTGTTTTGCAAAATTTCGGAATAAAAGTATATGGATTCAAATATTGGTTCTGCTATTTGTTACCTCCTTCTTAGGCAAATCATTTAACCTCTCTGGCTTTCCTAACCTCGTATGTAAAGTGAAACATTGGACTAGATTGTTTTGAAGATCCTCTATGCCTTAAAGGGCTATGAGGTTCCAAGAGGATATGAGCTACTGTGGAATCTTATCTGAGAACAAATGAAGAATTCTGTCACCTGGGGCAAAACAGTTCAAGGTGTGGGGCAGTAGTTGTAACATAGACAGTCCTCTAATGACAGGTATATTTATTTTTTGTTTTTGTTTTTGTTTTTTTTATTTTTGAATAACATTTTATTATTCCAAACACATACAAAGATAGTTTTCAACATTCACCTTTGCAAACCTTTGTGTTCCATATTATTCTCCCACCTCCTCTTCCCCCCCAACAATAAGCAATACAATATAAGTTAAATATGTACAATTCTTCTAAACATATACATTAGTCATGCTTCACAAGGAAAATTTTCCAAGAAGGAAAAAACACAAGGAAACAAACAACAAAAAAGGTGAAAATATTATGCTTTAATATATACTCATGTTCCATAGTTCTCTCTCTGGATGCAAATGGCATTTTCCTTCCCAAGTCAATTGGAATTGCTTTGAATCACTGCATTATTGAAAAAAGCCAAGTCAATCACAATTGATCATCACACAGTTTGCTGTTGTTGTATACAAATGTTCTCTTGGCTCTGCTTACTTCACTAATCATCAGTTTATTTAAGTTTTTTCAGGCTTTTCTGAAATCAGCCTGCTCATCATTTCTTATAGAACAGTAATATTCCATTATATTCATATAATGACAGGTATATTTGTGCTAGGAGAAGGAGCAATCTATCCTGAAGAAAGTTCAGTTCTTGCTCCTGTGATAAAGGATGTATAGAGAAGGGGGAGGGAGAGAAGGAGGACAGAGGGAGATTGATCCATGGAGACTATTGGTGGCACAGATCAGTTTTGAACCATGATGCAAAATGTGGGGACAATAGTTTCCGATAGGTAGACACTGTGTTCTCTCTAGCATCCTTTTTCAAAGCTTCCATCATCATCTTTGCATCTTTTAAAAATGCATTTTTGATATATTTTGTTTTAACGTTGCCAGAAATTCCCCTTATAATCCTCTCCGCAGTCTCCCAGAGGACCATCTCATCAAACAACAACAATAAAGAAGGGGCAGGGGATAAAAAAATGATCGGTAAAGAGCAACTCTGAGTATATGTCCAATGTTCCCAAGGAGTACCATCTTTATAAAGGAGTGAGGAGAGGGTCTCTTGTCGTATCCCTTCTTTTTGTACAATATTTGTTCTTTGTAATTCATTTCTGATTGTTTTGTATTTAGTGTACATTTACATTATTTCTATAATTTACATTGTTGTAGTAATTGTATATTGTTTCCTGGTTCTGCTTACTTCACTATTTCTCAGTCATAAAGTTTTTCCATGTTCTTCTATTGTCATCATAATTATTGTTTCTCATAGCACAGTAATATTCCATCACATTTATGTACTATAATTTGTTTAGGTATTCTCCAATCGATGGACTTTTTTTTGTTTTCAATTCTTTGTTCCAACAAAAAAAGAAAGCTGCTATAAACATTTTAGCGTAGGTGGGAACTTTCTTCTTTAACAATTTCCTTAGGCTATAAGTCTAATAATAAAAGCTTTTTTACTTCATGTAATCAAAATTATCTATTTTATCTTTTGTAACAATTGCCTCTAGCCCTTGTTTGGTTATGGATAAAGCTCCTGCCTATCACTGTTAAGAGGTATCAGGTCCTGGACTACTCATTTTTTCATGATATGATCTTTAAGATATAGGTGGCACATCCATTTTGAATCTGTTGTGGAACATAGTACAAGCTGTTCATTTTAGTCTAATTTTTCCCAGACTATTTTCTAGTTTCCTCAGAATTCTTTATTCCTAAAGTGGTAGTTCTTTTTAAAGTAATTTATATTTCAAGTTTACTGAAATTTTTAATTCCTGATTCTCCCTTAATAGCTTGTGACCCTGGACCTCAATTTGCCTCAATTTCCTCAATTATGAAATGGGAATAACAATAACATATATTGTAGGATTATTGTGTCAATCAAATGAGATATTTGCTCATCAACAGTAGAAGTTATATAAATGCTTATTCCCTTCTCCTTTTCTGATGCCTGGGGTCTAGATATCCATAGTTGCAAAGAAGAGATGCTCCACTTTAGCTAATCAGACTTTATGAGATATTTGGGACTCGTTGCTTTCTGAGGGGATGAAGTAGAGAATGAGGTTACGGAATTAAGAATGATTCATTTAAATGCTGAGACATTGGTCAATAGAAAGGTTGATATGGGATAGCCCTAATGGCTGATTCAAACATTAAAGAATATAGAGATAATATATGATGGTATAGTGAAAATAGCATCAGATTTGAAATCAGAACACTTGAATTTAGATCTCTGTGATCTTCAACCAGCAATTTCCCATTAATGGGATTCATTTTCCCCATCTGAAAAATGAAGGGGTGAGATTTCTAACTAAATCCTACCATAAGCGTTTTTGTAGTGGTAAAAAGACTTTGATCTAAAAGCTTTTTTGGGTTAGGACAGCTGTGTCTTTGTTTATTCAGCAGTTCCCCTCTTCCCTTCCCCTTATTTATTTTCCTCAAGGTTCAACCTACCTTCTCCTTGAGTCCTTCTCCAGTCCAGTCCATTACACAGTTATCTCTCCCAGCCCTGAATTGCTATTGCACTAAAAATCATAATCACATGTGTTAGTTCTTCCTCATCCCAAAATTTATTCATATATTAATTAATAGATTATAAATAACTTAAAGGCAAGAACCATGTACTATTATCATTATTATTTTGTATTCATTTTTAGGACTCATTAAAGTCCTGGGTACATAAGGGAGTGCTAAATAAAACTTGTTGGTTGGGAAAGCAAAACTTTTTTTCACTGCAGTCTGAAGACTTTTGGGGAAGGGAGATATATTCAGGTTGAGCCCATGATTATTTTCTCACTCTCTATTGGAATATGACCTCATTAGTAGCATAGGCTATCTCACTTTTCTACTTGTATTCCCAATGTTTGGTAAATCCTTAATATGTATTCATTCTTTAATTCTTGATTCCCTTTCTGTCCTATTTTGGGGGTTATAACTGTATCTCTATGACGATGATCCAAATGAAGATGGAAGAGACACAAATGACAGTATTACATGTAGTCTCAGCTCACTTATTATTGTAAAATTTGGCTCTAACTTAGAAACTTAGCAGCAACATTAAGTCCAAGTGGCTATAGGAAGATGGGTGCCTCCTTCCTGGCATGAATTGAATTATAAGAGACAGTTTTTCATTCTAGGAAAAAACGCCTAGAGAGAGAAACTATTTCATCAAAATGGGCCAGTGGCTCATTGTTAATCATGTGTGATAATGACTTAAAGGTGCAAAACTGTCACTGAGCCAAACTGATCTGTCTCTTCCTATCAAGAGTAAACATTTGATATACTATGTCATCATATGAGTGTTTAGAGTAAAACCAGTGGAAATGATGGGCTGAAAGACACACAAAAAAGAGAGGTGGGGAAAGATGATGAAAAGCTTCTTTCACAACAGGAGTTAAGGCAAATTAAGCCCTCCTATCTTGCCTAGGACTTTATTTGGCTGACTCACCATAGCTGTGTCTAGAAGTTACCTGAAAGAAAAATTCCTTTAGTAGACTGCTTAGCTAGAAGGGTTCAGTCCTCCCTAATGGACCAACTCAGACATAGCAACACTGCATTCTTGGAAAGATATTGAAATATTATAAGCTTTCAAAAGTAAATTCTTCAAAGCAATATTTGAATTTTATCTCCTTTCTTATTAGCACCTATCTAAGGAGAGTTAGATGATAAAATGTATACATATATGAAGCACTTTGGACACCTTAAAGACAAACATAAATATTAGTTTTTCATATCCAGTTCTGACCCAGCCCAATCATTTTCTGAAATCCCTCCCAAATATTTTATTTTATTATTACACCCATTAGTAAACATCATGCACCTAGCTATCTAGAGAAATACTTTGAATTACTTATGACATATATTTGTTTAGAGATAATAGTTTGTATTTATACCATACACAATTCTGTGAAATAGATAGTAATACTTTATTAATCTCATGTTATAAGGAAATTGAGTGGTTGAGTGACTTTGTCAGAGTAGCAAAGTTGCTACTCATATATATATATATATATATATATAGGGAAACCCATGAGGTGAATAGCAGATACTTGTGGAGAGCATTTGGGGAAGGACAAAGAAAAAATGAAAATTATATTATTACTTGAAAACACTGTGGATTGCCTGACCAGATGGAGAATATGACTAAGACTTTGCTAGGATAGAACAGTCTCACTGCTTGGTGAAAATGAAATAATGTTAACAGATAACAGGGAGAAATCAGCACTGCTTGATTTTTATTTTTTGTTGTATCTCTTTTTTGTTGTTGCTGTCAAGGACAATGATCCTCCAACTGGAAAGGGTATAAAAACCATAAGGAAGCAAAAATGAAAGCCCAAGACAGATGAGATTAGTGAGAAAGAGCACCAAGTTGTTGTAGATGTCATCAGGTCTTCCAAATATCATCTCCTTGATTACAGGAACAATCTTCATTTTTCTTTTTATATTCTTAGAACTTAATGCAGTATATTGTATAATCCCCTAAAACAGTAATGAAAAACAACATTTAAAAATTATTTTAATTCATTATAGTGTATAACATCTTGCCACTATATAAGCTTTCTCTTTGCTAAAGAAAGAATGGAAGGTATGTGTTTTATAAGATAATACCAACATTTTTAATTTTTTTTAATTATTTGAACTTCACTGCTGAATTACGTTGACTTCCTAAAACAGAGCTAAAAGATAAGGAAGAAAGAAAGGAAGAAAGGAAGAAAGAAAGAAAGAAAGAAAGAAAGAAAGAAAGAAAGAAAGAAAGAAAAAGAAAGGAAGGAAGGAAGGAAGGAAGGAAGGAAGGAAGATACACATATACCTATCTATATACAATGACTGCATCTAGAAATAAAATCTACATGGGAAAGTTACAAAATTCTGGTTCTATACAATGTTTAGGATCTATATTTCTATAATTTAAGGATACACCCTTCTGTTAACAATCAAATTAACTATTTCCAGATAATGGACGCTGGCTGCAAGGTATAAATAGAGAACTTTTTCTTGTAACAAGACAAAATATATCATAATTTGTTAATTTTAAAAATTAACTTATCTTCATACATAGTTATACTAATTATATGTATTATTGATTTTCCTCTCTTCGTTCTATATCACTTCATAAAGTATTCTCTTATTTCTTTAATCCTTAAACTTTTTTAATCAATCAATCAACCAATATTTATTGACTACCTTTTAGTTCCTGAGCAAAGTATGAAATTATCCTTATTCTCAAGGAGTATTCACTCTAATGGAGAGACAAGTGCATCTCAGTAAGTATATGCAGATTAAATATCAAGGGAATAAACACATAGTATAAATATATGCAGATTGAATATCAAGAGGATGAAAATACAAGCTAGTTAAATACAAAGCAGTTAAGATGGGGGGTTACTAAAGGTTAGGGGAATCAATTTGGAAAAGCCTCATTCAAAATGGTGCTTGAGTCCTATCTTGAAGGAATGAAGATATTCCAAAGAGGATGGTTAGTGCAAAGCCATAGAAATAGACTGCTATATATGAGAAAGAAAGGGGCCAATTGGGTTGTATCATAAAGAATAAAGGAAATAACATATAATGTGACTGGAAAGATTAGTTTGTGCCGGGTTGTGATGGGACTTAAAAACTAAACAAAAGAATTTCTGTTTTATCATAGAATCAATCTAAGGTATCTGTTGAGTTTGTTAAGTTAGCAGTGACATGATCAGATCTGTGCTGAAGGAAAATCTATTTAGCAGTGGTGGCTATGTGAGTAGAGAAAAGGATTTGGAAGTGGGAAAAGATATGATAGAAGAAAGAGTAATGTTTGGCAACAGATTGGCTAGATGGAATGAGAGAGATTATTTATGAAAAATGTCAAGGTTATGAACCAAAGAAGCTAGAAAAGGAGGGTTAGTTATGATTTCAGCTGAAATAAGGCAGTTTGGAAGAGAGAATGGTTTAGGGGGAAAATAATGAGTTTGGTTTTAGACATGTTGAATTTGAGGTGGCTTAAGGTCAATCAGGATAAAATAGGCAGTGGGTGATATAAGACTGAACCTCAGGGGAGAGATAGGTACTGTATATACAGATCTGTGAGTCAGCTGCATGGATATAATAATTAGGCTCATGGGAGTCAGTAGAGCAAGTATAGAGAAAGAGAAGATGATCCAGAAAATAGCCTTGGAGAACATTCACAGTGGTTGGGTAGGATGTGGATATCAGAATGAAACTGTCCTCAATCCTTGTTAAATATCCTTCTTCTATGTGTTAGGAAATGAGACAAGCTGTGGTAGGAGAAATGGCAAGATTTGGCAATAGGTTAAATAGGAGACAGAGAGAAATTTTGAAAATAATGTTAAGGTTATGAACCTGAGAGACTAGAAGGAATATTAGTGGTGTCTTTAACAGAAAAAAGGAAGTTTAGAAGAGAGGAGTGTTGTGGGAGAGGAGGAAAGTGAATCTTCTAAGGAAATCTTTTAGTTACTGTTTGAATGACCTACAAAAGTCACTTTTATCACCTTAAACTCTGAGTCGGGCCCAACTCAGAACAAATGTAAAATTCTTTTTCCCAGAAGAAATTCTAGGGTGAATACTTTAGAATAATAAGCCAAAAATGAATGCTCTTTTGGATCATCTCTCCAAGATCAGACATAATCTCTGTAAACCGAAATGATGATGTTGAGTAATGGGTAGCAAATTTTTTCCAAATATCTGGAAATAGTGGAGATGTGATATCTAATCAGGGATTTCACAGCTTCTTTTAACTGATACAAACTTACACATAAGTTTTCTAGAGAATGTGAGATTATGTAGGAACAATATTGAGACTATAATTCCTATACTCCAGAGGATTTAGCCTGTTGAGAAGCCTCTACTTTCCATCCTCTCTAAATAGCATATAAATTTATCCCTTTTAATTCCAGGGCAGACTGACTCTCATAAGAGTCCAGACAGATGGTTGTCCATTCTTAGATGTCTCTGGGGTTAGGAAATGATGTCATTTCCTTCTGTCACCTGATAAAGGGTGCAGTTCTCCACAAGATTTTGGTTGTTTGTTTTTTCAAAATAATTTTAACTGCTCAAAGGGATAACAATCCTTTGTCTCAGACCTGAAAAGGAGCCCTTTATTTTTCTCTTTCTGAATTCTGAGAAGAATTCTTTTTCAGAAAACATCTTGCTGTAATCATACCAAACAAATTGACATACATGAAAACTGTATGTCCTAGAAAACTACAGATTGAGCTCTAGAAATTTGGAGATATTCTCCGCAATATAAAAATACAATGTACACTGAAGATACCGAGTTCTATCTATAGCTGCTAATATCATCCGACTCTGACACAGCATCAATTTAAATAGAAACTAATTTACTCAAGTTTTCATTTTATTGCTTTAATATAATATATCCCTCCACCCTCACGTACAGACCTTTCTCTCACACCTCTCCCAACAAGTAGGCTTGGAGATGTGAGCAGACTGTGTGCATGGCACATATCAGATTCAGTTACCATGTTGCTTGGCAAAGATTCTGGTCCCTATAGCAACATGAGGTCATCTTGTCACACTTTATATCTTATGCAGACAGAGAAAAGGTGGCTTATTTGATCTATAGTTTGTCTATTAAAAATTGGCATATATTTCTGTAGATGATTTATGCTCCACCTCTCTCATCTTCATATATTATAATTTAGAGCAAGAAACAATGGGCTATAGAATCAAGAGGCTCAAGTTCTTGTTCATATTCTAACAATAAGTCATTCTATAACCATGGGCAGCTCCCTAAACTCACTAATTTCTTCACATATAAGATGAAATGATTGGATTAGTTGATTGCTAAAGTCCCTCCTAGATCTAGAATGTTGAGTCTTTTGTTCGTCTTTGCTTAACTTATTTCTTATTGCATTTCCAATAATGATTTTTTCAAGCCTTTTCCATTCTCTTAAAATCCCCCAAACTTCATCTCTACCCTTGTTATTCTCATCAGATGACACTTTCATCTCCTATCTCACTAAGAAGTTGAGACTATCAGATGCAAGCCATTCTTCTTCATAACCTTTAGCCTCTCTATAACTCTCTTGTTTTCTCCTTCCTGTCTCAAAGGAAACACTCTCTCCATTTCTTTTCTCCTTGCCAAGGCTAGAATCTATTTCTTTGATCCAATACACACTTTTCTCCACATCCCTACTCTATCAACAATGTTTATTGAATATACCTAGAACTAAAGGCACTAACACCATTTAATTTGACACTGAAATGACTTAATTTAAAATTATCCTCCTGAGTTTTAAGTTAATGTGCATAAAATGTTTTTAAAAGTTTAAAATTCAACTTTATATATACCCAACCCTAATTATTATCCTAAATGCCAGGCTTTTATCTTCAGTTTACAATTATACATTTTTAGATATCCTGCACCATCTTCCTCCCTAAACCTTTTCCTGCCCTTAATTTTTGTTGATCATCCTTCTAGTTATCCAGATGTAAAATTTCAGTCATCTTTAATTTTTCTTTCTTCTTCAGCCTTTTTATTGACAGTTGCTAAATCCTGTCTATTCTAACTGCAACATCTCTCACATCCTACCCTCTGTCTCTCTCTCTACTCACATGACCACCATCCTATTTTAAGCTCTAATCACCACTTGCCTGGCCAATTAATTGATTTTACGTCAATCATAGAAATTTAGAGTTGGAAAAAATGTCAGTATGTATCTAGTCTTGCCTACATGATAATAGGAATCCCCACTATAACACACCCAACAAATTGATAATCCATTCTTTATTTGAAGAACTCCAGTAAAAGGGAACCATTCCATGTCCAGGCAACATATACTTTGGATAACTAGTTTTAAGATTTTTTTTTTGCTTTTATCAAGCTATTCCTATTACTCCTGATTCTATTTTTGAGGCTAATACAAAAAAAGTTAAATTTAGCATTTCTTTATTTCATGACCCCTTCTTGAGATTTTTCTTCTTCAGAATAAGCATACCACTTTCTTTAACTGATTCTCATATGACTTAAAGTTCTTTACCATTCCTGCTGCTCTCCATTGAGTGCTCTTTAACTTATCAATGTCATTTTTAATCATGGTGCCCAGAACTGAACACGATACTCCAGATGTAGTCTAATCGGAGGAAAATGCAAAGAGACAATCACAACTTTATTTCTAGAAGTTAGATCTTTTTTAATGCAGCTTAAGTTAGCATTAACTTATCTTGGCTGCCATATCACACTACTGGCTCATGTTCCCAGATCTTTTTTTCAGATTAAATTGATCTCTAATCATGCTTCCACGTCCTATATTTGATTTTTGAAACCTTAGTATAAGATTTTATATTTACACTATTGAATTTTATCTTAATAGAGTCCACCTAATGCCTTAACCTATGAATCCTGGCTCTGTAATCCAGATAGCTTTCCTTCTTAGCTTTGTGTCATTTACAAACTAGAATTGTATGAGGAAAAACCTCCCCCTTGGAGATGCTTACCTGCTTCTCACCATGTGAATGACTGTAGTAAAGACATACCTTATCTCAATCAAACAAGTATAGGGTATGGACCATTGTTAAAACTGAACCCCATTTCTGTGTGGCTTTTGATCTCATCGTTCAAACAAAATTGTCATCTCCAAAGACATGAAAGATCTCTTAATTCCCAAATCCAATGGCCTTTTCTCAATCCTCATCCTTATTGATATAGCTGTAGATTTTGACAATGTTTATCACTCTCTCCTCTCTGCTCTCTCCTACCTCTTCTTTCACGTGTCTGACTGCTCTTCCTCAGTCTCTTTTCATAGGTAGATTTTCATCCATATCTTGATTACTCGTCACAAGTTCATCAAGGTTCTGTTCTGAACCCATTTCTCTTCTTCCATATTTTCTTGCTTAGAAATCTCATGAACTCCAATGCCTTTAAATATCATCTTTATTCAGATAACTTGCTGATCTATATCCACCATTAACTTCCCCCCCTTCAATAACTCTTCAATAAAGCCCATCTTCTCTATTGTCATAGCTTGATGCCTGGACTATTATAATAACTATCTGGTTGCTTTTCCTGCCTCAAGTCTCTCCCTACTACATTCTATTTTTCACTCATCTGTCAAAGTGATTTTATTAAAGTTCAGGTCCGACTATGTTACCTATCTTCCATCCCCATACTCAATAAATTCTAACAACTCCCTGTTCCCTGCAGGATTGAACATAGAGTACAAGTTGTCTTTCTCCAAAGTTCCCCTGCCTCCCGCACATATTTATTGCATATGCCTTTCTTTTTAAATATATCTTGTATGTACATAGTTACTTGAATGTTATCTGCCTCATTGAAATGTGAACTTTGAGGGCAGGGATCATACTTTTGCCTTTCTTTGTATCCCCAGCACTTAGTACAGTACCTGGAACATAGTAAGCATATATTAAGTGTATATTGATTGCCTATTGATTGATGAAGATCAAATAAGATAATAGAGTCAAAGTTTTTTGCAACCTGCATGGTATACTTATTCCTTTTTACAAATAATATGAATGAAAAAATGAAAAATACAATAAGACAAGTGACTTTTCTTTAAAAAAAAAAAGAATCTTTTTCTCCCTGTAACTTTCTATTTAGGGTGATGCTCATATTATTCGTCTTAGAGCAATCTGATATGATGAAGCTAGCCACAGTCTGGTTGTTGTGATTGATGGATTCAATTCAATTTTAACAGGCAACTCTTTAGGCACCTGCCACGTGCAGGGCACTGTGGTAGGCAGTGGGCATACAAAGATGAAAAATGACTTTGTCCCTCCCCTCAAGGAGTCTAAGAGTTAAGAGATGAGCCTCTTAAAAGGCTTCTTTCCAGTTTTGACTGACATTTGGGTTTTGATTAACAAAACTATAAAATAAGTTGTAATATGACAAGGTCACAAAGAGTTGATACAGTAGGCAGGTAAGGAAAAAAGTATCACTTATAGCTGGAAAAAATGAAAGGACTGAAATCTGAGGAGTGGGCACTTAATCCAGGTTTTCTTAGAGCAAAAATGTCCTGCCAAATGTTCTCCAAAGGGTTGATTGGACTTTTGTTCCTAAAGAAGAGCTCCTCCATTTCTCATAAAAGGCAGCATAGCATATATAACATTTTATTTCCCGGGGCTTGACAAAAAGAGATAATTCAGATAAGAAAGAAGGGAGGAAAGTGAATAAATATTTATTAAGTACCTATTGAGTCCTTGGTACTTTACAAATATGTCATTTGATCCTCACAACAACCTGTGAGGTTTTATTATTCTTATTTTTCCAATTGAGGAAGCTTAGTCAATTGGAGGTTAAATGACTTATTCAGGGTTTCACACTTAGTAAAATTTGAACTAAGGTCTTCCTCCTAATGAGTGAGCAAATTAAAAGATTTCAGTGCCTTGTAGAGTTCTATGCACCCCATGGGAGCTCAATACCTATGAAGCTTAGATAAACATTCAGACCATGTTTCTCCTGAGTATTTTCCTGTCACTTATCTAGATCTGAAACATTCTGAAACATTAAGAGAAGAAAGTGTCTTTTGAATAGTATCGTAATTGTTATGGTTACTAGATCAAATGTATTCATAGAACACATTTGACTTCTGATTTGTAAACATGTTATTGTTGAGTTGTTTTAGTTGAATTTTACTCTTAGTGACCACATTTGAGGTTTTCTTGGCAAAGATACTACTATTTCCTTCCTCAGTTCATTTTTACAGATGAAGATCTAAGACAAACAAGGTTAAGTGAAATGTCTAGGATCTAACAGCTAGCAGGTATCAGAAACCAAATTTGAAATGAAGAACATGAGTCTTCCAGACTGACAAGGCTCTATCCACTGTATTACCTAGCTGCCCATAGACATAGCTTGACGGTAATTCTTTTTTTTTTTTGCTTTTGCTGAGGCGATTGGGGTTAAGTGACTTGCCCAAAGTCATACAGCTAGGGAATGTTAATTGTCTGAGACCAGATTTGAACCCAGGTCCTCCTGACTTCAGGGCTGGTGCTCTATCCACTGCACCACCTAGCTGCCCCTTGACTGTAATTCTAAAGCCACAAAATTCTTAGATTTGCTGAATAACCAAAGTTAAGTATCACCTAAAGGGCGGAAGGGATGCAGATATATATGCAGAATTATGCAGAAATGGGTCAAAGGATGTTGTCAAAGAAATGTATGACTCACTAAAAAAAAAGAGAATAGCTGATTATATATTGAGAGCAAGAAATAGCCAATTGACAGTATGCATGCTAAGAAATATAGACAGGCTAACAAGCTCAGCATATTGGCTGTAAGTTTGTGAGTGGATCTAAATAAAAATCTCATGGGAAGGAAAAATATGGATGGATTACAATATGTGTCACTGGAGGTAGTATACACTCATCATTGACATCATGGATCCTTTGAACTATTGGAATATTAGTTTTACAGTCAATTTTCCATTTCCTCACCTGTAGGAAAAGAGGATGAGAGACAGAATTTAATAATAAAATACTTTTATATGACCCATCCTATCAATTTTTCAGTGTTCCAAGGCAACTCTCTAAAATTACAAACTATAAAGAGTTCCCAGTTTGATTTAGGGAAAGATACATTCACACTGATTAAATGTGGCAGTCCCATGCCTCAACTAGAAAAACAAAACCAAAATAACAAAATGAAACAGTTGTATTGAATAATATTTAAGATCTCTTCCAATGCTATCATTCAATGATTTAAATCTTATTGATTATCCTTGGATGAACCATATCTATAATTTTAATAGTTGAATTCAAAGCCTACTTTTGACCCTTACTAGATGTGTGATTATGGGAAAGAACTTAAATTTACTGATCCTTGGTTTCTTTCCCTGTAAAAATGCAGGTAATGATACATGCAGTACCCACCTGACAAGGTTGTCAAAAGCCTTATGTGAGATAATGTATGTAAAGTGCTTTGTAAATTTTAAAGTACTATATAAAGTGTTCATGTTATTAGTAGCTAATTATATAACTTGAATCTCACCAAGCTGTGTTTTAGTTTAAGTAGGAGGTGGGCTCTTAAGGGTAATTTGGTGCCTAGAATTTGAAGAAATGCTACTATCTGAGTTAGAAATGAAAATTAAATCTAGGGTAACATGAAATAATTTTTTCTGTGAGTTTAGAGCAGACTCAAAGAACCCTCATTCTTCTTGTTATTGATGATAATGATGATCTTTCTTTCTCTAAGAATACCAATGACATCATGAGGGTGATCTCTTGACTTGCATGTGAATTGGATTTAAGTGAGTCAGGGCTGTGCAGGAATATAAAGAAAGAAGGACTCTTATAGATCATTTCATCTAATGTTTCATTTGACAAATGAGGAAACTAACACCCAGAGAGGTTAAATAATTTGCTCAAGATCACACAGATGGCAGAACTAGAATTTGAATCCATGACTTCTGCTAACAAATCTATCATTTCTGTTTGCCACATGCTTCCTTAAACTTGAGTTGATGTAGGATGCACACACAAAATAATGTCCTTAGAGTAATGAGATACTAGTATCAAGGGCCTCATGGCCTAACCTAGTAAATAGATGATGTAGAGTTGATCCTAGAACTCAATAATTTTTGTGAGAGAAAAAACATGTCTGTATGTGTGAATAACAGAATGTTATTTATATTACTATATGTTACGTCTATTAGCAAAAAATATGCTTTGCTACCATGTCAAATGATGTCCTATAGTTGGCAAATATGCATGACTGATCATTAGCAGCTGACTTCACTCATGATAACTTAGATTTAACCAAAGTGGCGAAATTCATTATTGTTTTTCATTCTCTGTGCAGTCATCCCCAGGCTAAGGCAACATTTGAAAATCAGATTTTTGCATCTCACAGGATGCAGCCTGCATCTGAGGAAGAAGCCCCTCTACAACAGCTGGAATCAGCAATCAGCTAGCTTCACTTAAAGACTTACAGGGAGGGAAGGACTCATTCCCTAGGCCATTCATTCTGCTTTGGGGGCAACCTAATTGTTGAAAACGTTTCCCTTACATGCAGGTGAAATCAATTTCTATATATGGGTGTAGTGGAAAGAAACTATATTTCAATAGTAATAAGCTATAAATAATAATAAGTAATAAAAAGTAACATTTACATGACATTTCCTATGTATCAGGCAACAATTACCATCTCATTTAATCCCCACAACAACCTTGTGAGATAGATATTATTATCCGATTTTACAGAAAAGTAAGCTGAGGCAGAGGTTAAATGACTTGTCCAGGGTGTCATATCTGAGATTATATTTAAACCCAGGTCTTCCTGAATCCCAGCACTCTATCTACTGTGCTATCTATTGAGGACTTGGACTCATGATGTAACTCTGGCCCTTACTGCCTGCTAGAATAAATTGCTATTTTCAATACCCCTTTTCCTTTCAGAATCCCAGACCAATTTCAGTTTTAAAAATAATTTATTATTTACAAAAAGAAAATGGAAAATCTATAAATATCAATAAGTTACTTCAGAAATGTAAAGTATTACTTATTTAAAAAAACAACTGCTGTGATGCAGGCAATCCTTCTTCTGATCAATGTTAATTGGCAGTTTCTCTGCTTCTTAGTCTGAATGAAAACCCTGGGCCAAGGTCCCTTCTAAAATTCTTGAATTTCAATGCTATTTGCTTGGAGTTGGGAGAATGGGCATGAAAGAGTGTGTCTCTCAAACTCCTCCCTTTGCCCAAAGTTCAACTGATTGTGCATCATCCTGGTTATCTCCTTTATTAGGGTGATGATGATCAGGGAGGGGAAGAGTGAGTCAGTTGCTTTCCTTACACCCCTTTGATAAATATGTTCCTTGCCTTATCCCTATCTCCTTTCCCCTTTGCAAGTCCCTGCACATATCCAGGGAAATAAAAGAAACTTTCTAGGACATCTATCTGAAGTTAAAGTAATAATACCAATAATTCATTTTTAGGCTCGAAAAGCATTTTGCTCACAACAGTCCTGCGAAGTAGACAGCACAAATATTATTCTCTTATTTTCTAGAGGAAGAAACTAAGTATTGGAAAATTAAAATGATTTAACTCTGGTCATTCAGCTAGTAAGTGTCAGGGCTGGAATTTGAGCCTAATTCCTTCTGTCTAAGAGCCCTGCTTTCTTTCTACGATGGCATTTTTCCTCTCCCTGTAATAGAATTAATATAATTCTACCCCAAAGTACACATGGAGAAATCAGTTCTTTACACCTGGTAATTGCTTTAATTGGGATAGACTAAATGATCTGTAATGGTTCAGAGAGCACACATTATTTTTCTGCAGTATGGTCATATTCTGTAGTCTGGCATCCTTCCCTCCCTTCTAAGCAGGAGGAATTACAGCAGCATACAGAGACAGAAGAGCAGGTGGCCAAGACTGAGCATACTCCTCTCTCTGCCTTCCTGGCTTGAGATGGATAACAGTAATCACAGAGACAGTAATCTGGCCTTTTCTGTAGAGGCCCACCTGCTGCTGGTGTTGTCACGTTCTGCACTCAGCTGCCATCCTCCTCTCTGGTGGGGCCTCCATTTTGGCAGCCATGGGGTAATAATTAGGGATGGGACAGCTTCCCAGCTGCTCTGGTATTCTCAGAGGGGGCTAGATAAGAGGGGAAGGCTGGGACCGAGCAAGCAAAGGGAGAAATTAAATGGGCTGTCACCAGAACCCCTTAAACTCTAGCATTGGGTTTCATGAGTTTGGATTGCTTTTTTTAATCTCTTCCCCTTCCCCCTCTAATTCTGTTCATGAATACAATTTATTCCAGAAGTGGAAAAATCTAGGAGGCTTCTCAGTAGAGCCATTGCAATACAATATCATATCTCAGGCTAGGAGGCCAGGCTCAGGTTTTTAAATGTGACCCATGCAGTGAGAGGACAAACACAGTGACAGAGAAAATGACTTAGAACCACCCAGACAGTCCAACTGCTGATTCACACTTGTTCCCAGGCCTACAAGTGCTGGACGCCAGCCCAGCCATCAAGTAACTTATATTCTAACATAGCCTTTACAGATTGCCTCCTGCCCATGCTTCCAAATCAGTAAACAATTTGTGTTTTGCTGCTAATGAGGATTAAAGATGTGATTGAGTGATGGTAGTAGAACGAGTAAGGGCCTAGAAGTCAAGAGACTTGGGCTCAGTCATTAAGTCAGTAAATGTTTATTAAGCACCTACTATGCACTAGGCACTATGCCAAGTGCTGGGGATATAAATAAAGGGAAAAAAATAGTCCTTGTTTTCTAGGAGTTCTCTATCTAATGAAAGTGACCATATGTCATAAATATGTGCAGACAAGCTATATACAGGATACATAAGGAAAACAATAAAAAAACAGAGAAGGAAGATACTATAATTAAAGAGGGATTGGGAAAGGCTTTCTGTAGAAGGTGTGATTTTAGCTTGGACTTGAAGGAAACCTGGAAAAAAGGAATAAAAGGGAAAGAATTCAGCAACTTTTTCACTAATAAGGAGAATGACCTTGGGGAAGCCAATTAAACCCTTTGGGCCTCTTTCTCTCCTTTCAAATTTTAATAATGCTATGATTGTGAGCAAATCATTTAAGTTCCCCAGGACTCAGTTTACATCTTTGTAAAACAAGGGGGTTGAACTATTTAACTAAAAAGACTTACTCCAGCCTCAAATCTATGATTTAACTCTCTACATATTATCACTTTTGTGAGTCTGAGGCATATTGAAAAAAAACACTCTGATAAAACATTTTTAATAGAAACTCACATCTACTATCTGTTGTGTTTTCTTCATCAATTTTTTCTTTCACGTTTCCTCAAAAGACTACCCTTTTGTCTTGTCATTCCACAGTCTAGTTATATATCCTTTAGGCTCAATTTGGAATTTAGGCAATCATTTGTGGAATAGTGGAAAGGAAAAAAAAACCACCATGGCAGGGAAAAGAGCATGAAAAATAGTTTTCATTTTGAAAAAAATTATAATGTCACCCAACCCCACCCCCAACATTTCTATTCATATTAGATTTTTGTAAAAGGCCTTTTTAAACCACAGCCTAAATATGGGGTCTCTATTGGCAGTGTCCCTTTAAGCCAGAAGCGAAGGAGTAAATGCAGAGTAAAAATGCGTGGATCTGCAAAGATGCTCCGTACTGTACAATTTTCTATGTTCTGACTGATAAATTATTGTGTATCTTCAGTGTGCTCTGACATGCAATACAATTTGTCCATGGAACAGTGATGATAGGCTGTCCTGAGCTAATAATCAAGAACTCTTTATTTAGAGTCTTCAGCCTTTTAGCAAAATCTTAAGTAACCATTTGTATCCCTTCATGTGTTTTCCACCTCATACTTGAGCATAAGTGGAAAAAGCTTTTAACCTTGAGAGGCTTGCTTTCAGAGTCCTGGAGGACAGAGGATCTAGGGCTATGGAAAAAGTGTAAAGGAAACAGGAGGCAGGTGGCTGCCTCAGAAGAGTGGCAGCTTGTTCTTGGGCTTCCCACTGGAATGCAGTTTACTGTCTGTTTCATGCTTTCTGTCCATATGGCTGCATGTCCTACACACACTTTTCTGTACCAAGGGGCTGTTGATGTTAGCTTCTCTCCCTAGGAAGGTCAGGGAGGGAAAGGACCATTTGATGAAGGGAGGGAACATGGAATATACTCATTGAAATCACAAAGTGTTTAAAGCTAAAAAAAAAAAAAAAAAAAAAACTGTTCTCACCTCCTGAAGTTCCCTCCTTCCTTCTCTGTGCTTCTTGGAGTCCTTAGCTACTTTCAAGGTTCAGCTCAGGTAATACCTCCCACAGAAAGCCTTTCCTGAACTCTCCTTTATTAGTGCTTTCTCTCTTCAAAATTACTTTGCATTAAAAAAAATTACTTGTTTATGTGTTGTATTTTCCCAGTAGGATATAAGCTCCTTTCTTGATGGTAGTGACAGGATTTTGGTTTTGCCTTTGAATTCCCTGTGCCTAGCATATTCCTTGAATACAGGTGATTAATAATTGTTTGTTGAATGAATAAGTGAATTCGATAAGATATCCAGGTCTTCTCAACTGTAAAGGTGAACTCCCTAGCTATTACACTATACTCTCTCATGATGATTACCTGTCAGATATATTTTAGAGATTTTTATTTATATACAGTTTGGACCTGATGACCTCTGAGATTTCCCCCCAATATTCAGATTCTATATAGATTACTTAATTTAATTCCATAAACTTTGGTTAAGCAACTGCTGTGTGAAAGCACTGTCCAAGGTGCTAGAGATATAAAACTAGACATGTTACTGGTCATGAACTTCAGTAAGCTAACAATTTAATGGAGTAAAGAACATTTACACAAATATCTTTGATACAAGGGAAAGTGAGATAAATATAAAAAGGGTTGCTTATAACATGTTTTGAGAATTTTAAGGAGGGAGAGACCATTTATCTGTTTTGGAGGCTTGAAGGTAAGGCAGTCTGCTGCTCTCCAAGGACCAGCCTAGTCAAGTTCAATGAGGACAATTACCAATAGATTGGTCCCTAGGTCATGAATTTCCATAGTAACCCATGAATTCATTAATACCCTTAAGAGAATCTGTATTTTCATTAATTACAGCAACAACAGTATACATTTGAAAGATAATCATGCAAGACAACATGATCTTAGAGCTAGGAACATCTGGACTAAAAATCCTGCTGCTGACAAATATTGAATGAATGACCAGAAGAAAATCACATACTCTCAGTGCCTCAAGCACAGTAACTGTGCGTTACTGGTCTACAATTGGTGATAAGAGTTTTTATATTCAGTTCCCACAGAGACAAAATTACATACGCAGACATCTATATCTTTCCATCTTGTACACGGGCAAAGCAAAAATTAGTAATGTGTAATATTCCCATCACAAATACTTAGGACATACTCCACCACCAATGCCAGCACATATGTGCAAGGCATCTCACATCCCCAGACTGTGGACTTTAATGCCCTTTGCTCCTCAGAAGCAGTCAGCATTACAGTTCACTGATGTCTTTTCTTCTGGGTTTCTGAACTCTCCTGCTGAGCAAGACAATTTCTCTACTGGCTGTTATATGCCAATTCTCTTTTGGAATACAGAGGCAATATCATACTCTTCCAATAAAAAAGAGCCCTCAGCCTGGATACTGCAGAACTTTTCCAAACTCCATTGACTTGACTTAGAGGTCTAAAGCAATAGGTGGCTGTACAAGGAAGTTAGATATTGTTAAATATTGATAAGTTAAAATTGAACCGTTCCATTTAAAAGCAGCAAAGCTTTTTCCTTCCAATCACCTGTTCTAAGGAACAAAACTTTTACTCCTATCAGCTATTTAAAGCATCCAAATTTTCTTCTTTTATTCAGTTCTTAAAGCAGCAGATGACAGTGCAAGCTCTAAGGTCTTCCTATGATCCAGCTCTGGGAAGTCTTTTCAGACTTATGTTGAGGTTTCTTCACTCTTGGAGGTCTGGTCTTAATCAACCCTACTGCTTCAAAGCCAAGTTTCTTGTATGAAATGACTCAGCTCTTTCTCATTCCTTTCTTTCAAATCATCTCAATCATCTCCTTGCTGACCACATCAAAGACCATATCTTGGAATAACTTGCTCTCCAGATTAGTAACTAATCTGGAGTTTCAGGAAGAGTCCACAAATTATTTCTTCATAACTTCTTCTCTAGTCCCCCCCTCCACAATCTTCTCACCTATTGTCTTTTTGATGCACATGTTTCCTTTCCTTATTTCCTCTCACCCCCAACAAAGTCTGGAACTATGGAACATGATCACAACAACTCTGCTGTTGCTCTTGGAGATGTGTCCATCAATTCCCTTATAGCCTTATTTACCACCCCTCTGGCCTGGTAGCTCAAAGTCCTCCTTTCTGACCATTACTCCCCTTTGTGCTGCTTCCCATTTTTTTTTGTTTTACATTGAAATATAAGAATATAAGGGCAAGACTGTCTTTGATTTTGCATTTATAACCTCAGTATTTAACATAATGCTTGGTACATAATAAGCACTTGATAAATGATGTTTCATTCATTATAGTGAGAAACTAAAATCCACATATCTGTCAGCCAAGACAACAAGCAATATTTTGTAGTGCCATAGCCACTAAATTGTTCAAGAGTTTCCCATGCTGTAATCTTAAATTCTTCATATCAGTCATCTAGAAATCAGATACTAGGAAACAGGATATTTTGGCTCTTTTTGCCTTCTTTGGTGCTTTTGATCTGAGGAGCTGTTTTGTTCAGTTTCTTCTCTTACAAATTTCTTTGTTCGCATCATATTCTGTTAATAAAATGGGCCAGATCAGAAAGGGGCATCACCATGACTACCACCTACCCATACACCCATGCATTCAGAAGACCTAGCCTATATATCATTTCAATGACATATAGGAAACCCTATATACCAATCTATCTACCAAGATATCTACCAATGAAGGTTAACCCCTTTTCTGCAGTCTTAAAAGTGTTCCTTATGGCAACTGTTAAATGTTGAATAGAAATAGGTACCGCTGGACTACACATAAGGATCCTTACAGGACACATACTGACTTAGAAAGCTAAATATTAATATTATCAGTATGTTACTGAATTTTATTAAATATTTCCCAATTTTTATCTGGTTCAGACAATGCTTGGGAGTTTTATAGGCTGAGTCTTTGGGCAGCAGCTTAACATTTTTGTCCCAAAGTGCTAAGAAGTTAAGTTTTTTCACATATCTAGTATCTATTAGAGGCAATATTTGAAACCAGGTCTTGCTGCTTTCAGTGCTGTTCTCTATCTACTATATCATATGACATAGATGTGTGTTCACATTCATATAAGGCATTTATTCAATCTATATAAAATGCTTATTTATCTGTAGTTTCCCTGTTAATTTTGTGACCAGACTAGAACATAGAGTAGATGAAAGGGAGTTGTAAGAAATAAGGATGGAAAGGTAAGCTGAAGTCAGATCACAGAAAGCTTTGAATGTCAAGGTCACTAATTGATATAGCATTTGGTAAGTAATGAGGTGCCATTGAAGGTTTTTAAATAACTGAGTCATAATTGCTTAGTCAACTGTATAAAGGCTGAAATGTTAAAGAGACAACCTAAAAGTCAGAAGATGACCAGGCTAGGTGAGAGAAGATGAAGAATCAAACTAGGGCAGCTAAAGTATGAGTGGAAAGAAGGGAATGAATGGGATATTTCTTTTCTAAACAGCTCTCTGCTATCTTCTTTATGGAACATAGCTAGCTGCCCTTTCAGGCAATCTCCATGGGATATGCCTGCTTTAATGAGCTTCTCGTGACTTTTGCTCTGCCTGCCAACATCATTTTGGACATGACCTGAAATGTCCTAAACATGACCTCCTCCTACAATCTAAGTTCTTAATAAATGCTGGTTGACTAGCCACTTAAGCCATTGTCCCTTTAAACCTCACCAAAGGAAACTACCTCATTCTATCTCAGAAAAGTCCTTACTCCAATAGAATCTAATGGGGTACTACTTACTGGTACATGAGTAGGGCTGAAAATTGGCATGAAAGGTCTTTGCCAGTGAGCAATGTTAGAATTAAAGCCATAATAATAATAATTAATCTCATACTCATGCTCTCTGCATTTATTATTTGTAGAGATAAAGACTTAAGTAGTAGGGACAACCTATCTGGGAGCCCCACTTGGGAGAAAAG
The DNA here is from genome assembly GCA_023553655.1 of Myrmecobius fasciatus. Taxonomy (NCBI): domain Eukaryota; kingdom Metazoa; phylum Chordata; class Mammalia; order Dasyuromorphia; family Myrmecobiidae; genus Myrmecobius; species Myrmecobius fasciatus. The sequence goes on from JAJPUD010000574.1 coordinate 345,046, forward strand.
TAATGCCCTCATTATAGCAAATAAGATGGATGGTGTGCTGAGACCATGGCAAATCCCCAAGTATAACCTCTAAAAAGCAGTTTCCTTCCACTTAAAATTTATGTTGTAAGAATGGCATTTTTCTTCTTTTAGAGGGAAAACAGGGCAGAAAAGTAGTTACCTGATTACCTTGTATCAAAGACCAAGCTCCATGGCAGCTGTTTTAGGTGCTTTATCAAAACACTATAAAGGTAATCACAATCAGGACCAAAAAAAGTGGGGAGGCAGAAACACAATGATGTTTAAGAGTTTGAGGATTCAAACTTTTAACCCTGACTGTTCCACTCCTGGCTAGATGCTGTATGACTTTGACCAAGTACCTTCCCTGTACTGATAATAGGAAGAGGTTGGATTGGCCAAATTGATGACTAAGGTCTCTCCAGATTATGATATTATCATTCTATGGCTGTTGAAGTGAATGTCCTTTCTTCATTGAGGAAAAGTATGAAACTGCTCTTGAGGTACTTGGGTCAGATTTACCTAAGGAGCCAGCTGCACCAAACTAAATGGTTCCTCATCCTCCAAGTTCTCATGAACTCAACCATGGGCACACTTGTACATGCTGGCATGAAGTCGTAATTTCTACCCTCATCTAGAATATCTCGGGGAGGTGAAGATGCTTATCAGTGTATTCTCATCCTGGTGGAAGATCTAGAAATCTTGGGGTTATCCAAAGGGACCTTGTTCCATTGTCAGGGGGCTCCAGAGGACTTCCCTTCAGCTTATCACTGACTAAGCTTATCAAGCACCCAGAGTTCAGCTTCATGAAATGTTGTACTTGAAGGAAGTCTTGTCTCTAGGCTAATTTTGAGCTCTTAAAATAACCAAATCATCTAATTTATCTGATATGATAAGTATGAAGCACCAATATCAACTTTTAAAATTATTTTTATTATATTTTAGAGTCAATAGTGAACTTAGATAAGTTCACATGCCGGATCTTATACTCCCTGCCTTAATAACCCTGGATAAATCACTTTAATTTCTCCAGGTCTCAGTTTTCTCATCTATAAAATGGGAATAATAATACATTCCCTAGCTGTATTGCATTTGTAAAATTACAATATAATAATTGTGTTGTAAAAAATGAACTTTGTATACCTCAAGGTATAATTATTAATAATATGTGAATTGAATAAATTTAATAATAAATTCTAAAAAGAGTTTTTTGTCCTTTTCTTCCATTCTCCCATCCTTCTAACTTGACTTCATTTCAGGAAGGCTTCAATCAGGGCTCTGGCTTCTGTTGAGCTTTAGACCAAAACTAATCTCAATCCAGGGTAGTATCAAGGTTCAGGATTTACTATGACCTTGTCTGAGTGGTTCCATGTCAAAGACCGAAATTTGACAATATTGGGGAGTGGAAAATAATGAGAAGGGAAAGTTTTAACTAGTAAATTCCTTGAGGGTAATGATATTAGGTTAGAATTTCCTTCAGATGGAGTATAAACCGGAAGATTCCAAATTGCCTTTTCTCAAATGCCTAAAATGGTTGCACTGTTAGAAATTCTTTTCATCTATCTTCATAATTCTTTATGGAAATGGCCCACTCCTAAACAGTGGTGAATATTTTGTGCCTCTATCAGTGATTTGGAGCATATAGAAAAATTCCTAGGGCATTCACTGCCTAAATGAAGAGTTTATTTGGAGAAAAATAATGAGTGGAAATAACTGGCGTTTACATAGTATTTTAAGGTTTGCAAAATGCTTTATAAATATCTCATTTTATCTTATATCAATCATAAGAGATAGGTATTGCTACCTATTTTATTTTTTATTATTTATTTGTATTCATATATATATATTCTTATAATTTCATATTATATTATTTTATAGATGAGAAACTGAGGCAGACAAAGTTAAGTGATTTTAGTGCCCAGGATCATATAGGGAAGAAGCATCTAAATAGCATTTGAATTCAGTTCTACCTGATTAAATTCAGCCTACTATTACTGTACTATGAATCAATTATGCAGCCTAGCTATCCTATATTCCTACTGAATCTAAGGAGTTTGAAGGGGGGCAGTGGGTAAGTGGGGAGAAATGTTACGCCTTTAAAGTTGCTTTGTATCCTTTTATTAGAAAAAAAGAGTTCTGATCCTCTTTCTTTTGTTCTTCTAGATTCATGGATTAAAAAAAGAAACAAAAATAGAAATCCTCTAACTCAATCCCTTGATTTTACAGATAAGGAAAATGAGGCTCAGAAAAAATATCTTGCCCAAAACTAGCCACATAGTTAATTAATGATCTGTTGAATCCCTTTCTGCTATAAATTCCTTTGGGTGAAACTGGAGAATAAAGAAAAGAGAGACATATATAGAGGTTTTTCCTATTCTTATGCCATGGAATGTTCAACACAAACAGAAACAAAAATCAGAAAAGTTCTGAACTTGGCATAGCATTCTGACCTAGATATCCTCAGGCTGATCTCCTTCATTCAAATAATAACTTTAAGAATAGCTCATGAGTGGTTTTAAGGAAATTAAATAAATGTAGGTATAATTGATTTCTCCCCCCCAAAAAACACTCATCAAAATCTTGAGGTTTGGAGGCGGGGAGATGTTTTTGTGGGTTTTTGGTTTTGTTTTTTGGCATAATGGAAAGAATTCTTTCTAGACTTGGAGTCAGGCACTTGCTTGAATGCAGTTTCCAGAACTTATTATCACTCTAGCCTTTAGCTAGTTGCTTTCTGCATCATTTCACATCTCTATAACTGGGACTATAATACTTTCACTACCTGCCTCATTTTGTAAGTGCTATGTAAATGGCAGCCTTTGTTTTGCCTCTTTTCCTCTGGTGTTCCCAAACAATCCATCTGTTGGTGACTTTGGAAACTTTTGTGTCTGAGATTCAAAGCCAAGGCAACCATATTTCCCTGGTTCCATTACCTAGTGGTACTTCTAACATTTAACCAGCTGCCAAAGTGTATAGGGAACGACTATATTCATCTGGAACATCTATGCTCCCCTTCCATATTATGTCCCCTGGAATTCCTGTTCTAACCTTAAAATTCCCTTCATATTAGATTTGTACTTTTCCCTCAGGTATCACTTTTGTATATATTATGTACTTATTTTTCTATATATTGTATGGGTAACTAGGTGATAGAGTGTTAGACCTGGAATCAGGAAGACTCATCTTCATGAGTTCAAATCTGACCTCAGAGTTTTTCTAGCTGTATGACTCTATGTTAGTCACTTGTCTCTGTTTGCCTCAGTCTATAAAATGAGGTTGAGAAGGAAATGGCAAAGCACTTCAGTATCTTTGCCAGGAAAAACCCAACAAGGTCATGAAGAGCCATTAGTGACTGAATAAAAATAAGAATTATTTTGCATTTATATTTGCACAAAAAGAATATGTGATATAGTGAATAGAGAGCAGTCCTTAAGACTAGGAAAATTTGGGGTCAAATTCTGCCTCTGATGTATACTGGATGTATGACTCTTGATGCTTTAGGAAACTCTCTAATAAATACTAGGACTTTCAGAGATTGGTGCTGATCTGTTTTGGTTGAAGGAGGGTTCTCACTCATTAGTTCCTTGAGTCAATTAAATCACGGGTCCAATCCCTATCCCCTTATATCTGTACATGTTGCGTATTGCCCTAATACAGTAGAAGCTCCTTGATGGAAGGAACTGATTCTGTCTTTGTGCCTCAGCATCTAAAACAAGTCTAGGAATATAGTAAAATTATTATGCTTATTAGATTGGATGAAACAAAAGGAGAACTGTTTTAAACTATGTGGTGATACAGTTTTACAGGTGAAAAAGAAGCCACTTGACCATAAAATGAGGAGTGGGAATCAGGATTTTCTTCCCCACTTTCACCTTATTCCATTGCTGTTTGTTCAGCCTGTATATAGCTTACTAAGGTTAATGATCTCATTATTCCTCTTTTAGAGATGAGGAAGATGAAAGTTAATTGTTCACAGGTATGCACATACACACACACACACACACACACACACACACACACACACACAACTGGTGTCCCAAGCAGGATTTGATCTCACATCTTCTTAGTTTAGTGTTTTATCAACTATACCACCTAGCCAATGCCATAAATGTGAAGTCTTAGTTTTGATTTCAACAAACCAAATTCACAAGTACATGATGGGGGAAGGATGAGAAGGTTGGTATAGTTAAATAACAGTTTATCTCCTCTCCAAAAAAATTCTGACCATATTAATGGATTGTTGATGTTATGAGTCATCAGTATAACAGCCCGCAAAACTAATATTATTTGGTTTTCAATAAAAGAAGGCATGACTTCCAGGAATATGAAAGGGATAGCACACTGCCCTGGCCAGATGACATCTGTAGAACTGGGCTCAGTTCTGGAAGCCATGGTCTAGAAAGGACATTAGAAATTTGGAGAGCATCAAGGGCTATGAGGATGATTAGGAGTCTTGAGTCCATTTCATTTGAGGATAACTTGAGGAAATAAGGAATATTTGGTCTGAAGAAGTGAAGATTTACAGGGGAGATTTTCACCCAGCACATAGTAGGTGTTTAATAAATTCTTATTGCCTTGACTCTTCAAGAGATACTCAACATCTACTATGAGTGAAACACTATTCTAGGCTCAGTGTTCTTATCTCATCCATTATGACCCCTATCTCCTTCTCTGTGCCACTTTTACCTGAAGCATTTGATATATTAGAAAGAGCATTGTGATTATAGAGAAGTTCCTTAACCTTTCTCATCTATAAACTAAAGATATTGAATGAAATTATTTGTAAAGAATCTTTCTAGTCTAAATCCTTCCTTAACCTTTCTCATCTATAAACTAAAGATATTGAATGAAATTATTTGTAAAGAATCTTTCTATTCTAAATCCCTATGATCCTATGTTTCTATCATGCATTGATAGTCTATTCATCTGGCATGAGTGTTCTCGGTATTTCTTCTCACAATGGATATTTTCCCAATAGAAACAATGATCTACCTGACTTCATAGAAAAGGCATTCCTTCCTTTTAAAATCATCTTAGCTAAGACTGACTAATTCTCTATGTTGTTCTTGTTTATATGCCTTAAAGTTTTTTCTTTTGAAAATAACATTTCAATATCTTTTCTTTTTACACCAATGGAATTTCTCCCAGTATCCTTCTTCCTTCTTGCTCCCAGGAAACCATCCTATATAATACTTTTAAAGATGAAAAAAATTTTAAATAAGCAATATTCATGCATTACAACTTATTTTATCATTCCCCAATTGATAGGAGCCTTTTATTTACAATTTTTTGCTACATAAAAAGTGTTTTGTAAATATTTATATTTTGATATGCATAGGGGCTTTCTTCTTGTCAAAAGCCTCTTTGGCATATAAGTCTTGTAAGTGAATCTCTGGGTCAAAAGTTGTAGACAATTTATTCACTTTATTTAGAAAATCCCAAATTGCTTTCAAAATGTTCAACTCATTCAATACTGCACAACTCCTCTAATGTCCACCGACATTCCATCTTTTGTCATCTTTTCCAATTTGCTGTATTGGAGTTAAAACCTCAGGGTTGTTTTGATTTACAGCTAACTACAAATCCTATTGCAAGATTTGTTTTTCGTATGTATATAGTATGAAAGAGGGAAAGGCGCAAAAGTATAATGAGGGGAAAACAGAATTAGGTTAGAGATAAGAAGATGAAATTAAGGGGAAAAAATCAAGCAACTTGTCTGATTCCTCTGTCACTTATCCAATGAATAGCCAAGATTTTCACTTTGACATACTATTAATTCATTAAGGAACCTTGCACATCATGCAAACAAAATATAGCAAAGAATTATAAAGATTTTGTTAAATCTTCCTTAACAGACTAAACAAAGAACTTATCTCATAATAATAGGTTTTTGTTTATTTATTCTGGCATATTTGGCATTGTTATAAGGATAATTGTCCAAAGAGAATGTCTTTAAAATGTTGCATTTTTAATAACACCTATTTTACTGCATAAGATTTTGAAGCTCAAAAGGTCTTTAGAGAACACTCAGTTCAATTTTCTCATTTTATAGTTATGAAAATAGATGTGATTTGCTCAACATGATACTAGATATAGGTAGCAAAGCTCATATTCAAATTCTAGTATTCTTATTGAAGAAAAAAAGAGTGGAAAGAGCTATCAGATGTTGGGAAGGAAGATTTGGAGAGAAGAGAAGCCGATGCTTTAATTCTCTTTTCTTCTCAAAGACTTCTTGAAATTTTACTTCCAATATTTAAAATGATTGTAACTGTAAAACCTATATCAGATTACTTGCTGTCTTGAGAAGGGGAAAGGTAAGGAGATAGGGAAAAAATTTGGAACTCAAAATCTTACATAAAGGGAGTATTGAAAACTATCTTTACATGAAATTGGAAAAAAATAAAATATTGTTAAGTGGGGGGAAAATACTAATTTCTAGCATTCTGATTCCAAGTTCAATATTTGAGTCATTACATCAGGTTTCCTTGAAAGTGAACAGAAAATGATTATCGCCAAAGAGAAAGGAACAGGCTTTTCTGCACATTTACTGACATTTTAGGCCCCCAAATGGAGTTATTACTACTTAACCAAAGCTTACATTTGGCTCATATCAAGTGTCTTCCCAAAAAAAGGATTAATAGAATCCCTTCCAGAAAAAAATACTCAATATACAAAATGGTAAATAACATGGAAAGGATGCCCATTAATTTCTTCAGCCACAAAAGAAATGCATAAAACAGAAAAGAATCAAAGGCATGTGTTGACAAATTATCAAAACATATAGCATTAGCTATTACTCATAATTTCCCAAGAATACTAGATTATGAATATGAAACACTTTGTAGGACTGATTTATAAATTCATTTTCACCTTGGGGTTCTATTACCCTAATATCTCATTCAAAGTTTATATATTTTGGTCAGCCAAACATAAATGACCCATTCTTTTTCTTCTGAGAATAATGTAGCTTCAGGAAGCCCCTACCACTGGCAACCAGCATTTGAACTTTCCAATGACTAGAGTTTCTGAGTACATGAGATAACTAACAGTTTCTTGGGCTATCTGTCCAGTCACTTGTGCTTAAGGAAAGAAACACTAGCAGAAGAGACAATTAGGGACTTGTCATCCAGTCTCAGGCTCACAAAGACAAACATATTCCTCTTATTCTACAACTGCTGCTGGGGAGGGATGATGAGAAAGGATGGAAAAAATTCCCTCCTCCTTCACTTCCCAGAAGTTCAAGTGGGAAATATCAGAGCCTTAAACCATACATTTCAAAGGAGAGAAGTGAGATTAAGTGCCAAAGCTATTTCTCCCTTTAAACCTGCTGAGTGGGTATTTCCTCCTGATCAAGTGACTAGTAAAAAGCCAGTCACTTATATTATTTAGCAAGAGGCCAAGTATGTTTCTGTCCCTGTGATAGCCAGACTCCATGTTTCATGGGCTTACCCCTGTTTCACAACCAGAGTGAAAACTGAGGAAGGAGGGAGACTATGCACTTTGGGCATCTCCTAATTTTGAAAGGATGCAAATCTCATTGTACTAATGATTTCATGAAGATTAAGGCTCTGTTCCCAGAGGGAATTATTCCTTATTCTCATCACAGGCTGTAACAATTTGAGTCATAAAGAAAGCTAAGAAAACAAAAATACGAGCTTATGGTATCAAATGTCAGCCCAACAGAGCTAGAGTCTTAAGGATGGAAAATCCCTTAAAGATCATCTAATACAATCCAATTATTTTATAGATGAGGAAACAGCCCCAGAGAAGAGATGTAACATGGCAGAGGACAAACCTCTCATTAGTGACAGACCTGTCTCCTGCCTCTTAGTCTGGTATATCTTCTACCATATCACACTTCTAGGTTAAAACTATTTTCAATTCAAACTGCGTATTTCTGTTTATGCTCAAACAATAAACATATCCCCAATTTTTACTATGTGTCTACTTTGTGGTAAGCACTAAAAGAGTCTTCCTATTTTTGTTAAATGGTAAACAGTTCTTCTTTTGCCAGAAATTGAGGTCGGTTTTTTTAAGTATTTAATTTTCACTTCTGCCCTAGCTCCCTTTTAAAATATATTTTATTTTTAAAAATTATCAAGGCCACAGGTCTTTTATGTCTAGCCCCTTTATAGAATCATAGAATGCTAGACCTAGAAAAGATCTCAGAGGTTATTGAACTCAATCCTCTCATTTTACAAGTGAATAAAACCAAGATAAATGAAGTATAAATGAAGTAATGGTCAATGAAGTGCCTAAGCTCACATGGCAAGTTAATAGAGAGCTGGGCTGGAAACCAATATTCTTATCTAAGATTATTGGGTCCCCTTCCCACAATACCACAAAGCATCTTCTAGCTTTTTTAGACCTTGCTCCCTATCACATAAGCCTCTTCTTCCTCCAATTAAAAAGTATTGTGAGGGATCTATGTATTTCATTATTGTGACAGGTTGTATTCACACCATCCCAATTGGATTTTTTTTCCAAATGATCAAAAATCATTCTAAGCTTTGTGTCACTTTTATAAATAGCTAGCTCATCATTATCACCCCTTTATTTAAGCCCAACCTAATTGTCTAGCTTCTTTAGACATTACTGCTACTCCTGAGCACTGCAGTCCATCCAAACTGACCTTGCCTCTATTCTTCAGACCCAGCATTCCATTTTCCATCTCCATGACTTTGTAGTAGTCTTTTCACATTCCTGGATGCTACTCTCTCTCCTTATCTCTGCCTCCATGCCATTTTTTCTTCCTTTCACAACTCCAGCATTATTTTCTGCAAAAAAAGTCTTTCTTTATTCCCCTCCCAAGTGCTTAATATTCTCCCTCCCAAACTAGCATTCATTTAACTATCTTCTATATATCTGTATTTTTATAATTATGCTGCTTATTACATTTATGTTTATTGTTTCTCCCATTAGAAATTAATCTCCTTATTTCATTCTTTTTACTTTTATAAATTCTATTGATTGATAAATAAATGACTGATAATAATTGTTTTAATGAGTCTAAACAACTCCTTCAGCATAAACTATTTTATAGAATCCTAGAATTGGATATAAAAAGAGGTACTGGAGCAGACCTGGAGCAAGGATTGGGCAAAGTATATTTCCATGTAAAAAGCAATATATGTGCTATGGGCATGAGCTACATACATTTGAATGTTATCTCTTACAAATGTTCTTAGTCCATTGTTCTTGAAGAGGACCATGAGATCAGGAAGGTGATGCCCATGACATGCAAGTAAATTGAATTTAAGTGAGGGAGAACTGGGCAAAGTCACCAGCCTTATTTTCTCCTCCAGAACCATCTGGATACAGGCGCAAGATAAAGGTCAGGATGACTGGAAATGGCCCTGGATGCAGTGGGAGATGCTGGCCTTTTTAATTTAAGGTCTTTGATAGGTCTCAGTTTGACCAGTGATAAAGGCTGGGTAGCAATTGATGCAAATAATGGCCTCTTTCACCTAGTCAAAAAAACCAAATAAATAAATCTGTGAGAGGAAGGCACTCAGGATTTATGGCTAAAACAAATAATTGCTATTTATATTTAGAACTTCCACCTATTGTAGTGAAGGTTAAGCATTTCTGAGCAGTATCATGGTACACTGGAAAGAGCATTAGACTTCAGATCAGGAAAATCATAGTTCAAATCTTGTCTCAGACATTTACTGAGTCAGGGTCAGGCTGTGTGACCATGAGCACGTCACTTAAACTCTTCCTATTTTCCTCATCATAGTAGCACTTATGTCACAGGTTTGTTGTGAGGGTCAAAAGTGATAACATTTGCCAAACTCTTTGCATAAATGTTAGCTATTGTTTCCAGTGGACACTAATACACAAGAAAAAAACTTTTCAAATGGAGAGGCTCCATTTTTTAATTTGCCTTTGAATCATAAATTCCTTCCCCGGCTCTTCCTCTGAGCTCATCAATGACAACTGTCTCATTTAGCAGATCAGGAAAATGAGTCTCAGAAAAATAATGATTTGTTGATGTTACACAGCTAATCAAAATTCTCCTTAATGAGTTGAATTAGATGTCCATGGAAAGAACATTGACTCTGGAAACCAGAGCACCTGGGTTGAAATTCTCTGTTAATAACTTACCTGCATAACTGTGGACATCTATCTATAAAATGAAAGAATTGGAAAAGTGGCCTCTGAGGTCTATTCGAGTTCTGGAACTATGATCTCTTAATTAATGTGAATTAATATTTAGATATTACACAGATGACTTGAGCCCTGGCCTCAAGGACTTCTGCTAATTTGGTAATTTTGTTAACTCTGCTTTCTTGAATTCTTTTATGCTTATAGAGTCATCTGGTATGTGAACCATATTCTGAAAAAAGATATTTTTATCTTTCATTCTGGAGATTTCCTATAATTACAAAGTCAACATTTTCCTCAGACATTAGATCATAATAAATTGCCTTAAAAAGGCACATATACACACATACACACAATATATACATACATACACAAAGGAGTGTGGTTTTTAAAGAGATTATTCTTGACTAATGATTGCTTTTTCTTAGTTACCATAGATACTATTTCCATCTGATAATTAGCCCCTGTGCACCTGTAGAGTAATTTAATTTTTCTAATTTTTTTATTAGCATTTGAACATGATAGGGATTTGGCAGCAAAGCCTATCCCTTCCTAGAAGCCCAATAGGTTCCTGCTAGCTTCCCACCTGCCTGAGCATTTTGAAGGTGCCTTATTATCTAGTGGGAAATATAAGCATTCAATCTGCAAATGCACATTGTAAATTTGTCTGATGGTATATGTGTCTGGGCACCAGGCCAGGACTTATATTTCATTGTATATTAAGGCGATTTCCTGCTTATTGGAGAATTTGTCTCCAATGCTACTGGGTGTCCAAGAGTCACAGATATTTTAAAATCTCTCTGCTTTACGGTATATAGCAATGGAACGAGCTCCTTTCAACAAGTGAGAAAATTCCCAGGACACTATTTTACTAGAAATGCTGATCTATCTGGCCTCTCACTCATTTATGCTGTGGGGGCAAGTCAATCTCATAGAGCAGTATTGGCGTTTAATCTTCCTGATGGCTAGGTATGGGCAAAGTGACCTCATAGAGTCTCTCCCCTGAGAATATTCTGAATTTAACCATTGAACCGTGCTCAGAGAGATTGAGCTGTGTGATCAGAAAGGAAGCCACAACTAATAAAGAACCATCACAAAGTCACCAGCCTCTTTCCTACTCTGCCTCTGCCTAAAGGCAGTTTATAAAAAAAATTTAAAAAAAAAAAAAGAAGAATCCGGGATTCTGCACTAGTGTGCCCAATGGGACCTCCTACTGGAAATGTAGAACTGATTGTATTTGAAGGAGAACCAGACACTTACCTCACTGTGGTAAAGCATTGTATCTCTGGAGCATCTGTTCACTTTAGCAGATTTCCCTGTATGCTTGTGATTGTGCTATTTTGTTATGTACCCTTTGAAAGGGTCTCCTGCTTTGGGTCATCTGCATAAGTATTAATATAGTGTTTATTGTAATAAGTAGTATTATAAGCTGCTAAATTATATATAAAAACATATTATATATGTTATTATAATACATAATATAGATTTTATAATATACATATATAATTATATATATATATATATTTATAAGCTGCACAGAATTTAACAAAAGGGTGACTTTATATTATAAAGTCAGCAATTACTATATTTTTGATAGCACTTACCAGTCCTTTTCTATTCTCTGGGGTATTTCTGTGTCAAGAAAGCCTTACAGTTAGTGGTTGCAGAGCCCTGACAGTAGGTACCCATTTAGAAGAGAAAACAAAGTATAGTTGGAAAAAATTCTGACAGAAAAGTCAGGAAACCTGTGTTCAAATTATAAATCTTCCATTAATTGTTTGGTAGTAACATCGATAAGTCATTTCCCCCCTCTGTGTATTCATTTCTCCATCTATAAAATGAGGAAAGAGAATGAGATGCTCTAAAGTCATTCTCATTCATTTTATAAAGGAAGAACTTGAGATCCAGAGAGGGGTGATGATTTACTGAGTCACACAGTGAATGTGTCTACTTAGTATACATGGAGAAATCAGGTAGTCTCCTTTTAATCACATTCTTTCAAAAAGAAACCAAAGATTCCATATGTACAAAAATATTATAGCAGATTTTTTTGGTAGCAAAATATTGGAAACTGAAGGGATGCCCATTAACTGGGGAACTGCTGAACAAGTTATGGTAAATTAATAAAATGGGACATTATTATGCTGTAAAAAATGAAGAAGGTGGTTTCATAAAAATCTGGGAAGACTTATATGAACTGATGCAAAGTTAATTGAGCATAACCAGAATAATCTATATAAAAACAGTAATATTGTAAAGATAATCAACTGTGAAAGATTGTGACTCTGATAAATAGTAATGTTCAACCACAGTTCCAAAGTATTTATTATGAAAAATGCTGTCTACCTCCAGAGAGAGAAGTGGCATAATCAGAGTACAAATTGAAGCATCGTTTCTTTTTCTTGTTTTTTTTTTAAATTTCTCGGAACATGGCTAATGGAGAAATATATTTTATATGACTTCATATATATAATGGCATCATATTTCTTGCTTTCTCAGTGGTGAGGAGAGAGGAAGGAGAGTGAGAATTTGGAACTGAAATTAAAATAAAATTGAAAAGAAAACAAAGAATCCTTGCAAAAAAAGCAACAATATCCATCATCCCATGAGCATTCTCAGAATGAAAACTCAGAATTTAGAGCTGAGAGCCCAGTCACCCAGCAAAGCAGTCACAGTACCTCCCTACCCTTCACTGGACCCTAAGTCAAATATCATTTGTATAAATACACTTGGAGTTAACATAGCATGAAAATGCTACATTGTGCCTCAAAGCCACACTGAAGCTGATGACAGTCACTTCCACAAAAATCTGAGTTTCCTAATGAGAAGGGAGGGCTCCCGATTAAATGTCCCCCAGCAGAGGGTGCCCCCTTAAATGAAGCAGAAAATGTAGCTTGGGGAAATAATCTGGCTCTTTAAAAGTACACTCTACTGTTCAGAGAAAGGTGAAAACACAAGTGGACTTGCTGTAGAGCAAAGGCTTTATAGAAGTCTCATAACATTTAGTTGACAACATCAAAATAGTCTAGAAGTTCTTAACCTAGAATTCATGAACTTTTCAAAAAAAATAAAATAAAAAATATATATACATATATATTATTTTATTTTTAATTAATTGTACTTAATTGTATTAATTGTACTTGAGTATAATTGATTTCCTTTGTATTTTATTTAATACATGTAGAAGTGTTATGCTAAAAAGAGATGCATAATCACTACCACATAGCCAAATGAGTCCATGACACAAAAACAATTATTAACCCCTTTTTGTCCCTCATTTTATGTGAGGAAATTGATGCTTAAAGAAGGAAAATGATTTGCCATTATTATTTGCCAAACAATGGAAGATCTGAGACTTAAAAAATGATATCCTGTCACTTCTACCATGGCTTTTTTTCTTTTTTTGTTAAACATGATAGAAATATATGTTAAATCCAATATATGCATAAATATTTAAACAATTATCTTGCTGCAAAAGAAAAACCAAATCAAACCAGGAAAAAAAATAAAAAATAAAATAAAATGCAAGCAAATAACAACAAAAAGAGTGAAAATTCTATGTTGTAAACCACATTCAATTCCCACAGTTCTCTCTCTGGGTGTAGATGGCTCTATTCATCACAAGACCATTGGAACTGGTCTGATTCATCTCATTGTTGAAAAGAAGCATGTCCATCAGAATTGATCATTATATAATCTTGCTGTTACATGGCTTTTTTTCAATATACTCTATTTAGTATATTTCCCTTCCTAAATGGGTACTGATTGTTAGAATCCTGCCACTATGAAATGCAGTCCCCTTTGATCTCTGTTGTGTAAATGCTCCAGAAAACAGGAGAGGGTTCAGCAAGAAGTGTCAAGAATATAAATGTCATTGACTTGGTATTACTTTCTGTATAGAAAGTTATACTTTTCAAAGCATTTTCATGTAACCTGTTTATGACTTTGCTATCAGCTAGAGAATCAATACAATATAGAGAAACGAGCCCTCAACTTGGAGTCAAGAGAGTTCACTGTCAAAAAATCAGGTTTCAATAATACAATTTCTTGTTCTATATGCCAAAGACATCAAAGGAACAAGAAAAGAACCTTTATGTACAAAAGCATTTCTGGCAACTTTTTTTTCTGGTGGCAAAGAATTGGATATTGGAGAGCTGCCCATCAATTAGAGAATGGCTGAACAAGTTATGATATGTGATTATGATAGAATATTGACATATTATAAGACATGACAGGCAGGGTAAATTCAGAAAAACTTGGAAAGACCTACCTGAACTGATGCAAAGTAAAGTGAGCAGAAGCAGCAGAACACTGTACACAGTAAAAGTTATATTGTATGATAATCAGCTGTGAATGTGCTTTTATGATTCCCTTTGGAGCTTCTCCCTCCTCAATGATTTTGTATTTGCCTGTTTACATGTTAAATCTACCTGTAAAACTTAAATATTAAAGGAACTGGACCTTTGCATCCTCAGAAGTCAGCACAATATTTGACACTTGATAAGACCTGATAAATGTTTATTGCATGTAACTGAAAAAAAAATGTTAAAGGCTTTCAAAATCACCTACTAAAACCCTTTCAACCTACAAATAAGAAAACAAGTCCACAGATAAAGGGCCATGCTCAAATTCACACAGGAAGCAAGTAATAGTAGAATTCTGAACATATGATCACTAACTCTGAATCTGGTATTCTTTTAACTACATCATCCTACTTCCCACTCTGAATGGTCTAGAAATCTATCTTGATCTCTAAGGGTCTTCATAAAAATCTTAGAGCCACAGATATGATTGATATAGAAGATAAAGAATTAAGAAAAGGTGTTTTGTTAGCTAAATCAACAAAGCTCCTTAGGTGGCTAGCTATTAATTGTAATTAATAATAATATCAATTACAATACAATACACAATAACAATACAATTTCTTTAATACCTTAAAGTTTACAAAGGGCTTTCTTAATAACAAAAAAGTAGATAGTAAAGATACTGTGTTTATTTTATTTATAGGTATTGTATTCCTTTTTTCAGTTTTCTATTAAGTGTTGTCTTCCCCCATTCAATTGTAAGCTCCTAAAGGACAGAGACTGAATTTCTTTTTCTTATTTATGTCCTCAATGCTAAAGTACAGTGCCTGGAACCTAGAATAAATGGTTATTGATTATCGACTGATTTACAGATGATGAATCTGAGGTGTACAAATGTTGTTACTTATGCCAAGTTATGTGGTGCTAGTATTACACCCAAGGCTTTTAACTCCATAAACTGCATTCCACAAACAATTTTTTCCTAGGTTCCAGTCACATCTCCAACTCCCTATGGCCAGGTAAATATGATGTAGAATTTCAAACTCAATTTGTCAAAAGCAGAATTTATTATCTTTCCCCCAAAATCCACCTTCTTATTAACTTCCATATTTATATTGAGAGCATGTACCACTTCACTTCCAATCATCAAAGTTCGCAACTTTAGAGTTTCTATCTATTCTTTACTCACCTTAGCCTACAAAATCCAATTAGTTGTCAAATCTTATTGATTCTATCTCCAAAAAATGATTTGCATCCATCCTCTTCTATCCACTTAGACAGCCACTACCCAAACTTAGGATCCTCCTTACTTCTTAACTAGACTTTTTCATATAATAAGCACCTAATAGATGTTTGTTGAATTTAAGTGAATTCAAGTGCTTAGCACAGGGGCTGGCATATAGTAACAAAAACTTGGACTTAATTTGCAATGACCTCTTCATTGCTCTTCTTGACCAAAGTCTCTCCTCTCTCCCATCCATCCCCAAAATAGCTATCAAAAACATCTTCCTAAAATAGGTGTATCACTCGTTCAAAACAAACAAAAACAAAAAAAAATCAAAACAAAACAAAGAAATCCCAAATACCAGCAATTTCCCATTGCTTCTAAGATCAAATACAAATTCATCAGTTTGTCATTTAAAACCCTTCGCCATCTGCTTCCAACATCTCTTTCTAGGCTTATTACACATTGTTCCCCTTTATGCCTTCTGCAATCCAGACAAACTGGCTGACTTGCTAAACAAACTATATTTCATCTCCCCTATCTTTGCCTTTGTACAGATTGTCCCCCATTCCTGGAATGCACTCCTCCCCCACCACCCTTAGAATTCCTAACTTTTCTTCAATTCTCTGCTTACACAAAGATGGAAAATAAAATGAGTGAGCAGAGCACTGAGACTTATTTTTCTCATTCTCGCTTTCTTGGGTGCCTTTGAAGTTCATTCTCCTGGGATCATAGAATGTTTGAATGTAGATAAGGCTAAAGCCAAGCTATCCCTACTATATCATGTTGAAGTGGTAAGGAGAAATTAGTATGTTTTGCTCCTGTCCATTTCCTTTAGGAGAAATAGTTCCTTCTTTCCATTAGGGAACTAAATGGCACATGGAGGGATACATGTGGATATATCTATATAGACAAGAGCATCCATATGCTTACTGACCGGACCTGCCTGAGCAGAGATGTTTGACTCTGAAGCACCTTAGTCTAGAGACAGAAGAAGAAGACATTTATTTTCATATCCAAACAGATCTCATAATTTCTTACAAAGAAGCAGAATCCACCGAAGACTAAGTGGATCTGTGTGGGAAAGATTCTACTATTTTGCCAATCCATCTTGTCTTTAAATGGGATGTAAATATTTTGGCAAACTCTTTGATAATTATAGAAGTTTGCTGACCTGTGAAAGGTAGAATAAGTAGTATGGCTGGGTATAGCTTATATTTTGGTCACTTCAGTAACAGCTGCTCAGCTCAGTCTGTAAGCTCAAACTTTGTGAACACATGTGAGGAAAAGATAAATTCAGAGTTTCTGGTTCTTAAAAGTCCTTTTCTCACTTCATTACATCTTCATTAAGTTTCCCTTAAGTATGGTTCCCTACTGGATCCTTAGGTTGGATGTTCTTACAGAATACTGAAGCTGGGACAACTGGATAATGCACCAATCCTGAAGTCAGAAGGGCCTGAGTTCAAATCTAGTTTCAAACACTATACACGTACTAGCTGTGTGAGCTGAGGCAAGTCTCAATTCCAATTGCCTCATGTTTCCCCGCTAAAAAAAAAAAAAACACAGTACTAAAGCTTCCTTCCCTAATTTATCTAGTTCGCCTTTAATGTGTCTCTCAGCTCCTGATGCAGAGGTCCTTGTCAGTCTATTGTTCTCTTAGCTTTGCTACTGGCTTCTCTAGACACTGCTAATCAACTCCTGGTCCCTGATAGAACCTCTTAGAGTTTTGGTGAATATCTCAAATTTACCGGTTGTCTAGAGAAGAGGAGAAAGAAATTCTCCATCTCTCCACAAATAACATCTTCTCAAAGTTGGTTGGAGCTGCTTCCCTAGACTGGTCTACGACTGGAATGCTCAATTTCCATACTCACTTAATATTTTATACACCTATGTCCAAAGCTTTGCCTGATTCTTTCAGTCAATCATAAGATATTTTTCTCTTCTTCTAATGATCAAAACACTTCACTTATCCCAAAGTGAGTAAGGACTCACAAAGTTAAATTTGTGATTGAATAAGTCAGTCAAAGCTTTCTGTGGTGACATTAGTTGAGGTAGAAATAGAACCCCCCCATACACAGTTTATACTGATATTAAATATTAGTAAAAATGTAATCCCATTATTATTTTAGATAAAAATGAATGTAAATAAAAGTTTCAATATTCTTCCATAAGTCAATGGATCAATAAAATTTTAAAATCTGGAAAAAATGCAATATTCCACACTTATGGACCTCCCAACTTTACCAGAAAATGAGGGAAATGTCTTCTCAGAGCTCTTCTTTGGGGGTAGACTTTTTCTTTCCAATATTACAACCTTCCCTTTTGATTGTTTTGTAAGTTTTTCTTTCCATTTTCCAATGTTGTAGTCTTTGTGTATATTGTTTTTAGTTCTGCTCACTTTATTCTGTATTGGTTCATATCTTTCCATGCTTCTCTGTTTTCATATTTGTCATTTCTTATGGCATTATAACAACAAAAGAGAAAAGTAAAAGAAAGAAGATAAAACAAAAATATGCTTTAATCTGCTTTGAATAGGGTTTCTCATGAGGAAATATGACCCAGCTATTGATGAATAGCTTGCATTGAATCTTCTTTGAAAAGATAACTAATTCCCTGTTTAAGACCTTAGCCTAAAAAAGCCAAGGTCTCCCATTGCATCCAGGCCCATCTCCAGTCATCCTGATCCCTATCTAGCCACTGGAACTAAATGGCTCTGAAGGGAAAAGTGAGGAAGGTGATTATTTGATCAATTGTAGAGAATTTGATCTACAATTCTCTATCTACTACCAACTTCCCATGTAAATCCCTGGGAAACCTGTTCTACCACATAACTCCATTTTCCAGGCCGTAGTGCTTCATCAGTGACATTTTTGTCCTGCCCCAGAATGAATCCTATCTTCCCATTTTCCAATCACTGTGCTTGCCTCCAAATGTTCATCCTCCCTCAGTTTGATTGTTAACCTTATTCCATGTAAGTGAATGAAATGACAATGACATTATGCTCCATAAGATTTGGTAGATCTGACTTTATAGATCATTTCATGCAAATTCATTTTACTGATAAGAAAACTGACATGAAGAGAAGTAAAGTTACTTGCTTCAGGTCACAAATGGGAATTGGGCTCCTGGGTAAATCCAAAGGATTTCCCCCCAAATTGCAGTGTGGAGGCTGTAACCTCAAGGTAAATCAGTATCCAAAATTTCAGGAGGAAAAATAAAAAGTATAGAAAACTTCAACTAATGTAGCTGGAGCCATGGGCCAGGCCCTTAGCAGAAAGAAGCCCGGAAGCTTTTGCCTTGGGCTTAGCAACTTCCTTTTCTTGGGGAACCATTTAAACCATACAAGTGTACTTGCAGACAAAGGCAGACTATCCAGGCATGGCTAATTATCATCTGTCATCATTATTAACCTTCTCATCCAAGTAAACAAATAACCAATATTAATTACTAATTAAAATCCCCTTTTTCATGTGCCCTTGCTAACATCTTTGGGAACAGAGAAAAAATAATTCCTTTGAACTGGAAGGAAAAAAAATCTCTTCCATAATCTTCCTCTAAACCAGCAAAGGGGAGGGTTATTTATGCAACTGCAACCTATTCCACAAAATAATGAGAAAGCAACATCTAGAAACTGTCTTTCAAATGATAAGAATAGGAATGGAAGATGACAATAGTAAAGGGAAGATAAACAAAATAAGCAGAAAGAGAAGTACTCCAAGGCTTTGGGATTTGTCAGAGAACTTGCTATGAAACTAAAAGAAGCACAAAGAAAGCAGGCTTTTTAGAGTGAAAAATGTCTAAGGGATAGAAAAATTGAAGTGCATGTGCTTAATTTTATCGCATAAATCAAAATCATTATTATTGATATTTAATACATTATCCTAGTACCTCAAGGGAAGTGGGATCTGTAATTTCCAGAGCTGATTAGATTGGGGATTAACCATATGAATTTGGGTATGTCACTTACAGATATACTTAGAGCAATTTTCTAGGTAGATGGACCTGAAGTAGAAGACCAATAAAGGGGAGATATGCTGCCTTTGATAAAGCAAAAGTTTGAGAGGGGAAGAAAGGCTGTCTTTAGAGGAGGACTAAGGCTACAGTTGGGAGTAGATAGATGCCAAAAGGCATCATTCAGGATCTCCTTTCCCCAGAGTAGGTCCATTTTTTGACATGTTACAAATGTCTGAATTTCTACCATTTGGTAGAAAGGATTCATTTCTTCAGTTCTTAAAAGTTTTTCTGTCCTCTAGAATTCTATCATTAAAACATAAATACTATATTGCTCCAAATACTCCTAAAAGGAGCTCTTTTATATACATATCTTTACCCCCATACACATATATATAGGAGTGGGGTGTACATATATACAAATACACAAGATGTGCAAAAATTCTGAATGCATTTTAATTTTTTTATTAAAACTTTTTATTTTCAAAACATATGCATGGATAATTTTTCAACATTGACCCTTGCATAGCCTGTGTTCCAAATTTTCCCCTCCTTCTCCCTACCCCCTCCCCTAGATGGCAAGCAATCCAATATATGTAATATATGTTAAAAAACATATGTTAAATCCAATATACATAAATATATTTATACAATTATTTTGCTGCACAAGAAATCACATCAAAAAGGAAAGAAAATGAGTAAGAAAACAAAATGCAAGTGAACAACATCAAATAGAGTGAGAATGTTATGTTGTGATCCACATTCAGTTCCCACAGTCCTCTCTCTGGGTGTACATGGCTCTCTCCATCACAAGACCATTGAAACTGACCTCAATCATTTCAACAACAACCAAAACAAACAAACAAAAAAAAACTTAAAAGAGACAAAGAGGGAAAATGCATTTTTTTTTCTTTTTGTATTTGATTTATTTGGGGGTACATATCTTCTAGAGAT
>JAJPUD010000574.1:365980-432539 GCA_023553655.1 Myrmecobius fasciatus
TTTTTTTTTTTTTTTTTTTTTTTTTTTAATAAAGCTTTTTATTTGCAAAACATTAGAGTGACCTTTCAACATTGACCTTTGCAAAAAAACTTTTTTTTCCCAAGCTTTTCCTTTCCCTCCCCCCGCCCCCCACCCCTAGATGACAGGTAATCTAATACATGCTAGATAGGATAAATTATATGATAAATACAATACATGTATACATGTCTACACAGTTATCTTACTGCACAAGAAACATCAGATCTAGAAAGAGAAGAAGAAAAAAAACAACCTAAGAAGGAAAACAGAATGCATGGAAATATTCACAGAAAGCGTTAAAATGCTGTGTTGTGGTTCACTCTCAGTTCCCACAGGCCTCTCTCTGGATGTATATGACTATCTTCATCGCAGCACAACTGGTTTGAATCACATCATTGTTGAAGAGAACCATGTCCATCAAAATTGATCATCGTATAGTCTTGTTGCTGTGTATAATGTTCTCTTGGTTCTGCTGATTTCACTCAGCATCAGTTCATGCAAGTCTCTCCAATCCTCTCTGAAATCCTCCTGTTGGTCATTTCTTACAGAACAATAATAGGGAAAATGCATTTTGCTGAAGGTTACCATACACAACGAATTAATTTTGATACTTAACTATGCACTGAATGACATAGTTTCTAAATATTTAAGGGAAAAATAAATCTCATAAGGGAAAATGTATGGTAAAATTATAATAATGGGGGAAGCCTCAATGTATCTCTTTTAGTATTAGATAAAGCTAACAAAAAACAAACAAGAAAGAAATTAGAGACTTGAATAGAATTTTTGAAAAGTTAAATATGATAAACCTCTAGAATGAGAATAGCAAGGAAATATACATAGATATTAGCTGTGCACAGTACATTCACAAAAACTGATCATGTATTGGGGTACAAAACCTTACAAACAAATGCAGAAAAGCTAAAATAATAAATGCATCTTTTACTTATCATAATGCAATAAATTATATTAAAGGCCATTGAAAATCAACTTGAAATTAATTAATTATAAACAATGGGTATTCATCCCAAAGAACAAACCATAAAAACAACAAATAATTTAGTTGGTAGTATTTTTGATTCATGCAAATTTTCATCTTCTAGAAACCCTTACTAAAATGCAATTTACTGAACATCCACCATATGCCAGCCCTATGCTATCTAATATGGAAAATACAAAAAAAAATGTTGAATATGTTTCTTTTGTGATCAAGGAATTTGTAAGCTAAGGAGGCAGGAAACATAACCAGGCACTATGTATAGGTGTCAAAATGGTGGTAGTGACTATCAGTGTCATAGGACATCACATCAGGGATAGAGATGAAATGAGAGGGAAAGAAAGATAGCTCATTGACCTGGAGGACTGGGGGAGGTAAGACTTGAGATGGATGGACCTGAGCTAAAATTTACACAAGTGTGTTGGAGAAGGAAGAATATTACAAGTGATAGTGGGAGAACATGAAGTAGGTCAAAATTTGAGAGGCAGGAATGAGGATTTTTCTTTTAAAGAATAGTGAGGATATAGGCTTGGAAGGGGAAAATAAATATTAGTTAGATTAAATTGAATTTAGGGTGCTCTTCTAATAAGCTTTAGGCCATTCAGAGCCAGATTCAGCCCTCAGAGAATAGTTCCAAAGCTGTTTTTTCTCCTCCCACCCCTCCCCCACCTCTTCTTTTTAAACTAATTTAAACTTTTATTTAAAGTGACAGCTTTCATTACTCCTGCAAGCAGTTATGTGACAAGATAATTCATAGATGTATTGACAGGTGATTAAGATAAGTACAGTAAATAATAGATGAAAAGATGATTCTCTGGATGTTGAAGAGTTTCCCTGTCCACCCATTTTACCTGCCAACACTCCCCCCCACCCCCAAAATGTGCTTTAGTTAAATATCTTCTGTCATCATTCAGAATACATGGGTTTTCTGATGATATCTTTCCCTGAATAGAACAGAAAAGATATTGGGTAAGAGACTGAAATTTCCATTTGAAATCCAATACCATATTACTTCTAAAATGAGCTCTGTCACAAAGCCAAGGATGTCCACTGGGGTGTAGTTTTTTTCCCTTCTAGGGAATCATAAAATATTTAGGCTATGAGAGATCATTGAAGCCAGTGGTGTCAAACTGAAAGAGAGAGACACCACTAAACCAGACATAAGAAGGATCCCAGCTGCCTTGCATTGATTTAGAAAACCACAAATTAACATTATCTTAGTTTTCTTGTACTTTTATTTTATTTATTTTGTTAAATATTTCCCAATTACATTTGTGTTTGATACACCTGTCTTCTGCTTCTGAGGCAGGACTGAATTTAAATTAGCAATTATTTTTTTATTTTATTATCCATGTAACCTTGTACAAGCCATCTAGCCTTGTTCACCAGTAGAGTCATAAATCTGGAACTAGAAGGTACCTTAGAGGCTATCCACAATTCTGTCCAACTGCCTTAATTAACCTAAGAAGATAAAGTAACTGTCCAAGGTAACAGAGTAGGCATCAGAGACAGTATTTGAACCTAGGTCCTCTGATTCTAGAGCTGCTCAACTGTGGTGTTCCTTCTGCAATGCTACCTACAATAAAATGGACTGGATGATATCCTAAAACTTTAAAGAGTTCCAAAACTATAATTCTGTAATATATCTAGCTCTTCAATCCAAAAGACATTAAGTTGCCATCCTACTGGTGACGAGTCTCTCTGTGTTTAGCTATCCTGATACAAAACAGTCCTGGTCTGTTGCCAGGACTGTATTCAAAACATAGTTGAACCTATAAAATAGAGTTGTTCTTATGTGAATTCCATTTCTCACAGGGCTGTTGTGAAAAATTTGAACGTTTTAGAGTGCTTTAAAAATATCACCATTTTTCCTCTTGAAATATACCTGCCCTTCATCATTGTTTCTTTTCTAACCTCCTGAACCTCCTGTAATGTTCTCATTCCCTTCCTTTCTTCAAATAAAAATCTTCCTTTAAAAGAAGTAAGTTTCACTTGCCCTCCATACACATCACTTAGCTCCTGGGTAAAGCTATCAGTGAGAGGAATTTAGTAAAGTCACTTTATTCATGGAGGGGTGAGGAGCCATGTGGATGTTTCCAGACCCAAAGAGTTGTAGACAAGAGGGGAATGTGTGTGTGTGTGTGTGTGTGTGTGTGTGTGTGTGTGTGAGAGAGAGAGAGAGAGAGAGAGAGAGAGAGAGAGAGAGAGAAAGAGAGAGAGAGAGAGAGAAAGGTATGTGAATGAATAGATGGATGGATGGATGGATGGATGGATGGATGGATGGATGGATGGATAAATGGATGAATGGACTGACTGACAGACAAATGGATGGATGGATAGATGGATAGGTGGATGAATGGATGATTGAATGTGGAAGTAGATGAGCAATATGGCTGGGTGAGATAGAAATGCAAATAGTAAAATTTTCTCTCAGAGAAGTAATGCTCACCTCTCTATCATAGGACCTTAGCAAATTTGAAATATCATTCCCTTTGTAAACCCTGGGCTGTTTTTAGCTGTCAGTGTTTGACTACAGCATTATAAATCCTTTCCTACTGAAAAATGCCAGAGGTTCAGGCTTCTGCGCTTCTATATGAGATGGGCAGGCTGGCTGCCCAGCTGGATCTCCTTGTTTATTTGGCTTAATCATCTCAACTCAGAGTTTGCTGTAGGGTTTGACTAGTTTGTATTGAAGTCACTCATTAGAGAAATGCATTTTGAATTAATTTAGCTGGTTTGGATAGAAGTCTACTCTAGAAACACTTTTTCTCATTGCTCTGAAACTTCCAATGGTTCTGCATCCAAAATCTTTGCTCAGGCATTCACAGATTAAAGCACCAACTACAACCTGACTTCAATCTATCTTTCCAGTTTTATTGCATATTATAGCTAGATGTCACAATGGATAGATTATTGAGCCTGAAATGAGGAAGCCTTCAATTTGATATGGCCTGAGACATTTACTATCTGTGTGATCCTGGGCAAATCATTGAATCTCTGTCTACTTCAGTTTCCACAATTGTAAAATGGAGAAGAATAAATAGCATCTACCTCCCACCATTGTTATAAGGATCAAATGACATAATATTTGTAAAATGCTTAGTATAGTTTCTTACACAAAGGAGATTCATAATTTGTCTTGTTCTATGCTTTTTCTATGCTCTTTCATATACTTGACAATATAGTCAAGCCACAGATTTGTTCTTTCATCTTACATAAAACCAGTACAAGTTAGTTTCACTAACTTGAGGAAGGGTAGATACCTGCCTCTATGTGCTGCTTAATTCTCAATTAACTGATAATCACTAAAAGAAAGTTCAACTAAGGGAGACCTTGAAACCTCCAAGGATCCCCACACAAAACCCCCAAAACATGCTCTCAATTTCCCAAAATACATGCACTAACTCAAAACTTATTGCTCATTGGCTGCAGTAACCCATGGTCAGATAATCTACATAGCTCTCTGGTCACTCAAATCTAACACTGATTCTCTATCCTCCACATACTGAGAGTCCAGTTTCCAAACAACCAGTTACTAGCCCTTGTAGCTCAATTGTAAATCAGTTGCTGTAGCAAGAAGCTGTGAGTTCTCTTCTCCTGGGCACACCTGCTTTTCACTTTGGTCATTTCCAGATTGTAACATGGTGCATGACAGCTTGGTTACTAACCTACTGTGCAGGTGGGTCTCTTTGACCTCTACTCTCTTACTGTCCCATATGTCCAATAAAACTATCTTTACTCAATAGGGTTATGAGATCAATTGAAAAGTGTTAGTTGTCACAGATAAGATTTATTCCTCAAATCATAAGATTTCTATACTCATCAACATTTTAGCATGTCGGCCTCCATTTTTTTCAAGTAGTCATAACATCAAAATTACATTTAGCAATAACCTATGCTAAATTTAGTAATTACAATTTTAAAAATAATTTACTAAATTTGGTAATGCTAAACAAATCAGTAAACATTCAGCATGTATTGTAACAATCAAGGAAACAATAGTAAAATGCAATTGTATCAAATAAAACAGATGAATTAATGGCATTACTCATCAATAGCATGGATAGGCATTTTGTTTTTATGATTCTATAAATTATAATGTTTTGATGAGAAGGAAAGTATTTATAGAAAAGAAAATATTCCAGAATAAGCCTCGGCTTATAACAAACTTTAGAAATGAATATTCCATATGTAGCTTTTGTAGGATTGGGTGCTTTCTTCTTGCTACTAGCTCATTTATTTATTATTTCCCATTTTTCCCTAATCAAGAGGATATATACTCATCTCAAAAATAATTATTTTTCAACATTTAAGTCTGAAATCAAGCTTATTAATAAATTGGAGAAACTCCTTGTTCTCATTTGTTCTCTTTCTGTCTGTCTCTGTTTCTCTGTCTTTGGGTGTGTCTGTCTGTCTGTGTGTGTGTGTCTCTTCTGCCACTTCTGTCTCTGTATTGTCGCTTTCTCTCTCTGTCTCTCTTTCTCTGCTTTTCTCTCTTCCTAATTTCATAGACTTAATTAAATGATAATGCTAAGACATATTTAGATAGCTCAACAATGTGAGAAAGATCACACTTAGAATTATCTCTAGCCATTAACTGTGATTGCAAAGCCCTACCTTTTAGCTCTCTTAGAATGGCAAAGTCTCCTAAGAATTTTTCCCATATTTTCTCCATATGGTAAGAGTTAAAATTATTTTTCTCAAAATATTTCTTTATTCCAATAGATCATCTGGTTAACTCATTTAATCTCTCAAGTAAGAAGTTCTTTTAGTCCTTTTTTTCTATGCCTTTTCAATCTTTCAACTATAAAAGTTAGCTTTTAAAAAAAATTACAATTAAACTAAATTCCAAACATTTAAGGTACAGAAATAATAGCTCTAGTCTTCATGAAAGACACTGTGAAATCTAGTGTTACATTTATTCAGAGCTCTTTATAATTCCAAAGCACTATGAAAAGGCAAACAATAGCAATCATTGTGATCATTACTATGAAGAAATAGGACTATACAAAAGGTTGATGATATATACTCTGTTGTTGGTTTTACTGAAAAGAAAAAGCAAAAAGAATACCAAAAAAATCAAAGGGATGATCAGACAGAGTTAAGGAAGGAAAGGCATCCAGGAGTCAAAATCTATTGGAACCTGTTATGAGTTTGAGTGAGTGTGAGTGTGAGTATGTGTGTGTGTGCACACCCTTCATTTGCCCTTGTTGTTTTTAATGACTATATGAATTTTCTCTCACATATTGGTTCTTTGTTCTTCTGTTCTCATTATCTTTGGAAAATAAGGGAAAACTCACTTTTCTCCTGAATCTTTCAGACATTTTGGCTAAGCCCAGATAGAACCTTTCCTGCCTTATTATGTACAGATTGACTGGGCAAGGAATGGATAAAGTCAGGATCACTGCACAGCCCACTGGGTACTGGTGTTCTCAAAAAAAAAAAAAAAAAAAAAAAAAACAAAACTCATCTCAGAGAATTAGCTCCTACCTCTTCTGCTTAGAAAATCTTTTCCTTCTCTGCTTTTCATGTTAAACCCTCTGAGATGCCTAGGGGCTGCTCTGGTTTGGAAAGGGGAAGAATATCATGTGAAGGTCCCCCAATGCTAGTGATTTGTGCCTGCCTAGAGCTATTAGCTGGAATATAAAAAAAAAGGAAAGTGAGCCACCAATGGGACTCTTTAAAATAAGAAAAATGAAAAGAATATTGCCTTTTTCTCTGCTAGGCTACATTGGTGCAGTCAGGGGCTTTACAGACCTGGGAATCAACAGAGTCTAATTAGACATAGAGAATTGAGGGCGGGAGGAAGAAGGGGACGTACCAAAGAGTTATGGTACTTTTTTGCCTGAGGAAAATCACAAATAATTATTATAGAAATCCTGAACTGAAATGGTTCAGTGGTCTCCTTGAATACAAAAGAGGTGGGGAAAGGCGGCTTAAATTATGACATCAACAAAACTATTTTTAAATAAGAGAGGGATTTCCATGTCCATTTGATCTTTTTTTCTGCCTCTGCTTTAATTTGCTGGCCTCAATATTACTAGAGCAGATAAGAGTCTTTCTTTGTGATAATTTCATATACTGGTCCCTGAATTGACCTTGGTTCTCAAACTGGTAGTTTCATCAGTCACAATATAATGGAGTGAGAAGGCTATCACCAGGAGGCTCTCTCTGATCAGTGGTAATAACCAAAGCTGAAGCTATTATGGGGCAATTTGAGCTTTGTCCAAGGACACCAATATGGCTGCTTTTTCCCCACAGGATAGGTCATATTTTCTGAGGTATATGTTCTTTATTCTCTAATAGTGACTATACCTACTATCAAAATGTCCTCTGCTGATATCTTGACTCCAAATGAATTTACCCTAAATACAAAAATTTCTAGCTCTTTTGGCTTCAGAGAACTAGAGAGGATATAAACCAATCTGATTCTAGATCCCCATTGGTTCTCTTCCTGCTCTGTCCCATCCAAATAGTTTTCCCTCACAATGGCAGCTTCCAGATAAATACTTGCTTGGGCGCATTTTTATGTGCCAGATTGTAAATGTGTTGGTATCCACATTTTAAAGATAATATTAAAACTCAGAGAAGATAATATTAAAACTCAGAGAAACCAAAGGAATTTTTGCAATTCACATAGATGGTAAGGATAAAAGCCAGAATTCAAAGCCAGGCTCCTCACTCCAAATCCAGTGTTCTTTTCACTGTATCACCCACCTCTGGCTGACCTAGAGCAGGTATTTAATGTCCATCATCAATCTATAACAGAACTCACCTGTTTTAAGTCACCTACCCTCAGATGGAGGTTGACCTGGAGCAGAAGGCACAGACTGCATGCAAATGGTTGATTATTTCCAATTTATTCTTGTTTGTACACATTTGCTTTTATATTATGAAACTCAGACTATGAGCTCCCTTGGGAGAAGGCAATGTCTTTTACCTTTCTTTGCATTCCCAGCAGGCAGCACAATGCCTGTCACATCATAGATTCTTCAGATGTTCATTGACTAACTGCTATGTCACTTTGGAATAGAATGTCTTCAACAATTCAGCCTATTTACAACTAGTTATCTACCTGTAGACTTAAAAGCAATAGAGACCTGGGTTAAAATCCCGTCTCTGATCAGTTCTAGCAGTATGATCCTGGAAAAATCAATGTCCTCAGAAAACTTTCTCTTTTTTTGATGCAAAAAAAATGTTTTATTAATACTTTTTATTTGCAAAACATATGTATGGGTAATTCCTAAATATTAACCCTTACAAAGCTTTCTGTTATAAATTTTTCCCCCCTACTCCCCACCCCTCCCCTAGATAGCAGGATATCCACTACATGTTAATTATGTTAGAATACTTAAATCAAATATATGTATAGTTATTGCCACACATCATTTTTTTGTTCAGGAGAAATCGTATCTATAAGAGAGAATAATCCGATAAAGGAAATACAATGCAAGCAAACATCAATAGAGAACATGAAAATGTTATGTTGTGATCCACATTTCACATCCCTCTCTCTGGGTGTATATGGCTCTCTTCACCGAACAATTGGAACTGGTTTGAAGCATTTCATTGTTGAAGAGAGTCATGTCCATTAGAACTGATCTTCATATAGTATTGTTGTTGCCGTGTACAACAATCTCCTGGTTCTGCTCATCTCACTCAGCATCAGTTCATGCAAGTCTCTCCAGGCCTCTCTGAAATCGTCCTGTTGGTCGTTTCTTACAGAGCAATAATATTCCATAACATTCATATACCATAATTTATTCAGCCACTCTCCAGTTGATGGGCATCCATTCAGTTTCCAGTTTCTAGCCACCACAAAAAGGGCTGCCACAAACATTCTTGCACATGTAGGGCCCTTTCCTTCTTTTATGATTTCTTTGGGATATAAGCCCAATAGAAACACTGCTGGGTCAAAGGGTATGCACAGTTTGTTAACTTTTTGAGCATAGCTCCAAATAGCTCTCCAGAATGGTTGGATCCATTCACAGTTCCACCAACAATGCATCAGTGTCCCAGTCTTCCCACATCCCCTCCAACATTCATCGTTATTTTTTCCTATCATTTTAGCCAATCTGACAGGTGTGTAGTGGTACCTCAGAGTTGTCTTAATTTGCATTTCTCTGATCAATAGTGATTTGGAGCACCTTTTCATATGATTATAAATAGTTTTAATTTCATCATCTGAAAATTGTCCCTCAGAAAACTTTCTAAAACTGTAAGCTACAGCCTTCCTTTGTGCTTTGGAAGAATACCAAATTGGGAATGAGAGGAGGTAAGGGGATACAGCTCTATCTTACTTGCTGTTTCCAACTTCTGTCACCTTGCCTTTGCAAAGTCTGTCCCAGATAGACATAACAATTGAACAAGTCTTTTTTATGCTGAAATCAGAGCAATAAATATTCTTCACCCATTTTATCTTTGCTGCATATGTAAGCAGATGATAATATAATTCTTTCAGGAGGCTTTCCAGCATCTTGGTACTTGTTGCATCTGGAGGATACCTCTGTCTAGAGAGAATTTCCTCAGTGTGGATTCTGAACTAGATCTCTTTGATCACAGTGGCAGATGCCTTTGACAAGCTCCTATCTCCTTCTTTTGTGCCTTATTGGATGTTTATTAGCAGAGTTCATTGAACAAGATTATTTATGTTGTTACATCTTCTAAGTCATCTTAAATGATCTTTATATATGAATGGGAGGCATCTTGTAAAGAGATTGTGAGACAGTGTTTTGTTCTATCAAGTCAATTTTTTTCATCTGTTAAACAATAGGATCATACAATTTCTTCATCTTTCATTCAGTTGTGAAATGGTCACATGGTCCATTGTTGACTAATGCTTTTGAAGGTTCATTTGTTCCCTACAAATCCTCTCACTGAGGATATTCTCAACATAGATGACTATTTTCATCATGATTGCTTATAGACTGGAGAATAGGCACATCAGTGAGTCATTGTTGATTTTTTTGCGAATCAATAGGTATGAGATTCCCCACAAACTATCACGCCTCTGGTATCTTGCCCTTCTTTAAGATACTTTATAAATCAACACCTCAATGCTTTTATGGTTATTCTGCCTCCATCACAAATTTCCTCTATATATACTTGGTCTCTTTTTATGACTTTTCCTTTTTTTATTTCCCTTTGGTACCATTTCTTCTTCCTCTGTATCCAAGGGTTGTGATTTAGGATTTAAGAGTAGTGGTTCCAGTATCCCTGATGGGAAAAAATACATATATACATATATATATGCATTATACATATAGATATATATAAACATATAATAATAGATATAATATATTATGTGTTATATACAACACATTACAGATGTTATATATACATATATAAAAATACATATATTGTATATATAATATATACATAATTTTTGCAAATCTTTTCCATTTTTTCTTCTTTTTGTTGTACTCTTTTCATTTTATTCTCTGAGGCCCTTGGAATGACTTTATTTAGTAGAATATCTTGCCAAACTTTCTTTGCACTGATTTTACCCTCCACTGCTTTTCTGTTCTTTACGAGAAGGATGAGTCAGGTCAGCACTTGAAAAGAATGTTAGGTTACATTCACACTATTTCTGGTTAAGATCCATTCATTAATCATTCAACAAAAATGTGTTCCTGGTTGTGCAAGGTTTTATGAGACAAGAAGTACTGAACCATGCTTCAACACCTTTGGAACTAAGAATTGGAGGATTAAGGCATACACTCCAGGATACTCGCTTCTTGTGGCTGGCAGGATTCTGATACTTCTTATACTGAGCAGGTGGGATGGACATGGATGACTGCAACATGAGGACTGGCTGGGAGATGTGTTTGGAATTTTATTAAATTCAATTCAACTAAAATCCAAGTAATTGGGCTATACTGAGCAGGAGAGTCAGCTGTTTATGACTCATTTTTTTCCCCATCTTTTTTTTTCTACTTCAACCACCACCTCCTCAGACACAGATGGAAACAGTCAAGGACCCTGAGTCCAACTGCCTATTCCCAGGGATAGGAATACCCCTGACCATCAGCTCAGAGTTCACAATCATAATGCAGGGAATCAGCCTTTGTGAAAATGCTCCCTGGCTAGGGCTGGTAGAAATGCTCTAGTCCCTGACTCTTAAGTCCCTACATCTCCTAAAGAAAGACCAAGAAAAGAACAGTTTTGCCACTAAAGTCCTTAGCATTATCAAATAATTCCACATTCAATTTAAATGTGGTTCTGTCATTAAAGATGATATATTACCATCTGCTTTGGAACTTTTCATCTGACTTGAAGCTAAAACCCTACCTAGTATTAAAATGTGAGCTCTTGAGAGCAAGGTCCATTTTGCTTTTTCATTTATATCCCTGCACTCAGCACAGTTCTAAGCAATTAGTAAATGCCTTCCCATTTAATCATTCGTCCTTGACAGTCAAGTATTTGAAACTA
The DNA here is from genome assembly GCA_023553655.1 of Myrmecobius fasciatus. Lineage (NCBI taxonomy): Eukaryota > Metazoa > Chordata > Mammalia > Dasyuromorphia > Myrmecobiidae > Myrmecobius > Myrmecobius fasciatus. The sequence continues at coordinate 377,427 of JAJPUD010000574.1, forward strand.
TTTGACTTTGGATCTATTTGGCATGGTACGACCTGGTAGATGGTTTAGGAAAGGAAACAGTGAGACATGGTTTATCTCCTATAGTAGTAAGAACAGTTCTCTTGCTACCTATAAAACCATAACCTTTCAGTATTAGGGGTTGATGCATTGTAGTTAATATATCTAACCTATTCAAGTCAAAATATGAAGTCTAGAAAGCAGGTGGGTATTTCATGAAGATATAACAATGATGGGTATTTGACCATGTTTCTCTTGTTGGGGTCAAAATAATAACAGACCAATCCTAGAAAAGGTAAGGAATTGTAAAGGGAGTAACTAAAGGAAGTAAGATAAATCTATACTTATGAAGTCCTGCTAGAAGGCAAGAAATAGCAAAGGGAACTCTGATTCTAGAAAAAAGAAGTTACGTGTTCTCTGACTTCTTTTACTGTCCAGTGTGAGCAGCCCTAGGCACATATGTTAGTCTTGTTCCAATCAGCTAGTGTGGGATTTCCAGTTGGGTCATCCAAATGCAATTTCCAGAAGAAGGGCCATCAGAAAAACAACAAATGCCCTGCCTCCCTCCTTTCCTCATCTTTCTTTCCTGTGCTAAAGTCTAAGTAACAGGAGTAGAAATAAATCATGTCCTGTGAATTAATATGTAAGATATTATATTCTCTGAAGCCATAGGTGTAGGGGATATTTTAAATTACTACCAGCTCTGTGGTCCTGTCTTACAGGCAGATAGACTTGGGGCAGTATATTACTTTGGAAATCTTATGATAAGTAACTTGAATTCAGTGCAGTAAAACATCTTAGACAGATACTGTATTAAAAGTTTCTTGAGTACTTTTTTTCTCATATTCACTAGTTATAATGTTTTCTTTTTTGCTGTTTTCTTGGGGATTTTTTTTCATTTTTCTCTTTTCAAAAAAATTTCTCTGGGTCTCTTTGTCTCTTTCTCTGTCTTTCTCTCTGCCAGACTCCACATCAGTCTGTGAGCCACGTTAATACTGTTTTCTCCAGCCTTCTGAGTTTGCCTTTTGGCACTTCAAGAGGCTATAAACCCCACTGCAATGCTCTGAAAGGCAGGAAGCTGCACTGGGATGCAAACATTAACACAAGGTGCTCAGATTTCCTTGTCATTGAAAACATTTTGCAGTTTTTCTCTTTGAGCCAGTAGCATATAAGAAGGAAGGAAGGAAGGAAGGAAGGAAGGAAGGAAGGAAGGAAGGAAGGAAGGAAGGAAGGAAGGAAGGAAGGAAGGAAGGAAGAGAGGGAGGAGGGAGGGAGGGAGAAAGAACAACAACTAACAGTAAGGGAGAGCATTGTTCCAAGAGTGTTCTGAGCTTCCATTTGCTCAGACATATATGAGAAAATTAGATCATCTTTTCCCCCTCTATAATACAGCTGGCTTAATTAAAGTTATTCCATCACTATTGACTCTTTCATGCTCCTACCTCCTTCTTTCTCCCTTGAATTCCCAATTCTTCATCATCTTTATATTCCTTTCATCATTTTCAATCAATCTGTATTATTTCTCACTGACCCTATTTTCTTTTGCTGCTGTTCCTCTGTCCATTTTCCATTTGCTCTCCTAGTAGTCCCCTTCACTCCCATTGACTTTCTTTTTTTCTCAGTAAGCTCTTAATATTTCCCTTTTCTTCTCTCCCTCCCTCTATTTCCCCTGATTACCAATCTCTTTTGAATTTGAGAGTATGGGGTAATCTGGAGTTGTCATGTACATATGACAGTTGTGTGGATTCTGGTGAATATTCCAGATGACTATAGGTATATTAGCCCACATCCAAGTCATGTTGGGTAAGCCTTCCATGAACCTGCAGAAAAAGGTGTCACTATACCATCATCAGTACAGTTTATAGTTTTCCCCAAACTGGTATTATTCTCAAACCAATCATCCTGGTGGTTCTGTCAAAGCTTTCTAATGTGCCTAACAGATTCTAGATGCCTGTGTGAGCAGCCCAACCCACTAACCCAGAGGGTTTCAAAGAGCTGGGCAAAGAAAAACACTTGCTGCCTCAGTACAGAATGAATCTAGGATATGATATGAACTACAGTAATGTAATTATTAAAATACAGACATTTCCATGACTCTCACCCACCCCTCTTATTATCTGAGGAATTTCTTTTTGTCAGCTGCATACATAAGACTAGCAAATAATATTCAATATAGCCATATGATTTCTTAAACATAATAAAATGACAAAAATTGCAAATATTCCCCTTTAGTTGAGAACTTCACCCAATTGTCTAACAAACTGAAACCACTTCTCTCTGAATCCTCCTTGCTTTCCAGGGTTAGAGGAAGAATAAAAAAAAAAAACCTGTTAATCTGGAACCTCATTTTGAACAGGAATGAAAAGGCAAAATATAGAGAAAGATCTGTCTGTCCATCCATCCCTTGCTGTATTTGTAAAAACTAACCATCCCTAGCTCTCTGGAATTTGTCTTGGCTGTGGCATTTCTTACAATATCAGCTGGCAACTTTTATTTGTGCTTCAGGAGTTAAGTAACTCTCCAGTTTATCCAGTCACCATGTGTAGTCTTGGGTTAAAACACCTGCAACCTAGCAAGTCTGATCCCCAAAAATCAAATGAGAAATGTATGTGAAGTACTTTAGAGTAAAATGTCATTTATAAATAACATCACATCACAAGGCTGTTATATTAAATAAAATTGCTTTTGATTACTTGCTGCATCTATTTGTTTAGAAAGGTTTTGACTACACAACATAAAGAATTTTTAGTTGATCAATTATGATATTTATGATAATTTGCAAAGAATAGTGTTGTTTCACTCCGTATTTCTCCATCTTATCCACCAGAATAGCATGAGAGATAAATGATTATGCTTTTCTAAAATCTATGTAAAATACATATTTAGGATTTTCTTTTGAACTTGACAAGTGAGTTCAATAGTTTCAGTTTAATTCAACAAATTCATTTTAATATAAAATTTTAAAGATTATTTTCACTACCATACTTTTTGTTATTTTTATATTATTTTAACCCCTTTTTGTTATTATTTTTGATATTTTTAATTGCCCTACAATCCCCTTTTAGAAAGCAGTGTATTATAATAAAGAGTAAAACAAAGAAGGTGGAATACAGTTCAACAAGACCAACCAACACATTCAAAAAGTCTGAGATTATCTGTAATGGTAAGGGTAGGAGATAGAGCACTGGCCCTGGAATTAAGAGGAACTGAGTTGAAAACCAACCTCAAGTACTTTCTAAGCTGTATGAACCTGGATAAGTCATTAAACCCTGTTTAGGTCAGTTTCCTCATCTGTAAAGTGAGCTGGAGAAGAAAATGGAAACCAATATAATATCTTTGCCAAGAAAATCCCAAATGGGGTTGCAAAGAGTCAAACACAGCTCAAACTACTGAACAACAAAATCTGTATTATTCCAAACAACTGTAACCTACCTCTACAAAGAGGGAAAGGATATGTCTTCTCATATCTCTTTTGACGGAGTCAAGCTTGCCCATTATAATTTTATAGTATTCAATTTCAAGTGTTGTTCTTTATAGTGTGTATTGTTTTTCTGGTTCTGCTTACTTTACTTTACTACAATATCTTCCTATCATACTTTTCTGAATTCACTATAAACATAATTTCTTATAGCAGAGTAATCTGTTATTTGTCCTTCATTCTCAAAGAGGACTATGACCTCTTTGAAGATATCATGATTGCAAATGAATTAGATTTAAATGAAGGAGGGCTATGCAAAATCATCAGTCTTACTTTCTTCTCCAGAGCCATCTGGGTCCAGTGGCAAGACAGATCAAGAAAACTGGAGATGGCCCTGGATAAGCAGAGTAATCTACTATTGCATTCAAATATGGCATGTGTGCCCCTTCCCCAACCAAAAGGAATCTACTTTGTTTTTAATTCTTTGCTACTACAAAGGTACTATTAGAAATACATTGATATATATATGTAGGGTTTTTCTTTTTCTTAATCAAAGCCTTCTTGGGATATGAATCTTTCAATGAAATCTTTGGGTCAAATAATATGGATATTTCAGTCACTTTGTTAGCAGAATTTTAAATTGTTTCCCAGAATGGTTGGATCCATTCACAACTCCACCAACAATGCATTAGTGTGCCTACTTTTCCATCACTCTTAAGAATACTGACTATTCACATCTTTTGTCATCTTTGTCTGTTTGCCAAATAGGAGGTAAGATCCTAAAGCTATTCAGATTTGCCTTTCTTTTATTATTAATGATTTGTAGTATACTTTTATATGTTTGATGATAGTTTGTAAGTTTTCTTTTGAGAACTGTTTGTTCATATCCATTGATCAGTTATTGATTAGGGAATGGCTTTTGTTTTTATATACTTCTCTTATTTGCTTAGGTATTTTGATTGGAGAGCCTTTATGAGAGATATCTGATAATTAGGCAGGATCTTCCTATATATATGTATATGTTACAAGGTCTTAATACATTGTTTTTTTTACAAATTTTAAAGCAAATTTGTCAAAAAATTAATTTAATATACTGCAATTTAATATTCTGCATAGCATAACCATAACATTTTGTATACTTGTCTACAAAAGATAGTCAGATTATAAACACAAAAGTAAATTTCACAGTTGTGTTCTCCTGAAGAGTAAGGAGGCCAATTTATCATCTTACAGGTGAGTTAAGGAGGAAAAGAATAAATTGGCGGTAGTAGAGAGTGGAGAAATGAATGAGGTGGAGTTCATAAAATGCTGAGAGAAGGAAGTATATGATTGAGAGATTGATGAAAGCATAGTTACTTGGGGCACTGGGCCTGACTTGTGATTGGAATGTAAAAGGAACAAACACTGCAAGTTTGGATAGGTGTTTCACATTATTTTGCCTAGAGATCACATTCTTTTTTCAGGAATATATTTCCCCATAATTTTTTTTCATGTTAGCAGTACCTACTCTACCCTCATCTTGTTAATCTCTCCTGAAGCAGGCTAAGGGTTCTGTTTCCACAAGTTATTAAGCTTAAGTTATGTAAAATATAGAAATAATTTCAATGGCATGGCAAGAAAAATTTAATCAAAGTCCAAGATTATTTTACCCAATTTCATACAATTGTTCTTATTTCAAATTTTGTAACAGAAAAAGAAATAAAATGCATATCTATATCATGTGACCAATACAGGTCAGCGAAAGACAATTCAGATTGCCTTTAAATGCCATGTAGAATTATTTTTCTTTTATACTTGCAACCAAAGTTATTAAAACTTAAGGTTTAAAATGTCATTAGAACTTTGGAAAGAGGGATCCCTACATATAAAAAATTATATAGATTCTTACAGTATATTTTTATTATTTTATATCATGTGTATGCATATATAATTTTCCTCGCAAAGATTTTTGCAGGCATTTTTATGGAGTCTATTGTACAGATTTGTCAAGTATATGAATACATATAAATATATGCCACCATGTATATGTGTACATGCTTTAGCACATATATGTATATAAGTATATGCATTTATCTAGGTTGCACTGTACAACATATACATGTAGTACATGTTATGTGTTGACATGTACACATAATATATACTGTATGTGCATATATATTATATACAGGCATATATGTGTGTGCAGGTACACATAGATATATTCTAGATTTGTGACTTCATTGATATGAAAATTTTCATTTGGAAAAAAATATACCCTTTACCAATGAAAAATCAACAAATGCTCCGTGACTTGCCTCATTAAGAAATGGGAATGAACTGTTTCATTAAGAAATCAACTGTTTTGCCCAGAGTCATATAACCATCATGGGTAGTAGGCCTTGAATTTAGATCCTTCTGACTTCTCCACCACTTCCCTATCCACTACAAACAGTGCCTGTTTCTAGTAAATATGTGATTGTTAAAAGATTCGTTTTTATAAATGAGGCAGTTGAAGCAGAGAGAAGGAAAATTAATTTACTGATTTCACACAGCAGATTGATGGCAAAGGTGGATTTACAACTTGAGATATCAGATTGTTAATCTCTTGGTTGCTCCAATTATCTCTTGTGGATTTGATGGAAACTATTAGAGAAAATGGAAGATGAATGGAAACCACATTTTGGGTTTGGAGAAGATATCAAAAAAGGGCAGCAATTAAAATCCTTCTAGATATCTTAATTTTATTCTTCTCCATCATTGCCCATAACTGTTCTTCCTCTTTCTCACAACTCCCTTCTAAAAATCCTACTGCAGTATTCTATTTAAATTCCACAAATACAGCCCTTGTTTTCAAAAAGCTTATGATCTGTAGAGAGGAGAGAGAGAATAAATTATATATGTATGTATGTATAGTAAAAACTCATAATAACTATAGGAGGAACTCATACAAAGTTCAATGAAAATTTCAAGGTGGAAGATATTTTTTACTTGAGAGGTGCAGAAAAGACTTAATGAAGAATAAGGGAGCTAGATTGGGTCCTGAGGAAAAAGAAAGATTTCAAAATGCAGAGATAATGGTGAAAAGAAATTATTTCTAGACATGGCTCTCATGCAGATAGAACAGTACAAAACAAGAAAAGGGGGGGATAGAATATTGCAGAGTCAGTCTGTTGAAAAGTCTTTATTAAAACCTTACTATATACCATCCAGTGCACTAAGAACTAGATATAAAAAAAGACTTTATATACAATCTCATCTGAGTTTCAACAACCAAAACAAACCAAAAAAACTTCTGACAAGAAGACAGTGAAAGTATTACTATCCCCATATTACAAATGAGGAAACTGAGTCTCAGAGAGCTTAAATGATATGTCATGGCTACATGACTTATAAGTGGAGTTTGTCATTTATCTAAGTATAGTAATGGGAGTTAAGGGTGAAGAAAGTTTTTGACAGAAGGAGCTGTCTGATCAGATTATTGAATTAGAGTGATCATGAGGGCAATAGGGTTAAAATGGGTTGGAGAAGAGAAACTGGTAATAGGTAAATCAAATAGTTCTCTTAAGACATTCTAAGCCATAGATGATAAGGGCTTGAACAAAGGTATAGTGTCAGCAATATTAAAAAAGGAGAACATAAATTCAAAATATATTGTAAAAGTACAGTGGGTGAGACTTTGCAGTTAATGAAATGTGAAAGCTAAAGGAGAGGGAAAAGTTTTTAAAAATGTATACGTTTTTGAGCCCAAGTGGGTGGACATAATAACAAATCACCTGAACTTAGTTACATATTTGCTAATACATAAAAAGTCTGGCAATGAATGAAATGCCCTCTATTAATCTACTCAGGAAAATCAATCCAAAATTATAGTTTAGTCTTTCAATTTTATCAGAGAAAAAATTTAAATGCCTATAGATCCCCAAAATAGAAATCAAAGGCAACTAATTTAACTGTAATAAAGCAATGATTCCTTTTTAAGGTATTCATAATAAATAAACACATACCTAATGAGCTGACTAAGCTACCACATAGATAATTATTCAATGTCAAGAAAAGAAAGAGAAAAAAAAAGGAAGAAGGAATGTGGTGAACACCAGCAGATACAAGCACACTGCTTTTAGTGAGAAAGTTATTTGTTGTTCATTGGGTCAATTAAAATAGAGGGAAAATAATGGGAAAACATACTATTACCTAATTGTGTTACCACTTCTATGAATCAATTGACAAACATTTTAATATAATTTACTTGGATTTACTTTCTGCTTATAAAAACAGCAACAATATTAGCTTATTTTCCTTTTTATAGTTTTTTTCTACCTGCTCTTTAAAGACAACACTGATAGTGTAGATTTAAAATCCTTTCCCTCGAGATTTTACCACCTCACAGTCAAAGCACCCATTTCCTTAAAGCCATACTGCATGAGTCTTGTTTCTTCCAATTAAGCTGTAAGTTCTATGAAGGCAGGGACAGCATCCTCTACTTCTTTTTTATTCTCTAAAGGAACAATAGTACACTGAATATGCTCAATAGACACTTGAGTTATTAAGAAATTGAATTGACTGGAAAGGAATAAAAATAATAAAATGAAATAGAATTTTACTGCACTGCACTGAATTAATATAATCCAATTGTATATGCTTCCCAGAAAACTGCTTCTCTGTAGTTCTATTCCATGGAGAGTAGGAATAACATATATTTTGAGATTTTCTGCATTGGTTACAGTATTTGGCCTCTGACACCCTTTGCAAAGTTAGATCTTAGGAGATGTAAGTGAAAAGGAACTACCTGATCAAAAGGGGGAATCCTATTGTTGCCCCTCCTTTGCTCATCTACCTTCTCAAAAGAACTTATTCTTTCTCTGTTTCTGGCTCATTTCCCTTCAGTCTACCAGATCTACCTACCAGAAGCAATTCTGGTTTCCCCAAGAAAAGGGTGACTGCTACAGCTCACTATTCTCACCATCCTAGGAGTGTCCCCTGTTATTGACTCTCAACTAGTGGATTTACCATTAACAAATCAGCCACTATTAATTAAACTTAATCATAACATTAATTTAAAATACAAATCAATGGCTAAAATGACAGGAAATGATAATGATAACTGTTGGAGGGTATGTGGGAAAACTGGGACACTGATACATTGTTGGTGGAACTGTGAACGGATCCAACCATTCTGGAGAGCAATTTGGAACTACACTCAAAAAGTTATCAAACTGTACATACCCTTTGACCCAGCAGTGTTTCTATTGGGCCTATATACCAAAGAGATCTTAGAGGAGGGAAAGGGCCCCACATGTGCAAGAATGTTTGTGGCATCCCTTTTTGTAGTGGCAAGAAACTGGAAATTGAAGGGATGCCCAACAATTGGAGAGTGGCTGAATAAATTATGGTATATGAATGTTATGGAATATTATTGTTCTGTAAGAAACGACCAGCAGGATGATTTCAGAGAGGCCTGGAGAGACTTGCATGAACTGATGCTGAGTGAAATCAGCCAGAACCAGGAGAACATTATACACAGCAACAAGACTATACGATGATCAATTTTGATGGATATGGTTCTCTTCAACAATGATGTGATTCAAACCAGTTCCTATTGTTCAGCGATGAAGATAGTCCTATACATCCAGAGAGAGGCCTGTGGGAACCGAGTGTGAACCACAACACAGCATTTTAACGCTTTCTGTGAATATTTCCATGCATTTTGTTTTCCTTCTTAGGTTGTTTTTTTCTTCTTCTCTTTCTATATCTGATGTTTCTGTGCAGTAAGATAACTGTATGGATATGTATACATGTATTGTATTTGTCATATAATTTATCCTATTTAGCATGTATTAGATTACCTGTCATCTAGGGGTGGGGGGTGGGGGGAAGGAGGGGAAAAGCTTGGGAAAAAAAAGTTTTTGCAAAGGTCAATGTAGAAAAATCACTCATATGTTTTGTAAATAAAAAGCTTTATTAAAAAAAGAAAATACAAATCAAGTATGTAATATTTCATCCATAAACTCAGACCATGCTCTCTCACAAATATATATAATATTGATGGGGAGAATGGACACCTAAAATTTCAGGGAAGTGAGGCTCACCTGTAGGGAAGACATATGATCAGAGCAACTAATAACTCTAAAAATGTAAAGTTAAGTCTATTCTTTACGTCTCAGTAAAAATCCAGTGACTTTTATCTTAAGATTGGCAAAACCTTTTTCCACTCTGATTCTTTTCATCATTCTGTATCTCCACATCTCAAAAGTGAAAATTTCAAAAAAGTATCTCTTCTTCCTCATTTTCTTCTTCCTCTTTTTTGTCAACCAAACATGCCTGGTAACAAGTAACAATGTAGAGAGACAGAGACAAAGACAGACAGAGATAAACAGAGACAGACAGACAGAGATATTATGACATGGCTTCTCTTTAACAAAGCTCTGAAGTGTATCTCTTTTTTATTGATCTATTTTCCCAGTTCATCAGTTGGTTCCCCTCTCTGAAAGACTTCATTTTTTTCTTATGGTTAGTAACTAAATTCTCAGTTTCTATCCTAAAACCATAATCAGGTAAAGTACATTTGTCCTATAATCATAAAATAGTTCTCGTGTTCCTATTTCCCCAGTCATTAACCTCAAAGTTATTCAATTATTCATATGCCAATGAATCATCGAAATATAAGATACTGAAGCAGACTTTGCCCTTTTTTCACTGCATAGTTCTACAATATGTCATCTGCAAATGAACAACAGTTATTTCAAAACACAAAGGCAGACTTAATTCAGCAACTGCTTTCTCGGAATAATGAATACAACTTTTGCCCTACACAAATGAATTGCCAAAGGTCTTCCCCAGTATCTCATGTTTGGGTATTGAGTCTTCCATTAGGGCTTATTCTCTATATATGGCAGAGACAACATGATCAGAATAGAAATAACTATAGTGATTATGGAGAACATTTATCCAGGTTAAAGAATCTTTTGACTGAAAAATTATGAGTTCTATACTTCATTTCATAACAAAGCAATAATGGGGGCAAATTGTAGTTTCAAAGTGATCTATATACACTAATCTATTGACCATCAGCCCTATGAGATTGCAATTATTTTATTCTTATTTTTTGAATGAAGAAAAAAAGAGTTTAAACTCAAAGAAGTTAAATGATTATCTCAGAACTATTGTTTTTTGGTAGAGCCAAATTCAGAGTTTGGGTTTTTTTTTAATGTTTTATTCTAAGTCTAGAGCTCTTTTCACACTATCATATATCTTACCTCAATGAGCTAATGGGGTAGTCTAAAGAGGAGAAAGGTATTTTGAACACTAATTGATTTGTAGGGAAATTAAGTCATAGAATAAGTAAGGAGGTAGTTATTAGATTTCAATCAGAGGAACAGAATTCAAATTCTAATTCCATCCCTCACTACCTGTAATACATTGGTTGGATAAATCATTTAAATTCTCCAAACCTTAGTTTTATCATAGTTGGGGGGGGGAGAAATAGACAGTGGAATGAATAAGTTACTTCTAAAATCTTTCTTAGTTTAAATCTATAAACTTTTTGCAATAGAAACTGCAGTGGACTAGGAGTCAAGAGATTTTGGACTATAATCCTAAATCTCTTATGTGGTATCCAAATCCAAGAGGCATGAAGTAAGTGTTTACTGTGTATCAGACACTGATATAGGTATAAAGAAAAATGGAATGAGGAGAAGCAGTATCTGTTTTCAGTGAGTTTATATTCTATAGGAGATGGGGGAAGAAAACAACATATGAATAGATAAGCACATGCATGATTATTTGAGGGAAGAGAATGCTAATAACAAAGAGGTTCAGATAGGGTTACCATAAAAGAGTTATCCCTCTGGGTTATCTATAAAATGTGAGGATTGGTCTAAATTATCTTTAAATTCCATTACAGATTCAGAATTCTAAGTAACTTATCTTAGGTCACAAGTAATACCCAGGGACTGGGTTAGGAGTAGAACCCACAATGCTCTCTCCCTCCCAGTCTGCTCTTCTCTCCATTAGGCTGCATTGCCTGAGATAAAAGCATTTCTATAGAGAGCTGGAGTCATTATGTAGTCTCATACTCTCAGTGTATAACAACATTTTGGTTTTCTTTAATAGCATTATCAGTATCACAAGATGATAGTGCCTAGAGCCTCAGTGCTTTTTCACTTTAAGCACATCTGAAAAAAAAATATTACTTTTTTTAAAAGAAAAATCTCCATGGGTAGACATCCTGATACTGAAAAAAAAAAAAAGGTACTACATAACTTATGCTGAATATACACAACTGAAATTGACAAACTGACTTTGTGGAGAGTAGAGAAGGAGACAAATCAAGAGAGAAAGAAAAATGGAAAAAGGAAAATGGGAAAGGTTTAAAAAAAAGCAAAATGTAATAAGACAGAAAGAGAGGGATAAGGAAAGAAAGAGAGGAGCTAGAGAGACAGAACCAAAGACAGAGAAAAAAAGGAAAAAATATTGCAGAGCTAAAGATACAGAAAAAAGACACAGAAACTGAGGAAATCTAGAGATTATAAAATAGAGGGAAATAGAGGAAGTAAGGAAAGGAGAGAATTAGAGGAAAGAAATAAAGAAAGGAAGAGAAAAGAGGAAGACAGAGAAAAACAGGAGAGAGAGAAAAAAGGATGCAGGGGAAAAAAAGCAAGACATAAAGAACACACAGGGGACAGGAGTCGTGAGGACAGGGATTATTTTCATCTTCTGTGAGACAGATTTGCTGCTTCCTTCTTGGTTGTTTAGTGTCTTGGCTAAAAATAATTCCACTGAATGGTGTCCCAGGGACAAGGGGATGAAGGGAAAATGTGATACTTTTGCAGAAGATTCAGCCATGGAAATGTTCGCAATTGCATGCAAAATGGCTATACTAGAATCTAAGCTGTGGTGATCAACATTTTTACGTCATCTCTTGAGTTCGATTGATGCTACCCCAAAACTATTTTGGCCATATCCATTTAGTGAAACACTCTTCCTTAAGCTCTCTGCCTTCTGAGAAGTTAGATTGGTTATTCTGAGGGGATTTTGTTCTCTCATTATTGGAATGGTACTCATTGTTTTTAGTAATTATCTTCACTTTTCCAGTTTTAGATACGTTTGTTTGTTTTTACAAAAATGATTGGGACCATTGAATGGGTGATGCCTTTCAAATATCCCAGCATATGGGGCAGCTAGGTGGCGCAGTGGATAGAGTACCAGCCTTGAATTCAGAAGGACCTGAGTTCAAATCTGGTCTCAGACACTTAATACTTCCTAGCTGTATGGTCCTGGGCAAGTCATTTAACCCCAATTGCCTCAAAAAAAAAAATGGTGATCAGTTTTTGTTTTGGTTTTTTTCCCCTACACATATCAATTCCTTCAGTAGCAAATGCTTCTAAATGAATGGTTATGGAATAACCCTGTGCCTACACTAGTGAGGGCTAAAGAAAATCTATCCATAAAACTTATGCCCAAATGAGATTTGCTGTTTTACTAAAAAAAAATTACTATATTTTTTTACTAAAATTGCTATACTTTGTTTTTACATTAATATACATTTCCCAATGTATATGTCCCCCAACCACTTTCCAGAGAGATCTCCCTTAAAGAATTGATTAGAGAAGAAAAAAGATAGTAAAACTAACCAGCCCGTTGAAAATTCTTATCTATAGTGTTCTAAACATATGTCACCCATTTATTCAAAGAAAGGAAGGATCAAGTGTGGGCATTATGATTTTGCAGTATTAGGTTTTAGCTGTCCTCTCCACTTAGAATATTGTTATCATTGTGTGTATTGTTTTCCTAGTTCTCTTCAGTTCTTATAAATCTTTGGCTATATCTTTCTATTCATCATTTCTTACAGCATAATAATATTCCATTATATTCAGGTACTGCAACATATTTACTCATTCCCTAATCAAAGAAAATATACTCTGTTTTCAAGTATTTGCCAATGAAAAATGTTATGATAAATATATTAGTATTTTATCATTGACTTCTTTGTAGGATAGACCTAGTAGTGGGATGTCTAATCCTAAGGGTATAGACAGTTAAATCTTTCTCTTAAAAGAATTCCAAATTGCTATCCAAAATAGTTGGAGCCAGTGACAATTCTACCAATTTTGCATGAGTATCCTGTCTTTCTTTCATACTGCCAGCATTGACTATATCCATCTTTTGTTATCTTTGTCATTTTGCTGGTTGTGAGTTAACCTGTTTTGGTTTGCTTTTTCATTATTATTATCATTATTATTATTGATTTAGAGCATTTAAATATATTTGGGAGTAGTTTGAGAGTCTTCTTTTAAGAATTATTTGTTTGTAAACTTGGCTTACTGATTTATTTGGGAATGACTTTTGATCTTGTATATTTCTGTTAATTGCTTATATATCTTGACTACCAAACCCTATTGGAAATGTTTGCTACAAAGATGTTTCTTGTCTTATTTTAGCTCATGCAAAAGCTTGTCAGTTTCGTGTAATCAAAACCTTTACAACTTTTGCAATTATTTTAGATGGAATCATCATCTTTCCCTCTTTTCCTTCTGGCATCTTTTAGTAATACAAAAATGTTGATGATTTTTGTGGTTTTATTTTGTATCCTGCTGCTTTACTGAAGAATTTTCTCCATTTTTTTATAAACCATCATCGTATCTATAAATAGGGATATATTTCCCCTTACTTTGCTTGTTTTTATTCTCTTAGTTGCTTTCTCTCGTCTTATTAGCTAATAAGCAGTTCTAGCACTACATTAAATAATAGTGGAGGTGGGGATAAGGGGCGGAAATCTTTGCTTTTATGCCTAAACTTAAAAAAAGCTTGTCGTATTTCTCCATCACAAATAATATTAGCTTTTGGTTTCAAATGAATGCCTTGGATTATATTTTGTAAAAGAACCATGCTATGATTTTTAGTGTTTTTGACATAAATGATTACTGTATTTAGTCAAAAGGTTTTTCTACCTCTATGAAAAAAAAAAACCAATATAATTGATGAGTTCCTATCCAGTTTTGAATCCTGACTCAGAAACATAACATTTGTATGCTTCTGGGCTAATCACTTAACCTCTCTGGCTTAGTTTCCTCACCTATAAAATAAGAGAGTTGGGCTTACTGATCTTCTAAAGTACCTTGCAGCTCTAAATCGATGATTTTTTGATCCTATAATTGCTTTTATTTTTTGCAGTCACCTCTATCCATAGTTTGGTTAGGAATTCACTCCCTAGCAATAGCTATGAAAGAGAGTCAGATGTGGCAAATCTTCAAATCTGCATCTAGGTTGGAACAGCTGTGTAACTTTCCCCAGATGTGTGTGATATAACAGCTTCAGAGATGACTTTCCAACTTTCTATTTTTGTCTAGGAAATGTCACTGATGTGTCAGAGAGGCTCACTCCATCTTGTAGGAAATCCCTAAAAGGTTGGAGAGCAAGATATTGTTGCCTATTATCTCCACTTCTTGATCTGTTGTCTTTGAGTATATCTTTGAGCACAAAAATTGCTTGTAGGGGATAGGAATATGTGACAAGATTTTCCTCCCTTATTTACCTGATATTTTCTCATTATTAGGGGAAAAGGAGAATTGCTTCTTCACTATATTAGGGAGGAAAGCAAGAAATAATCAACAATATACAGAGAGTACAAGTCAACTAACAGAGGCATGAATCTATGTCTCAGAAAGCTCTGTGACTTCAGTTGTGTGGCAAATATCAGGAGACTAGCCTTGAGTTATTGTTCTTATTGTCTTAAAGTTTTTTGGGGATTCTGAATAGGAAATATTCACTCAAATTCTGTAAGGAAGAAGGGAACAAATAGTTAATATACAAAGATCATGACAGAGGAATAAACCACATTACTCATTGATATAATTATTTATACATGTGTGTATGTTTATACCAATCTTCTGTAGCAAGCAATAGCAATTCATTTATACTCCCCAGGGTGAGGAAGGGGAGCATTTACATTACAAAATTTCAAGAAACAAAACATATCCTTATGCCTCTATAATGGACAGAGTTATGGAACTAGAGAGAGCTAGGGCCACAATGAATAGAGTCCTGGAGTTGGGAAGATTCAAGTTCAAATCTGAACCTCGACACTAGCTGTGTGACTCTTAGCAAGTCACTTAACCCTTTTTGTCTCAGTTTTCTCATCTGTAAAATGAGTTGCAGAAGGGAATGCAAAACCACTCCAGTGTCTTTGCTAAGAAAACCCCCAATGGTATCACAAAGAGTCAGACATACCTTGAAACAATTGAACAATGTAGAATAGAACAGGCACTATTAAAAATTCTGTCTCAGTGAAATTTTTATAAACTTTAATATGTTATTTCTTAGTGTTAAGGTATAAAATATTTAATGAAAGCTTAAACTATGACTCCTCCCAGTGGGATTTGTATTTGAAGGGAGCTGAAGGTCTTAAGATGAAGAGGGGAAACTAACTTTAACAATAGCCAAATGAAGGGAAGATATTAGGAAAGAAGGGGGGAAAGGAAGCCTTCATAGAACCTCCAAATTGCATATGTAACTTATTAGACTTAAGTCTAGATTTAAGGAAGAATGAGAAAAATAAGCATTGTGAAAAGTCCCATATTCCTCTCCCTCACTTCTATGCTTTCTTTGAGGCTTGGATCAAGTGTTACTTCTTCCATGAAGCCTTCCCTGATTCCTTTACTTGGAAGGAATTTTTTCCCTTATCTGGAAAAATTATTCACCTTTATACTTCTCATGTATACTTCATATATTCTAAACTGAATTATATTTATTATAGCCTGAAAGCTCCTTGATAACAAGACTAGTATCAGGATTTTTACACTCTCCTTTAGAGTTTAGCATTGCTCTTCACACACAGTAGACTCTTAATAAGTGTTGACGCTACTATTATGTTAATAAAATGTATGGTAGAAAATAGGTTCTCCAGGAAATGTGTAGGACTGCTATGTTTTATGAGGAGCAAAGAGAGAAAGAAAGGGAATCTAGAACAAGGGCCAAAGAAGAAAGGATTGATCCAGATGGAGTGATACAATGGGGGAACTTTGTTGGCTGAGGTGTAACTTGAAGATACCAGGTAGCCCATCACAGGGAAAGAGAGTCATTACTGAATAGAAAGATGAATGTTCAAAAACAGGCTTTGGTAATTTCCTAGTTTTTCCTGGATCTGCAGTGCCAGGTTCTGTGTGCAAACTGAATGGGAAACTTAGCCCTTGAATGCAGGAAACTATGTCCTTTCCTGTCACTATTTTACTCTCAGCAATCAGTCTTAACTTTTAGCCAGTCAGAGAACTGGCTTTAGATACACTTATCAGGTTTTGAGCCTAGAGCTTAAAGCCATCCTCATTTGGGATGCTAAGCTTTTTATCTGTTTTCCTCTCAAAAGCTCTGTAGCTCACTTTAAAGGCCATAGTGCCAGATGAAAGACAAAAGAAATCTGAACTCTTCAGTGCCAGTGACAAAAAAAGAAGGGTCCTGAGAATACTAGGAAAGTTCCAAATGTTTAGAAAGAGCTCTTATGAAAAAGAGTTTGGATTCAATAAAATAGTCTAGTGTTTGATTCATCCAATAAACTTATTCAGATCACTGAATATTCTTGCAATTATATAAGGGATTTAAAAAAAATCTTTAAACAGTCTAAATTGTAGCTATATAAATTTTGAGTGTGCTTTGTTAGGTTGACTTGCAGATGTTTTATGCAAGTTAGCTATTTTTGAATGGGACTTCTTTTATAATTACATTCTGTGATTTTATCATTGCTGTAAAGAAATACTATTGTTTTGTGGGTTTATTTTGTATCTTGCAACTTTATTGAAGCTCTTTAATTATCTTAGTTTCTTTGCTGATTCTCTGGAGTTTTCTAGGTAAAACATTATGTCCTCAAATAGGGATTTTTTTTTCCATTTTGCGTTTTAAACAAGCCTTCCTCATTGGTATTGCTAGCAATTCTAGAATCAAGTCAGGTTATAATGGATAAAAAGACATTATTGCTTTACTTCTCTATTTATTGGAAAAGCTTTTAGACTATCAACATGGCAAATAATATTAGCTGTTGGTTTTAAACATATGCTTTTTATGACACGAAAGTGACCATTCTGGCCTATGCCTAGAAGAATTTTTAGTATAAACCAGTGGTTCACTTTGTCAAAGACTTTATTAATTGTTATAATCATGTGGTTTGTTTCTAATATGATTAGTTAGGACTTGAGTGCTTATCTAGTCCAAATACATCATTTTATATTGGAATCTATCTCCAAATAGCTTATCTTCATTAAAACTGCTAAAAGGACAGGCACTTCTCTACCAATTTCTTACATATGTTTTCTCATACAACCTTAATCAATACATTCATATTAAACAAAGAAAAAGTAATATAGACTGTTTTTCAGGATATATAAATATCTTTTTATCCACTATTAGATGTATAATAGTGTTTATTAAAACAAGATTCTCCTTGTAATACAGATTCAATTTAATTTAACAAATGTCTATTAACCACCTGTTATGTACAGAGCACCAAGCTGGGTGCCAGAGAAAACAAATGTTAGGTTAGGTAAAACATGATTTCTTATATTATAGAACTTATGGTCTAGTTGATATGAACATGTTTTGTTATGATATACAATGATAAGTAAATTTTAAAAGTTATGAAAAAGGTGTTTTATAAGGTCTGGTAAGATGATGGCAGAACTATGATTAGAATCTACATTACTTTAATGTCCCTTCTACAACACCTATTTTACCCCCATGATAGAAAGAAAAACAATAAGCTATATTATATGGTACATTGTTATTAAGGCTATAGAGTATTTAATAAAATCAATGAGTTCTTTTGATTGGTAATTTGATTTTAACAATATAGTGTTTCTTTTATTGGGTAATTACATATGTATATACATATATGTATATATAAATATATATTTTATTTCTATCCAATACATTGTCACAGTGCTCCCTTTCCACTAGATTCCAGAAATCTTTGCAACACCAAGTTTAGTGTGGGGTTTTTAAGGTAACTACCATTACACACACACAAATTCATCCCCTATGAAGCATCATTTCTACCAACAGACCTGGCAGAAGTTATTAAAAAATATAAAGCATTTAATTAATCCAGAATAGCAAAGTAAATAACAAGGGAAAAATCAAACAGTAAAATCATTCTCTTTCTTCTTCCCTTCTTACATGGAAGACACAATCTTTCTCATACTCCTGCACAAGTGGGAACATTCCCCAGACAATTTATATTCATATTCCTAGCAATTGGCTGTAAGTCTCTTCTTCTATACTTCATCTCCACAGCTGCCATTCCTCTTGGCCACTGAAACTATAGTTTGATGTTTCTCCATTGAATTGTTATTCCCCTGTATCACCTGCTATCACCTGCTGCTGAGGCTGCTTCTTTCTCAAAGCGAATGTTATTTTTTGTGTGACTGCTCTAGGACAGTATGCCTCGGATCTAATCAACACATTTTCATCTCTTTTGTTAATCCAACCTATCATAGCATAGCAATAAGTAGGAAGCTCTCAAGACCTTTTCCACTTTATTGCTCTCCTTCTACTTACTTGGGTTGAGATGAGTAAATTTCTTTGAACTCACATCATGTTTCTGACATGAAAATTGCCCTGAAGCCTCAAGGAGTAACTCAGTAACATTAGTGAGATAGAGCCAAACTGTCTTGCATTCATGCTGCTGTGGAAAAGGTCCATGTCTTTCTTATTTCCTGGTTAACTTTTGTAGTCTACTAGAATAAATATGGACCTGGAATATCTGTCCCACATGTCAAACTAGTTTCCCATTTACTTCTTAGCAGTCCAGGTTCCATATCCCTCAAATCTAAACCTAAATGTCAGAATATCCTTCATCCAAGTAAAGAAGGTATACCTATAATTTGACCACTGAGGTCACAATTCCCCAAGAAGGATAACTATGTGATTGTACTTAAGACAAACCATTTTTATGGTATATTCCAAAGTTTTTATTGCTTCTCCTGCTTTATGTCATCTGAGCTGACTGGCAAAGAGGCAAGCCCATTTTTACAAGGAAAAGCCATATTTAAACACACATATACACAGAGCCAAAGTTATGACAGTTTACAGCTTCCAGGAGTCATTTAATTGGATCTGTCTTCATAACCAGCTTCAACTGGCTTGCAACAAGAACCATTACATAAAAAGTCAAAACTTGATTTGGAAAGAATATGTTAGTCCCCCCCAGGCACTTGGTTTCTGTCCCACCTTCTCTAAAGAGCACTGCATTTGGAGTCAGAGGACCCCATTCTGACATTTACTATTTATGGTGTATTTTCCTCCTCCCCCCCAAAAAAAAACCCTCTAAAAGGGAAAGAAACTATCTATGGCTTTTGTTCTAAAAGAGCTACATCACCTGAAATAGATTGCTCTCTATTATACCTACTACTATCCCCTTCATTGTCCACTATTACCCAGGCTTCCTGTCCTTGAAAGAAATGAAAATTCTTTTTTTAAAACTGAAACATGGTAGGGTTAAAAAAATGCATCTGATTGTTGAAATTTTTTAAAAGGTACAATACTAAAGTAATCAATAAAACATAAAGATCTACAATTGTTTATTTGATTAATATTATTGTAACTTTCTATTGTACTTTTCCTTTTTTCTTACTGTCATTTCCTTTGCTCTAAGGATGACTTAGGAGTTGAGCTGCGAATGTTTGACCTCTTTTTAGAATGTTTATTTACCAGCTGTCTGGCAAATAACCATAAAATTGACCAGATTATCAAAATTCCACAAAATACTCTCCTTTCAAGCTACACAACTCAAAGCTTGATGCAGTCAGTGCTTGACTCTACGTAATAGAAAAACCCTTGAATTTAAGAGTCTGAACACCTTGACCTAAGTACTGTCTCAAATACTGGTCATACATAATAGACATGTCTTTGAAATTCATTTTTTTCATCCATAAAGTAGAGATGTATTTTCACTTGCTCACTCATGGAGCTGTTTTGAAAAAAGCAGTTTGGGTCTTTTAAAGTGATTAGACTTAGAAAGTGTTCCCCTAAAATGTGAGCTTTTATTCCTACTGTTTTAATGACTTGGTAAGGCTGTTTCATATTACTAGGGGAAGCTGGGTAGTACAGTAGATCCAGAATCATGTATTTTTATATCTAGCCTCAGATAGTTACTAGCTGTGTGACACTGGGCAAGTCACTTAACATCTGCCTCAGTTTCCTCAACAATGAAGATTTGTATATATTATAACATATAATATATATTATAATGATATAATAATAACAATATATATTATTATAATATAATGTTATATAGTACTTACTTCCCAAGGTTGTTGAGAAGATAAATGAGATAATCATTTAAAGCACTTAAAACAACATAAGCAGTCTATAAATGTTGGTTATCATCATCATCATCATCATTATTGTTGTTATATTTCTGAGCCCAACAATCCTGCCCTAATCACTTCTTAAATTAAGAGGTATAAATATTAAGTCTTATAGCTGAGTTCAGATAAACAATTATACAAGTACAAGTTTTGGCCATCAGGTTATACAATAGTTCACATTAATAAAGATCTGGAGGTTACAGTGCACCACTAACTTGATATGAATTGACAGTGTGATACATCAACCAAGAAAATTCATTCAGTCTTGGGCTACATTAAGAGAAGGCTAAAGTCCAGGAATGAGGGACATGATAGTTCCTCAACTTGACTGGATCAGGCCACACTTTGGAATATTGTGCTTAATTCTGAGCATCATATTTTAAGAAATAAACTAGAAAGTGCCCAAGGAAGGCAACCAAAATGGGTGAAAATACAGGAGATTTTTGGTTTATATCAGTTCAATCTATTGGCATTTTAGAAACTAAATTAAATTTAATTTAATTTAAATTGGCCTTTTAGAAATTAAAATTGTTTTTAAATTGTTTGTTCATTCATTTAGAAAAGTAATAATGAATTCATTGCATGTCAACATATTTTTATGAAAGATCACTGTATTTTCTAAAACAAAAATGAGTGAGAAGAGTGGCATTGTTTTACATATTTTTGCAAATTTTATCCATATCTGCCTTAATAGAAGACAGCTGGATTTTTCTATCTGTTTCTGTATTCAATCTGTTACAAACTGTTCTTTTGTTTAAGTATATGAAGAAAACACGGCTTCACATAGCTATGTAGTTGGAAAAGGGAGGAATATTTTATTAGGCAAATCATAATATTTTAGCACAATCATGAATATAATTGTGACCTCAAGAACCTCTCAAAAGAGTCTCAGGGATCCCCAGAACCACACTTAGATCACAGACAGATCTACAATATCTTATCTTCTGTAATTGCTCTAAATGGTATGCTTCCATGTTTCTATGATCATTCTATATGACCCCTATGACCAGCTGTCCTGAGAAAACTCAACCAAAAAATCCTTAATTTTTTTTCATAACCTCAGTTCCATACAAGGATAAAAGTAAGTGTCTATACAGATGGATAGATGGATGAATGGCTAGGATTCAAGAGATCTATAAGAGTCTTGACTTTTCCACTCACCCTGTCTCAGCAATAGAGATCCAATATCTTTTCTCCATCCTCACAGCCAAAGCTCACACTTCACACTTTATTTTAAAAATGAATTTATTCTCCATGAACTTCGTTGTATACATTTGTTTTCCATTTCAAAAGCTCTCAAGATCATTTCATATTCTCTGGTCCTTTACTCCATCTTTTCCCCAAGATGTAACCTTACTCCTGGCCAAAATCAGTCCTTCTACATGACCCATTTTGTCATATCATTCTTACCCCCCTCCAAAAAAAAAACTTTCATAATCTTTAAGGCTCTTCCTGTCTACTGGGTCTTTCCATACTGTCTACCAAAATACCTAAATCTTCTCTCCAAAAAAAACCCCAATAATAAAAATAAAAACTCATTACATTCCATCAATCCTGCAAAATACTATTTTATATCTCTTTTTTTCACAAACTCCTTGAAAAAGTTTTGCACTCACTACCTTCAGTTCTTCTTTTCTTTTTTTCTAAACTTCTGTCTTTCAACTTCATCACTCAACTGAAACTGCCCCTTTTTAAAGCCACCTTTTTTACAACTAAATCTTTTAGTTAATCTTATAACATGTTCTCAATTCTCATTCCTTCTTGATTTTTCTGTGACATTTGACACTATTTACTTTTCTCTTCTGGATTCTCCTTCCTAACTAGTTTTTGGTTTTGTTTTGAGTTTGGGTTCTTGTTTTGTTTTGGTTTTGGTTTTTGTGATATTACTCTCTCTCCTTGCTCCTCACGTCTCTCCTCTCCTTTCTCTGTCCCTCCCTCCCTTTCTCCTTCCCTCTCTGTTTCTCTCTCTCCCTCCCTCCCTCTCTCTCTCTCTCTCTCCCTCTCTCTCTCTCTCTCTCTCTCTCTCTCTCTCTCTCTCTCTCTCACTCTGTCTGTCTCTCTCTCTCTTCTTGTCTCTCTGTATTTCTCTGTGTGTGTCTCTATCTCTGTCTCTCTTTGTCTCTTTCTCTCTGTCTCTCTCTACGTCTCTCTCTCTCTTTTCCTCACTCACTTTTCCCCTTCCTCTCTCTCTCTTTTTTCCCTCTCCACTTTTTCTTCTTCCTCCTCCTCCTCTGATTTCTATGACAACTCCTTTGTAACCTTCTTTCCTGGATCATCATCTATAATATGCCTCCTAAATGTGACTAGGTTTGTCCCAGGAGTAGTTCTCTTTTCTTTCTTCCCATATAGATGAGTGACCTCAATAGCTCAAATAGATTAAATTATTATCAATGTGCTGATGATTCAGATCTTTATTCCTAGGTTATATCAGTCTTCTGAGCTCTAATCTCTCATCACCAAGCATTTATTACATATCTCAAACCAGGTTTCCTAAGCATTTGAAACTCATTATGTCCAAAATTGAACTTAGTGTCTTTCCCCAAAAACCCACCACTCATCTAAACTTCTCATTTCAATTGAGAGTATCTCAAGTTTTTCAGTCACTCACATTCACAACTTTGGTATCACCTTCAATGCCTCATTCTTATGCATTCCACACATCAACTGTTGCTAAATCTTGTTTCTACCTCCACAACATCTGTCTCATCTGTTCCTTTCTCTTGAATCAAATTGCCACTAACCTAGTTCAGGTCTCTATTACTTCAAACCTGGACTATAACATTTGCCTCCCTACATGAAGACTCTCCCCTCTCTACTCCATCCTTTACATAGCTACCTAAAGTGATCATGTAGACTTTCCTTCCAGTTAAGATCACTAAATCCCCATTCTTTATATCAAACAAAAATTCCTCCTTTTGGGTTATTGAGCCATTTCACTTGTGTCAGAGTCCATTTGGGGTTGTCTTGGCAAAGACACTGGAACGGTTTGTCATTTCCTTCTCATGTTTAATTTACAAATGAGGAACTGAAGCAAACAGGGTGATTTGCCCAAGATCACACATTTTGCCTAAAGTCACACTTTACTTCCCTCCATAAACAGTCCCCTCCCTCTCTTAGAATCTCTAGTTTTCTTCAAGGCTTAATTCTAGCACCATCTTCTCCAGGAGACCTTTACTCCCAGTTTCTAATGCCTTCCTCCAATAAATCGTCTTGTATCTTTTTATTCACATCTATATATGTAAATGTGGTCTCTTCCTGCTGGACAGAAAGCTCAGTGAGGGCAAGAATGATTTTTCCTTTTGGGTTTGTACTCCTAGCAATGAACACCATGTCTGTCCCACAGTATCAACTTAATAAATATGTATTGAATGACTGAGTGATTGTAAATTAGGGGTTTGGAATAAATGATGACTAAGGTTCCTTCCAGCTCTGCAGTTCTATAATTCTGAATTAGCCCTGCTCTAGATGCTTCTTGGCTCTGGCCATCAATAGTTAAAATCAATGGAACAGAGGGATGCATTCAATTGTGATTTGGGACTCAGTATCAACTTCTCTAGGCCACATTCCAGGGTTTCACAAATCTTTAACAGTTGTTCATTTACCTACTTCCTTCCTTCAGCTTTACTTTAGTGTCCCCTTCTGGAAAATCAACAATGTTTATCTGTAATCTAATGGAAAAGATGGTGTGGAAGAGAATTCTTTTTAAGGTTTTTAAATCACAGATTTTTTTTTCTCTTTAAGATATTTACAGGGAAAGAGGCAAAATCAAATGTAGATGAATTAGATGAATTTCAGACCTGGAAAAGGTCAGAGAACAAAAGTGCTTTCAGCTAATTTGCTATTTGTTAATTCATCCTCTTCTGCTTTGTTAAATGATAATGATTTTATGTGATATTTTATTTATTTTGAGCTAATTTAATTATTTGTGTTTGTTCACATCTATTATGTATTTATTGAGTGCTTACAATATGCAAAGCATTGTGCTCAAAGCAGTATGAGCAAAGACAACAATGAACATGAAAACAACATCAAAGGCAGCTGAGATTAAGTTAATTGCAATGAAAAATCCTGGCTCTGGAAAAAAGGAGTATGAAACATATATTTCTCCTACAGAGAGAAAGGGGAAGGGGCTCCAGGTACAGAGTATGACACACAATGTCAGCTGTGGTTGCTTTGCATGTTACCTAAACTGTCTTTCTTTATATAAAGGAGGGTAAGATGGGGAGCAAAGGTATATCAGGAAATGACTGTGCTATAGATATATCTATGGCGTCAATAAAAAAGAAAAAAAACAAAGAGCTAGAAGATAGAATTTGTATTTCCCTGAATTCAAAGAACTTGCAATTTAGAAAAAAGGAAGAGCTCGATAAGGATGACTATAATACAAAGCAGTGGACCATCCTATGCTGACAGAGAAAAGCAGGCTGAGATGATAGGGCAAGATAGGTATATTTAGAAAAAATATGCTTTTTAAATAGGAGGTTTTACCAATTATTATAGAATTTCTACTACTTTGAGTATATCTGTTGTCAATTATTCAATTATATGTCAAGTACTGAAGTCAACTATAAAGTTTAAAGGGGAAAAAAGGGGAAAAAATTTTTGCTGATCTCAAGGAACTTACATTCAAATGGGGAAAACAATATGTAAATAATAAACTATTTAGAAGAACTCAGCAGAGCTGAGAAAAAGTAATCCCAGAGGATGAGGAAAAGGAAGGAAGGGGAACCAGAAAAGAACTATATTTGGAGATACTTATCTCCAGATTTGGTGCAGACTGTTGGCTTTTGTGGCCACATCATTTCCCAAAGACCATACTAAATTGTAAAAGAATCCCAATCTTTATGGCAGAATAAATATCTAATTTGACAAAATCACAGATCTGTGGATTATCAGCGTGGTCTACTGACTAGCTGTGTCACTTAGCAAGTCACTTACCTACTGGAGCATCAGTAATGGTCTGATTCAGATATAAGATTCTAAGATGTGTTTATATACATATATGCATACGTACATACAAAAAGGCAGTGTGGTATAATGAATAGAGAGTTAGTCTTGAAGCTAAGCTAGATTCAAGTCCTAACTCTACCAAATACTGGCTGTTTGATCTTGCGTAGTCACTGACTCTAAGTTACAGAGAAAGGATTGGTTTACAGTAATTGAAGGAGTCTCTTCACCAAGGAATTTCCTACATTGAATTGTAGGTCCCATCTGTAGCCCTAGGAATATACAGATTTAATTCCTGCAAGCTTACAGTACTTAAACACTATTTTAGATGAATATATTGCCATGGGGAAAGGTGAGGCAGAAAGCAGAGTTGAAGAAAAAAAAATAGGAGTTGGAGTAGGAAATAGGTGTAGGAAGTAGAAGTAGGAAAAAGAACTGGCATTTTTATAGTAGTTTAAGGTTTGTAATGAGCTTTATGAATATTATTTCATTTCATCCTCACAACAACCTTAGGAGGGAAGTGCTTCTATACCCATTTTATAGATAAGAAAACTAAAGTAGGTGAGAGTGAGTGATTTGCCCATAACCACCAAACTAGTAAGTTTCTGGGGAAGAATTTGAATTCAGGTCTTCCTGATTTCAGGTCCGGTGATAGGACTCTTGCTACCACTGGAGTAGAAACCTGGCTGTGAAAGTAAACAGTGTTTTAGAAGCATTAAATGCATACCAGTTGGGCAATTCACATTTATAGTTCTCCAAGCATCTTCATTCTGGAGGAACTCAGCAACCTGATGAGATTTTTGCTATTGCAGAATACAGTGCCAACTCTAATGTCTCCCTGCCATATGTGAAGTGTGTCTGAGTTACAGCTGATGTGCATTCATTTCCTTGCCTGTTGGCTTTTAAACAGACTGAATAGATGATGCTATTGTGTATTTGCCAATGCACCGTAAGCAGTCCTGAAGGGAGAATGATGCTTTGGGAATCAGCAGAGGAGGCTGCTTGGGAAGACTGATTATCAGGTGTATAAGTAGAGAGGAAGAACCTGGGTCGCAAATATAATCTCACAACAACTCAAATCTATAAATATTTGCCATGGTGATAATGATGATAATTCACATTTGTAGAATCTAAAGGTTCACAAATGCTTTGTTTAAATGCCTACTGTATGCAAAATGCCACCTGTCTTTCTTGACTTTCCCTGAATCTTTAATGCTCTCCCTCCCCTATTACTCAGTGTTTATTTTGCTTTTTTATTTACTTATCTGTATAAATGTTGTTTCCTCCTGATAAAAATAAACTCCATGAAGATAAAGGTAGTTTCTGGCAAAAAAAAAAATTAGGTGTTGAATTGAATTGAAGGATTATAGAGGATAGAAAATTTAATGACAATTGCTGCCATTAAGAAACTTAAATTTTATAATAATTATAATAAAAAGATAAGACACTAACATAAAAGAATAAAGGCATAAGTAAGATATGATGGGCTAGAATTCCAAGGATAGAAAGATTACTCATAGCTGAAAGGTTGAGAGGGTGGGCTAAGGAAATCTTTATAGAAAAGATAGCATTTGAAATGAATGTTGAGTGAGAAATAGAAAATTTTGGCAGACTAAGATAGAAAAAGAAGGGAACTAGGAATTTCAGGAAATAAAGCAAAGCAGAAATGGATAGAATGTGATCAGGACATCAGTACATTAGCTTGGTTGCACCACAGAACAATGTTAAAGGTAGGTTCAAATAAGGCTGAACAGGTCCTAAATTGTCAAGCTGAGTTTGTAGTTTATTCTGTAGGCACTTCAACCTAAGGAACTGTCTTTAAATTGTGACATAGCTTGGGGTAATTTGTCAAATGGCCACTGGAGGGAAGCAGGGAGCCAGAGACAATATCTCCACCTACATAAGGTTTAATGTTTTGTATCTTATCATTATTGTACATGTCACTGATCCTCAACGTGAACATATTTTCTCAATATATATATGATTTTTAACAATACCAGAATAATATACTCTAATTAGATCTTCTTTTCCTTCCTACTCTTCTCTCTTCCTTATATTGTAAAATACAATATGTATATAGTACGTTATACTATAATACAATCAGCATTTATTAAATGTCTACTGTATAACAGCCGATGTGATGTGGCTGAGGATACAAATATAAAAAATGAAACATACCCTTACTCTCAGGAAGTTTCTAAAATATTCATTATATAATTTATAGGTCAGTCAATAAATATTTATTAAGCACTCACTATGTGTAAGGCACTGTGCTTACTGCTGGGGATAAAAGAATAGCAAAAATAAAGACAAAAGCAAAAAAACATCCATTTTCTACTCTCAAAGACTCATAGTCTTATGGGGGAATAATGTGGAACCAACTATGTACAAACAAGCAATATACTGGATAAATAGAGAAAAAACACTAGAATTCAAGGAGATTGGGAAATGCTTCCTGTGGAAGAGGGGATTTTAGCTGGGATTTGAAGGAAGTCAAAAAGATGGAGATGAGGAGGGAAATAATTCCAGCCATGGGGAACAGGCAGTAAAAATCCTAGGAGTCAGAATATGGCTCTTTGTGTGAGAGAGAGCAAAGAAGTCAATGTCAATAGATAGCAGAGTATATGGATAGAGGCTAGGGTGTAAGGTATAAAGAGACTGGAAAGGGGAGGTGCCGGTTATGAAATGGTATTTAGTGAACTGAGATGTAATCCTGCATTGGTAGAGGGAATTTCATCTAGGATTAAACTATGTCAATGAAATTACAGGTCTAATCCATAGCTCTAATTTCAGAGTGTGTGTGTGTGTGTGTGTGTGTGTGAGAGAGAGAGAGAGAGAGACAGAGAGACAGAGACAGAGACAGAGTCAAAGAGACAGAGAGAGAGTGAGAGAGAAAATCAGAGAGAGAGAGAGAGAGAGAGAGAGAGAGAGAGAGAGAGAGAGAGAGAGAGAGAGAGAGAGAGAATGGTGGTTCCAAGGACAGATTTGAATTCAGGTGCCCTGAGTCCAGGACTAGTGGATCCATTGCCCCATTTAGCTGCCCCACCGATATGTTTTAGAAATGAGTTCTTTATCAGAGAAATTTGCTGTGAAGATTCTTTTGTCAATTTCCAGCTTCTCTTCTAATTTTAAAGGCATTATTTTTGTTTGTGAAAAACTTTTTAAAATTTACATCAAAAAGAATTTTTCTGTGAATTTCTCTATCTCTTGTTTTGTCATGAATTCATCTTCTGTACATAGATCTGACAGTTAATTTCTTCCTCACTCAGCTAATTTGCTTCTGATATCACCTTTTCTGGTTAGACATTTCTATCAGGATATTTTGCCATCACTCAAAACTCAATAGATCTGAAAGCAAATTTATTCTCTCACAAATCAGTTCTTTCTTTAGACTTCCCTATTGCTATCACTGGTGCTTTAACTTTCTAAATCACCCAGACTCAAAGCCTAGTAGTCATTCTTAACTACTCCTCCTCTTCTTGCTCCTTCTTCTCCACTCAGTTAGCTACCAGGCCCCATTCCTATTGTCTCAGATGTGTCCTTTCCATCCCTACTGAAACCATAAACCTAAAATTCCACATTAATTTCCTCTAGTTTTCTCTCCTCAAATCCATTCTACATACTACCGTCAGATTACTCTTCTTCAAACACTTGTTTATATGTCCTGAGCAAAGAATATTGTGCTTGAATATATACTGAGCAAATACAATGATCAATCAGCAGATTTTATCTGCTTCCTAATTTGGTCTGATGTTTCTTATCTTCCTTGTTGTGTTTTTAATTTGGCTCTGATACTTATGAATTATGTGACCATAGCCAAATTAATTACTCTGAGTCTGTTTTTTTCATCTTTAGAATGAGAAAAAGAATATCTATATTACCTTCCTTATATGCTTGTTTTAACTATCAGATGACATTATATATAGTGTCATACAAAGTTCTCAACAAAATGGGTTCCAACTTCCAGCTTTATATTAAATTACAGAAAATATGTATTTTCTACATCCTTGCCAAAGATGAACTATTTTCTATCCCCCACTTTCATATTACTCTCCGTTCCCAAGTTATTAAGCCAAGATTCATACTTGGGTCTTCTAGCTTCAAGTGTAAGTTTGACAAACAAGCTTCCTCTGTGAATTTCTCTTTCTTTGTACAAGACAGATATATTGTCAGCATATAGAGAGTTTATATTGGTTATTGTAACCTAGTACTTTGTTAGGTGAAATATTTAATACATGCCTAATGCTGGATCTGGACTGATTGTGGCTTGGCCTTGGGCAAGCAGTGTTGGTTTAACCCATATATGTCAACCCATGGCCCTCCTGCAAATCCTATTTAACAAAATAAAAATATATAATATTTTATATTATATATAATATGTAATATAATATATATAATGCTAATGTGTGGTTTTCTAAGTCAATATGCAACCCTCAGGATTCTTTATGTATGATATCTATTCATATTTTGACCACTAGTCTACTGGATATCATATTATGTCTAAGACTATACTTAAGCCCAGGTTCAGATCATTCTTTTGACACAATCTAGGTGACCATGGTCAAATCATTTAATTTCTCTGAGCCTCAATTTCTTATCCATAAAAGGAGGAAAATAATCATCATAGAACCTACATCTTATGTTTGTTGTTAGTCTCAAGGTAAATAATACATGTGGAGCATAGAAAAAATTTTAAAGTGCTATATGTCAGTTACCATTTCATATAAATAATGAAATGATCATTGTAGAGTGATGTTTTGTTCTGGAGCACCCCACTCCATTGTGAATAAGAAGCTGCTGCTTTAAGTTTTTTTTTTTGATTTTAAGAAGCTTAGCATCTATCAATAAGACATCATTTTTCCACATACAATTCCTACATCAGACACCACACAGAGATTTGCAAGTACAACATAGAAATTAGAATCGCAGTGGAATCACCCAGTAATTCACAGAAGAGGAATAGAGATTATGTCCATGACTGTGTACCCCTTATTCTAGTCCCAAAATATGCAGAGTAAGGTACA
This sequence comes from Myrmecobius fasciatus, assembly GCA_023553655.1. Taxonomy (NCBI): domain Eukaryota; kingdom Metazoa; phylum Chordata; class Mammalia; order Dasyuromorphia; family Myrmecobiidae; genus Myrmecobius; species Myrmecobius fasciatus. The sequence goes on from JAJPUD010000574.1 coordinate 408,140, forward strand.
GATCACAATGAACCAAGGAAGTAAATGTAGTTTACAAGGGGATCCCTGAGAATGGTGGGGTATGACTCAGGCAATGGAAGGGTATAATTTATTCCCAAGTCAGTGATAGACTGGTTTCCAGTGTTCCCATTAGTCGAGGTAAACAGAATGGCTTGTTTTTCCTACTGATTTACTTCTCTTGCCTTAGGCTTTAAACAAACAACCATCAAAAACCTGCTGTTTGCAGAGCATTATAATTCTGGGTAAGATGCCAAGTCTAGCCAGGTAAAATCTCAGCCCCCTCAGAGCTAGCAGTCTAGTTGGTAGTTAAGACATTGACATGTGTGACATGATACAGGCAGCCAGTCAGTCAATAACCATTTGCATGATAAGTACATTTAAAAAGTACAAAACCAAGGATTATGTAAGGTCTGAAGATCAAGGCCATTAGGGAAGACTTTGCAAAAGGGATAGTATAGGGGCTTTAAGGGAATGGAGATGGGGGTAAGGTAGAAATTCAGCAGGCAAAGAGTAAGCAAGAAGATGTTCCAGACATAAAGAGAGAGTATTAATCAAGGCAGGAAACTGCAGTATTTGCTTTGGGGTAGAAGGTAGTACAAGGTTAGAGAGAGCACAAAGCACATGAAACAGAATAAAATGAGATCAGGCTAGGTCGAGAAGGTGACAACAGATGGAAATCCCTCTTTTTCCTGTTAGTCACTTATATTTGCCACTTGTGATTGCTTCCACAATTATTCTCTTAAGGAATGGATCTGCCCTACTCAATAAACTCCACTGTTTACCCCAAAAGTCAGATAAACTCCTCTGTTTTACATGAAAAATCATTTGCAACTTTGCTTCAACCAGCCCTTACAGTCTTGATCCACATTGCTTTTCATACACAGCCTTCCATCTTCCATCTCTGGCCATCTTTTCTCTGGCTTTCTCCTAGGTCTCTTGACCTCTACCTCTTAGAATCATTAGTTCCCTTCAAGATTTAGATCAGCTTTCACATGAAGATTTTCCTGATCCCCCAGTTTCCAAGGCCCCTCAATTATATTTTATTTATTTTGGACCCTCCACATGTTGCCTTCTCAGGCTAGATTGGAAATTCCTTGAGGGCAGAGATGGTTTGACTTGGGTTTTATATCTATATCTATATGTCTATGTCTAGCATATAGACATAGATATCTATAGACATAGATATAGATATAGATATATTCTGGATGACTAACAATGCCCTGGCATATAATAGCCACTTAATAAATGCTTATTGATTACTTGATCCTACTTCCCTTGTCTACCATTATAATGCCAGATATGGAAAATGTAAAGATCCCAATTTTTTCCTAATATATATCTGAAAAGCAGTAGCCTGGAGAAAATATTAGATGGTTCTAAAAGCTAATATTAGCTTTAAAAAAATTTACCCTGTTGTTATTCTCCAATTTTGTGTAAATCTCTCTGCAGCAGCATAACACATGTTGGCAAGGGACCAGAGTCAACAATGCTGTTTTCCTATTTATCTGGAGCATGACATAAAAACTCCTCTGGCTTCCAAGGTCAAAGTTATTAGTGGTTATCTGCACCACAGGGTCAGCTTGTTCACACAGGAAACCTAGATTATTTGATGCACTGATAGAACATAACTTCCTTCCTAAACACATTGTTTAGATCTTCTCTTGTTTGATTTGAAATGCCCTGTTCCACCTAAAGCCTTGAGGCTTTCTTCCCCTTAGGGAATGAATATCCTTATATGCCCTTGTCATTTCTGGAGGAATAGGAAGGGGTAATGAAAGGAAATAAGAAGGAAGTAATTAGAAAAGAACCTGTTCTTAGACTCACAAGATCTAGTTTCCTGTCTGGGCTATGCGGAGGATTAAAAGTATGATGTTAAGCACCCTCACCAAGCTTCAGTTTCTGAAAACAAAATTAGTCCAAGAGCTAAGAAATCTGTTAGCTGCCTTCCAACTCTAAAGTCCTCTGATTTCATGCCCAGTGCCAGAATTTCTAACCAAATTCCCATGATAAAAGTGAACTCTTCAATAGGAGATATTCATGAGGATTAAAGATATTCCTAGACAATTGAGAATGGCCAAAAGGAGGAAGATCAGCAGCTACTTTGATCTAAATTGCATGGATGGATCACATTTTTCATCAGCCATTGACTCAATCCTACCCCCGTGTCACTCTCTTAAATCCATATATCATCTCTTTCACAAATAAGAATAGGATTTGGAGCTCCTGGTGTCTAGGAAAATGATAAAGTTGCAAAGCAAATACTGTGGATACACAGACCACTTGCCATTATGTAAGAACTCATTACATAAGGTAAAAACTGTTGAGCTGTGTTTAGGCTCAAGTCAGGGGGTATATGTTATAGCCATTTGTATTCATATCCTGTCCCCCTACAAGAATGTTAATTCTATAAAAGTAAGATCTATGTTTTCCTTGACTTTGTTATTTCCCTAAAACCTCCACAAAGTAAAGACTTAAATGTGTATTTAATTGAATTGAAATGAATCTGGGGGATTTAACATATCTGAAATATCCATTGAAGTTTTATTCCTCCTCCCCACATACCATGCTTCTACCAACATCAGTGAAACTCTGATTCTTTTCCATGTAGATTCTTATCAGTTTCCTAAGTCTATAAGGGAATGTAGTTGACCCCATACTACTGCCCATGTTGCCCTTTGTCTACTTAAATTACCAGGTCCCAAATGTTTGTAGGCTCCCCAGCTACCCCAATAGCACTGTTTATCTGTGCATGTACTGACAGTGTAGGGTTTGGAGGTCACACAACTGCATACTCTCCATGTTTACATACCTACATTTAGCTAAATGTTGTCTCTCTGTGACGTTTCCTTCAACTGGCCATTTTAATCAGCATTCACTCAAATGAAACCATTAGGGCACTCCACAGAAGGAATATTTTCCCTGGAATGTATCCATCAAAGAATAGTACTATCATCCTACTATTAAATGGCAATATGGGATCAAATACATAGAACATAACTTATCTGAAGGTAGCTTGTTTGTACATAGCTCTTTGCATATTGTCTCTCCCATTGAGTTGTGAGCTCCTTGAGTGCAAGGGTTGTCTTTTACCATTCTTTGTATCCTCAGCTTATCAGGAGCTTATTAATAAATATTTACTGACTGGTCAATGAAGGATTTTATTTTGCTTGACTAAATATTTGTTACAGGGCTTTTGTTTTTGGTTGGTTCCTCCCCACTCCCCATATGGGAGACAGAAATAGAAGAGAGAAAAAAATATTTTTTTATTCACTGAAAAGAATTAACTTCTTTTTTTAATCTGTTAATTTAGTTTTTTTAATTGAAGATTTTTATTTTCAAAACATATGCAAGGATGATTTTTCAGCATTAACCCTTGAAAAACCTTGTATTCCAATTTTTCCCCTTCTCACTCCCTCCCCTAGATGGCAAATAATCCAACATATATTTAACATGGTAAAAATATATGCCAATATAGGCATACATATTTATACAATTATCTTGCTGCATAAGAAAAATAAGTTCAAAAAGGAAAAAAGAGAAAGAAAATAAAATTCAAGCAAACCACAACAAAAAGAATGAAAATACTATGTTGTGACAGCATTTTAACGCTTTCTGTGAATATTTACATGCATTTTGTTTTCCTTCTTAGGATTTTTTTCTTCTCTCTTTCTAAATCTGATGTTTCTTGTGCAGTAATATAACTGTATAGATATGTATACATATATTGGATTTGTCATATAATTTATCATATTTAGCATGTATTAGATTACCTGTCATCTAGGGGTGGGGGTGGGGGGAAGGAGGGGAAAAGCTTGGAACAAAAAAAAAAGTTTTTGCAAAGGTCAATGTAGAAAAATCACTCATATGTTTTGTAAATAAAAAGCTTTTAATAAAAAACAAGAAAAAAAGAAAATACTATGTTGTGGACCACACTCAGTTCCTACAGCCCTCTCTCTGCGTGTAGATGACTCTTCATGACAAGATATTAGAACTGACCTGAATCACCTCATTGTTGAAAAGAGCCATGTCCATCAGAATTGATCATCATATAATCTTCTTCTTGTTCTTAAAAGAGAAATGTAATAGGTGGTTATGATGATAACCGTCTCTCTGACTCCCTATATTCTGACTCTCTTATGGATTAAATCCTGGTTTTATGTCCAGGGAAAGTAAGAGTGATAAAAAATGAGGCAATGAGAGAGATGCCCTCACTGTGTTCTTACAATAAGGTGGACATCCCTGATCTCCCTCTGCCCTGACTGGGCTGTGGTAGGTGGATGTAGCTCTTGGGTTCCATCTCCATGTGGCTCTCCTGGACATCATGATTAAGTTCCTTTGGGCAGATGGCAGGGTAATGCTGAAGAGAGCAACATCAAGAATTCAGGACAAACTGACATTTTGTGGCTCTAGCAGATTCAGGATGAGGTTCCTCATTCAGGAGTCAATGATGCATGAAGATGTCATGGTAGCAAATAAGGAGTGGGGGCCATTAAGCCTCTGTATTAAGGGAAAGAGATTGGGGAAGAGCAATTAAGAGCTGTGAGAGAAAAGTGAATCAGCCAATAGACTTTTTACACTAATTGTGCCAACGACTTTGTCCTTTTTTAAGTATGGGCTTCCAGTGACATAGGCTGTATTTTTTTTTAAAGAAGTCCCTTCTCAGATGGTAGCAAAGAGAGGAAAGTCATATATATTTAGACCCCACTCATGGAGGCTGGATTTTTCCAATACTTCACCTTATCCTTTCATTCTCTACCCAGGAAGGTCTGACCATCCCATAAAACCTAACCAAAAGTCCTTGACTCTTTAGACATTGAAACTTTAAATTTCTAGGCCAATTTAGTCAGCCAAGCAGGATACCTGCTCTCATTCATGATTTTATATTTCTCAAACTATCTTCACATTTTTTAGATCTATCTAAAAATAAAAACATAGACCTTTGCAGAAATGAAATAAGTGGAATTTTTGGCATCCTCTATCTCTTTCTCATTGTCCCCTTTCCTCCCTCCTGAGTACATCACTACTTCTCTTCTCACCTTGGACAAAAGAGTTTAAAACTGTAAATAAAATTGTAGGGAGTCCATGAACATGAAAAGGAAAAAAATGTTTTAATTTTTTATTAACTTTTGCTTTTCTTGGTAATGCTATGTGTTTTATTTTGTGTATTTAAAAACATTCTGAGAAGGGGGTATATGGGCATCTCTAGGCAGCCAAATGGCTTATGACACCATTAAAAAGTTCAGGATTCCTTAGAGTCTAAACCCTAGCCTATACTTCCTTTCTTCAATATCTTGCTCTCAATTAAGTGTCAATAAATCCTCAATGATAGATAACTAATTCAGGTAGTCCCAAAGGCATGATCTAATCACCTTACCTTGATATCTGGATTTTTTCCAAGGAACTATTGAGGACAGGAAAGCCTCCAAGAACCAAAGAAATAAAGGTGTAAAATAGATCAAAAGGCCACAGAGGTGCAAAGTAGATAAGAGTGCTAGAGTTAGGGAATCTTGGTCCAAGTCTCAGCTTTGCCACTTACATGACTCTGGCCAAGCCATTTAACCTCTCCAGACCTCAGTTGCCTTCATCTGTAAAATGGGTATATGGAACAAGATGATTTCCAAGGTTCCTTCAAACTCTGAATCCACGATCCTGGAGTAGGGTTGATATTTTGTTCAAACATTTGTGCAGAGAAGTCTCTCAAGTCATAACACATAGTGGATGGTGAGTGGAACAGGTCCTACCACCAAACTCTTGCTGTCTATTAGGTTGATGTCTTTCCTAGGATCTGAGCAAAATTTCATCTGTGAGGCAGCTCTGATATATGGGAAAGAACACTGGACTCAAAGACAATAGACCTGTATTGAAATCCTGAATTCTATCCTTCTTAGCTGTATGACACTGGGCAAGTCACTGTGAACCTCTCCGAGTTTCAATTTTATCATTTATAAAATAGGAGGGATACTTGTGTGAAAATGTAAAATAATATGCATACAAACACACTGATAGAAGCAGATGCATACTGTATAAGTAGCTGTTGCTGGTTCAATATTTTACAAGACTCCAAATTAATGTGTTTTTCTTTCTCCTTTTTGTTTCCTTTTCTCCAGGAACGAGTGGAATATCTCTTTCTCATCATTTTTACAGTGGAAGCATTTTTAAAAGTAATAGCATATGGACTTCTCTTTCACCCCAATGCTTACCTCCGAAATGGCTGGAATTTACTAGATTTTATAATTGTGGTAGTAGGGTAAGTAATCCCCCCCACATACACCCCTATCTTTTTTTCTTTTCTCTCCCTTCTCCTGCTTCTTTTTGACTGCTCTGCCACTGCACTGGGTTTCTGAGTAAAATGAAACTCAACAGACTCAATAGAAATCATTTGGGCACATCACCTAACCCCAGTTGTCTTACCAAAAAAAAAAGATGATAATATTCATATTATATACCCCATAAGGTTACTGTGAGGAATGTACTTTGTAAACCTTAAATTGCTAAATAAATATGAGTTATTATAGTTTTGTCAGTCTACATATCTGCACATACTTACTAATATGTGGGAATCTATAGTGTGTAGATGAGTCAAGCATGAATTATTTGTACACAGTTATTAAATCCATTTTCAAATTATGTACATGAGTAGTTTCCCCTAAGCCATGGATTTATTTATTTTTTGCATTATACTAAGTATTTTTGGTAGTCTTTTGAGTCTCATGAATGCTCAGAATAATGTTTTAAATGCATAAGATAAAACACATAGAACTATAAAAAAAACTAATTATATTAAAATATTCATAGATCCCAAAATAAGAGCACCTATCATGGCAACATTTGCTCTGTAGTTCTCAGGAGAAAAAACAAGTCTAGAAGCATTTGAGGAAAGAGGGAATCAAAGAGTTGAGGATAATAATAACTAGTATTAATATAGCGTTTAAAGTTCACCAAGCACATCATATACAATAATCTTCATTTTCTATTTGCACCAGTTCTCTAAAGTAAGTAGTGTAATAGGATCTTCACTTTACAGATAAGGAAATAGCCTCAGATAAATTAAGTAGTGGCTTGCCAGAGGTCCTATAACTAGAGTATCAGAAGTAAGATTCAAATTCAGGTTTCTATCACCACTGCCAGACAAAAAAGAAGGAAAATATTCATAAATGTAGACCAAGCACATGTTCCCCAATATGCCCTGTCCCATTTCAGTACAGATTGTTAAAGAAAACCTACCATATGCTTTAAGAAAATATACCAAATGAGTATACTACATTAGTCTGTCTTCCCACATCTCTGAAATTTACTGTTTTTGTCTTTTGGCATATTTGGCAATATGATGGATACAAGGTGAAACTTTGTAGTTGTTTTTATTTGCATTCTTGTTGTTCATGATTTGGAGAATATTCTTATAGTGCTTTATTGATTTTATGCCTTTTGAAATTGCCTATTCATATTCTTTGACAACTTACTTATTAGGGATTGGCTCTTATTCTTATATATCTATTTCAAAACCCTATATATTTTGCATATCAGGACTTTATCAGACATATTTGCTGCAGAGATTTTTTTTCCCAATTAATTGCTTCTAATTCTGGCTTCATTGATTTTGTTCATGCAAAAACTTTTCAACTATACAGTGAAATTATCCCTTTTTACTTCCATGGTCACCTCTATCCTGTTAAGATTTCTTCCCCTACAATAATCAATAATCATGCAAAATATCTTCCATTGCTTGCGCTCTCTCTCTCTCTCTCTCTCTCTCTCTCTCTCTCTCTCTCTCTCTCTGTCTCTGTCTCTCTCTTTGTCTCTGTCTCTCTCTCATAATCTTTTATATTTAAGACATACAGCCATTTGAAACTGTTTATAGTATGTGGTATGAGAGGTTGCTCTAAACCTAATTTCTGTTAACCTTCTTTTCAGTTTCTGCAAGAGTTTTTATCAAATGGAGATTCTTATTCCAGTTATTAGTATTTTTGGATTTATCAAACATTAAGCTATGTTTATTTATTTCTGGATCCTGCTTACCAAAACTGTTCCATTGATCAAATTGTATTTTTAACCAGTTTTAAACATTTCTGATTGCTATTTTATAAGAGAGTTTGAGAATTGATGATTCTAGTCCTCCCTTAGTCCTTTTTTTTTTCACTTAAGGTTCTTGACCTTTCCTCTGGATGAATTTTGATATTGGTAATTTGCCTTGCAAAAGAATTATTCAACATCCTGTTTTGAGACCTTAAAGTTAGAAGCCCAAGGCTTCAGTCCAGAAATATATAATTTATATTTTTATAATATTTTAAGGAATATAAAGTGCTTTTTTCACAATTATCCTCCAAGACAGGTTATGACTCTAGCTGTGTAATGCTGGAAAATTCACTCAAACTTCTCTGCCTCAGCTTTTTCACTTATAGAATAGGAATAGAAAAACCATCCCTGCCTACTTCAGTGAGCCATTGAGTGAGAAATGCTTCATAAACTTTAAAGTGCTATATAAATCTGAGCCACCATAATTTTATTTTACTGGATCTGTGACTTCATCAATTTAGAGAATGCCCAGGAAAGGGAAGTCTCCTTACCAATACAGGTCAGCATCTTTTCCTTAACTTTACATTTTAGAAAGTTGAGTAGGGGCAGCTAGTTGCTATAGTGGATAGAGCACCAACTCTGAAGTCAGGAGGACCTGAGTTCAAATTTGACTTCAGCCATTTAACACTTCCTAGCTGTGTGACCCTTGGCAAGTCACTTAACCCCAATTGCCTCAAAAAGAAAAAGAAAGAAAATTGAGTAGAGTAGAGCATTGAAAGCTTAAGTGATCTTTGCCTAGGGAGATATGTATGTGGGAGAGACAGAGACAGACAGAGAGACAGAGTTAGACAGAAACAGAAATACAGTGAAACAGAGACAAACAGAAAGAGAGGGAGAGAAAGAGAGAGAGAAGAAAGACAGACAGAAGTGGTACCTTGAGGAGGGTAAAGTCTGGATGGTAGCAAACTTCCTCCAAAACTTCTACCAAAGAACCACAGAAAAGCCAACAAAAAGTCACAGTGAGTCATTTTTACAGCTCAATTTATCTTAAGAAGATAAACCTGATAGACAGAGAAGACACAGAATGGTAAAGAGACTGAACACCTAGTCAGAAATTCCAGGGGACCATGCATCAACAATGGGTACAGAATCAAGTGCCATTTGGCAGCTCTATAGGCTATTACCCAATTCCAGATTGCTGTTCCAAGGATGGAGATATAGGGGCCTCCAGACCAGGGAAAGACCTATCTCCAGATCATGCCATCTTGAAAACACCGAAAATCTATGGACCCTCACATTGAGCACAAGCTCAGGTTAGCCATCCCCCTCAGAAGAAAGCAGAGGCAAACTAACATAAAGTCTAAAGTGAAGGAAAAAGCTGGGAAATGAGCCAAAAAAACAAACAAACTTGACCACAAAAAGCTCCTATGGCAGGAAAGGTCAAGATACAAATTCAAAAGAAGACAATAACTTGAAAATATCTACAACAAAGCATCTAAAGAAAAAATTCAGATCAGACACAAACTCAACAAGAATTCCTAGAAGAGTTAAAGAAAGAGATTTTTAAAACAAAAGTCAATATGACTGGTAGAGGAAAAGCTAGAGAAAGAAAGGGGAGCTATGGGAGAAATTATGAAAAAGAATTAACAGCTTGGTGAAAAAGGGGCACAAAAATGCTGGAGAAAATAACTCCTTAAAAATTAAAATTGGTCAAGTCAAAGTGAATAACTCTATAAGACATCAAGGAAAAAAAATCAAACAATGTCAAAGACTGAATAAATAGTTTCCAAATCAAGGTGCCACTAGGATTTTTCTCCAAAATACTTTTGTACCATCACTGAAAACTAAGATCAAAGTGGGGAGCAGACTCTCATGTATTTCAGTTTCATTTGTAGCTATCCATGTTTCATCTATTACTTGGCCTTCCTTACAGGAATCCATAATATGCCAATTTGCATCATTTTGAAGTGAGCTTTTTTTTTTTTCTGGTTATTTTAATTGTTCCTCAGGTAGAAGAGGCTGGATTCTGATTTTTGTTTTCTACCTTTGCTAGGGAATGATTTTAACTGAATGGACATCAGAACTGCCCCAATCAAAAAGAAGCTAGTTGTTCCATCAGTGTTAGACTTGGCTCCAGAGAACTCTGAAATTCATTCATTCCCTTGTGTTTTCTTTCATTAAGCATTCATTAAATGCTAATCACATGCAAGGCGCAGATAGATATCACAGGAACTCTTCTGCAGAGGAGCTCATGATCTAAAGAAGGTGAAAGAGCCATGAAATACAAATAACCATGATACAAAAGAGAGTGAGATACTTTGACAGTGCCAAAATGCTATTAAAAATTAAAGAAAGGGGGCAGCTAGGTGGCGCAGTGGATAGAGCACCAGCCCTGAGTCAGGAGGACCTGAGTTCAAATCTGGTCTTAGACACTTCCCAGCTGTGTGACCCTGGGCAAGTCACTTAACCTCAATTGCCTCAGCAAAAAAGCAAAATAAATAAATAAATAAAATAAAGAAAGGCAAAATCACTTCTAGCAGCTAGGTGGCAACATGCATAGAGCACAGGACTTAGAAATCCAAAAGACTCCTTGTCATGAATTCAGCTCTGATCTCAGGTACTAGCTGTGTGAACGTGGGCAAGTCACTCAATCCTGTTTGCCTCAGTTTTCTCATCTGTAAAAATGAGCAGGTGTAGGAAATCACAAACCATTGCAGTATCTTTACCAAGAAAATCCTAATTAGAATCACAGAGTTGGCCAATACTAAAAAATGGCTAAACTATCTATTGAATAAGATTGAATAAGCAAGGAACACTTTATAAAACAACTAACATTTAAGTTGTCTTAAAGAAAGAAATTTCAAGGGGTAAAACACTATAGTCTAGAAGTTTCTGCTATTTCTTCCAATTTGTATATGAAAAAAGGATCTTGAGGACAGATGAATATAGCTACAAGTGATCCCAAATGCTATAAGTTCAGCACCTTCCCCAGGGCTCAGTTTTCTGTCCAGCTTTTCCACAATCATAAAAAATAAATTTCAGGAGGGAAACTATCAATTGCAGTCCTCGGATGAATGGCCGCTGCTGGGACTAATAGAAGGTCAGGGGTGACATGCAAGGGTTCATTTTTTTTCTTTCTGGCTGAGTACCTTCATTTCTTTCTTTGCTGATTTAATTCAGTTAAAATTGATTGACTGCTCCCACAGTGCATGACCCAATTCTAGGTGACAAGATAGAACATAGAAAAGACATCACTAAGAAACCCAGGGTAGAATTTGCCTTTTAGCTCAGTCCAGTGGGAGAACATTGCTATTGCTCTTAGCTAGGAATCATTGTCCTACATTGAGATAGCACTTTCTCATTTGCAAAACAGCACGAGATAATTGGAGTTGGAGTCAGAATCTGGGTTCAGATTCTGTTTCTGCCATTTATTTGCTATATGATCTTAAGCAAGTCATTTAAATTCTCTGAGTTTCAATTTCCTCAACTGTAAAAAGAGGGGGTTGGAGTAGGTAACCTCTCTAATTTCTCTTCCAAATATTAGTGAATGATTTTATGCAAGTGTAATTTTTGTTACTTTTCAGTGGAACTATGTGAAGCAGGGTTATATCCAAGACATGGGCTTGGCCATTTCCCCATGAGTATAGTTAAAGCCCCCACATGTCCATAGTGCAAAAAGCTTATGGAGGAGCAGCTAGGTGATGCACCAGCCCTGAAATCAGGAGGACCTGAGTTCAAATCTGGTCTCAGACACTTAACATTTCCTAGCTGTGTGACCCTGGGCAAGTCACTTAACCTCAATTGCTTCAGCAAAAAAACAAACAAACAAACAAAAAAAGCTTATGGAGCCTATTTGGATTCTGCCACTAGAATAACTGATCTAATGAAAGTATTATAGAAAGACAACTTCAGAGTCATCATATTTTAAATATTCAGTCCTCCTAGATCTTAAAAAGGTGGCTATTGACACTACAGTAGTCTGTCACAGACTCTTGACCAATTGATTATTTATTAAGATCCTTAATATTTTTCCTGCTGATGTCACACTCTCTGCTTTGACTTGTCCTTCAACACCTGCATCTGGAATAGAAATGGAATTATCTTAACTGTAGACATCTCTCTTTTATCTGGAAAATCTGAGCTTTCCTCATCCTATCTACAGAAATATCCTTTTTGCCGTATCCATTTATAGAACTACACAAAAAAAGCCTGTTGAGTCCTTCCTCACTTCTACATTCCCCACTCTTTTTCTTTCTTTTGTTCTGCACTCATCTAAAGGTTTGTGTCTTCCTACGGTCAGATTGGAGTTTGAAATGTCCTCTGAGTGACCAGTCCTCCAGTTCATATGGTAGAATATTCTTAGCTGAATTACTTAAGGTTACCATGTAAAAGGTAGGAAGGGTGGAAAGGAAGATGTGAGGGTGTTGAAGGGAGAGCCAAGTTGGGGGGTGGGAGGGAAGTTCTTCCAACCTGATACACTAACAACCTACAAGAGGCCTACTTACCTAGAAAGAATACTTTTCCAAAGGCTCTTGCAGCAAATGATCTCCCTTGCAATATGGAAGTTATATCCTTCTGATCAACTAAGTCTTCTAAGATCAAATTATTACATCAAATTTCTTGCATGACAAAATTATTCTGTACTTCTCTGAAGAGAAATAAATCTTCTGTCATATATTTATATATATATATATATGGCATATAATAAATAAATATATGTGTATATATATATGTGTGTATATATGTGTATACACACACACATATATATATATATGTATATATATATACATACACATATATATATACATATATATATGTACATATATATATATGTATATATATATACTATCTAAGATAGCAGTTCTGAAATGTGATACAGTATGGAAAAAAGGAGCACTGGGTTTAGAATTGGAAGATTTGGTTGAAATTTTGGCTTTTGACCATGAGCAAATCATTTGTTTCTTCACATGTAACATAAAATCCCATTCGGTGTTCAAAGTCCCTTTTCTCCTTTTCCAGTCTTCTCAGATCTTACTGCCCCTAAAAGATTTTGTCAATGGCACTGGCCTCCTGGCTGTTCCTCAAAGAGCACAATCCATCTCCTGATTCTTGACATTTTCACTGACTGTCCCTCCTGGAAAACTCTCCCCCTCCTCTTCCTCACCTAGGCTTCCTTGGCTTCCTTTTATTAGGAGCCTTTTATTATCCTCCTCAATGCTAAAGTCTTTTCTCTAAAATTATGGCCAACTTATATATTAGCTGTACAAAGTATAATTATTTGGATTTTGTCTTCCCCATGAGACTGTTGAGCTCCTTGAGAAATGGAACTGTTTTTAGTCTTTCTTTATATCTTCAGAGCTTGGTACATGGTAGGTGTCCCATTGATTAATGTTTGTTAACTGATTCCAGCTACTACTGTTGCTCCCTGTGCAAGCTGTTCTAGCATCTACCTCTCAGCTTTTGTGTAGGCTATTGCTTATTCTAGAATGATTTTCCTCTTCATCTCTGCCTTCAGAATCAACTTAACCCTTTTAACAGAACCTCACAATCTGTCTGAAATAAATATAAACACCTAAAGGATAAGGCAAATTTCATTTCTGTCTTTGTATTTCAAGCACCCAGCATAATATCTGGTACAGAGTAGGTTCATTCATTAACAGATGCTTCTTAAATTTAATTATCTATTCTATGCCCTGTATTATACAATTGGAGAAACAGAAGTTCAGAAAGCTCAAGTCACAAAATAGAAGAATGTTAGGACTTGAAAGTTCTTGAGTGAACATCTCCAGAGGTTCTTAATTTTTTTGTATGTCATGGAGCCCTTTAGTACACCAGTAAAGCCTAATATAGATTCTGTCTCAGAATAATATTTCTAAATGCTTAAAATATAATATGTGAGTTAATCCCTTCATTTTACAGATGAGTAGATTAAGAGTTTTGATTGCCTTTAATGACTATTTGCTCCCTAATTAGTAATTGGCAGACCAGAGATTTGAATTCATTTGAATCCATTCCAAGACTACTGTCCTTTCCTCTCCATTTTACCAAAGTCACATAGCTAATAACAAGCTGGTGACTCCCATTTCAAAAGAGAGACCCTCAGAACAGTGACCACTGTTCTGTCGAGCAAATCTCATGTAAACTCAGGATAATAAGCATAGATATACATAGCATTTTTCATTAAAGCATACATCTAAAAAATTTTTTAAAGCAAAACATTTCAAAAATTTGGTCATAAAAGATCAAAGATAAAGAAACTAAAACTATATATATTTTTTCAAATAAATTTTAAAATACTAACAAAATGAGACATTTTCAAATATCACAGTTTTTTGGGAGGTTGTTTGTTTGTTTTGAAAACCTTAGTGTGAGCCTGGAAATACCTAGCACATTCTGTTTCTAGGTTTAAAGTAACAACCCATCAGCCTGTTCAGCCCCTCTCACAAGCACTCACAAATACTATCATAATTCTAAGACTATCCTTAAATAGGGACAGTCCCTATTCTAATCTAATCTAGATTCTCCATCTCAATCAAATACAAAGAAAGTCTCATCAGGAATCAGTAGCTCTGAGGTTCTCAAGACTTCCTATTTAATGGATCACACATTAAATAAAGAGAATAAAATTGATCAAATCATGACTCCTAATACATGAATGGTCTTTCAGAAATCTTCTAGTGTCTTTATATTCCCCTGTCTCCAAGTAGGACTGTTCCTGCATCATCCTAGTCAAGTGGTTAACATCTTGCTATTAAACATCTCCTAACTCTCCTAATTTCATTTAGTATCTCAGAAGTATCTTTATTAAAAATAAAAACTTTAAGGGTTGTTTTGTTTTGTTTTTAATGTTCAGTTCTGCGCCCAATCCCTCCTGATCTCTAGTCAGTGTATTTTCATAATGGTGGATTAGCTTTAATGTCTATAGAATTGTGCAAAAGGCCCAGGTCATGTCTTTAAATCCCTATGCTGGATCAATTAGCTTTGCTGTATTCCACAATAATTATTATTTTAGGCAGTTGATAAAACCCTGATACATGAAGAAATCTTTCCCCCATCCCTCAAATGTCAGAGTTTCAATCCCTTTAGCTTAGGACTGATCCCTGTTGAAATGCAAATCCCTCTTATAAGAGTAAAACTTTAAGCTGTTATCAGTCAATTATACCTTAATGTGATTTAGTGTGAATGAAAAGATCTGAGAACAGCTTTTAATAAAAGAGTTAAAGAAGGGAGATAATAGTAGAGTATGAAAAGAGCTCTAGGTCTTTCTAGGGTACATATGGGGGGAATAAGACATGGGAACCATCACATCATGAAAGAGATAAAAGGGAAGAATTATGAGTTCTGGGGTTGCCAAAGATACAATTTTCCACTTCCCTTAGAGCATCCTTTTTTGGTTTTTTCTCTTTTCTAGGCTGTTTAGTGCAATTTTAGAACAAGCAACCAAAGCAGATGGGGCAAATGCATTAGGAGGAAAAGGGGCTGGATTTGATGTAAAGGCTCTGAGAGCTTTCCGAGTGCTACGCCCCTTACGTCTGGTGTCTGGAGTACCAAGTAAGTATGTTTAAATTCATGCAAATATACATATGTGCACACATATACTTGTGTTTGTATATATACATAGAAATAGATATAAAAACAGGATCATGTGTACAGTACTTCTGCTATGTCTAGGACAGGGACATTGATAATTGAGGGGGAAATGAATGGCAAACAGAGGCAGCTATTGTCTTCTGCTGGGTTGGACAGAGGAATAAATATGGTCACTGGGCTGAGAAATACTCTCAGTGGGAATTCAAAATCAGATGAGCAGAGGGAGAAGGAGAGGGAGAGAGTCAGCAAGACAGAAAAACAGCATCTAAAGGCCAGTTTTTCACTCAGGAGAAGGTTAACATTAAAATTTGAAAGGTGAAGGATCCAGTAGTAAATCAGGAGATGAGGACAAGCCAGGTTCAAAGATCTGGTTTCAAAATAACTAAGTGTCTTTTGTTAATGGATTGACACCCCAGTTAAACTCAGAGGACCGGAGATCCAATGCTTCTTTCTGTGTTTGCCAGTTCCCATCCTGAACTGTTGACAAAAAAAAAAGACCTCAGAAACTTGACCCACTAGTTTCTACCTGCTATTCATTCCCAATTTCCCTTAATTCCAGCGCCTCCTCTCTGTTGATAAATTTTCATTTATTCTGTAGATAGTTGTTTGCATGTTGTCTCCTCATTAGATTGTGAACTCCTTGAGATTAAGGACCATCTTTTGCCTGCCTTTGTATCTTCAACATTTAGTACAGTGCTTGCCATGTAGTAGGTGTTTAATAAATGTTTACTAACTTATTTTATTGACCAGCCCCAGATCATTTCTATGCAGAAGACAATTTTTATTTAAGCAGATTGTTCAAAAATGATTTTTTTTTGCTTAAACAAACTGGAAAATTCAGGATTTGGAGTCCTGGAGTTCAAGTATAAAAACCAGTTCAGCCAGTATGGACAAGTCACTCAACCTCTATGGGCTATCCTCATCCCATAGAAAGGGATTGGACTAAATGGTCACTATGGTCCTATGAATACTCCCAGTACTTTCCAGCTCAATAGCTATAATCTCAGAATCAAATGCAAATATACTAAAATTGTATATACCTGAAATTAACTATTGAAAAACCTTGAATAAATGAATAAATCCTTTATTAAGTATGTAAAGAAGTGTCATAAGTACCAAGAGGATACAGCCAGAAAAACATTCTAATGGGGGGAGGGACAACATATAAGAAACATTTCATACCAGCCCTGAAGTCAGGAGGACCTGAGTTCAAATCTGATCTCAGACACTTAACATTCCCTAGCTGTGTAACCTTGGGCAAGTCACTTAACCCCAATTGCCTCAGCAAAAAGAAAAAAAAAAAAAAAAGAAAGAAACATTTCAGCTACAAATCACATGGAAAAGTCCCTTGAACCTCAAGAGTGTAGACGCAAAGCAGATGGTAATGTCTTCTGCTTCTTACATCATCATAGCTGTCTGAAGCATTCCCCCTCCTCCATCTAGAGAGTCATCCCCATATAACAAATCATATTTTTAGAGAAGAAAAAACCCAATATCAATATATTGATCAATATATCTTTATATATTGATCAATAGGCTTAAAAAGTCCAAAAATATGTACAATGTATAATCTCAATGCTTCTTAAATGTATTTTCACTAATACAATCACATAGGATTCTAAAGTGGAATTATTTGAGAGTACCAATGCTTGACAAAAACTTTCCTTTCTGGGTCTTCAGTAACTGTGTCTGTAGCACCTGTAGGAGGAGTTGTCAGACTGCATCTACACAGGGATTACTTCCCAGGATGGTGACTGAGGGCACTGTCATAAAAACAGTGCTATTCCCAAGCTCTTGGGCTCAAGGTCCTGACCCCATCAGGGGCTGAGAGGAGACAGAAGTTGAAGTTGTGACGGTGGTTTGATTTGATGATACATCCTGCCTCCTGTAACTCTCTTGCTATTTCAGCCAGGTTGGCTTCCTTGTCTTGTATGGGACAGTTGGTTGACAGTTGGTGGGAATGACTGAGAAGGACAAAAATAGAATTGAAATGCCTATATGAAGCCAGCCTTCATACAGAAAACAAGCGTATGTTCTGCTGGTAACCTTAGCAGGTCTAGATTACAAACTTTTAAGGAGAAAGGTCATATTTTATGCTACTCTCATAGTTTTGTAGTTCCTTCTTTAATTCTGTTTATTTGTAGTCTCTTTATAACGTGTGTGTGTGTGTGTGTGTGTGTGTGTGTATGTGTGTGTATTCATTGTTCCTACCTGGATATAGAAAGTTTGATTGTAAAAGAAGAATTAATTCATCCTTTGTCTGTGTATACTTAAGATAATGAGAGATCCTTAATGAATGCATGTTGATTGATAATGATTACATAAAGAAAAAGAGAAAAAAAGGAAGGGGAAGAGGGAGAGGGAAGGAATATTTATACTGTTGTGGGACTATAACAAATAAAAAACCTTCCATCAAAAGGTACACTAGCTCAAGACTTCTTAAATTTTTTTCACTTATGAGCCCCTTTCACCTGAGCGGTTTTTACGTGATCCCAGGTACATAGATATTTAAAAATAGGCATACAAATCAAATATTTACTGATAACAAAGCATAATTTTGCAACCCCTACATTCAGTTACAAGATCCCATATGAGACTGCAAAGCACAGTTTAAGAAGCTGGGCACTAGCTGATCTGGACAATCTTAAGGATGCATTGGGGAAGAAAGACATGCTATTAATGGCCAGATCTAAGGAAATTAATTATTTTATAATCAATAGGGTTCTTTTAATCAATGTCCAAGATGAACCAGTGGATCAAGACTAAATAGGTAGAAGTAGGAGGACAGAAGTCATAGAATCTAAGGACTTTGTATAGGTTTTGAAGAATCATGTCCTGAAGCACTCAATGTGTCAGTTATAGATATTATTGATTAATTCCAAACTGAGACAAGCAAAGCTATAATGGGCAAGATGAGCCCCATTCTAAATTATATTGAGTCAAACTGACTGGGAAAAACATTTGTTTCCACATTTTGAATGTCATTAAGGACTAGATTTAGAGGGTCTAGAGGACAAATTCTGAGTCCTTCAGACTGTCAGTCAATAAATATCATTTCCCACAGTTACATATCCTATAAGAGCCACTAAAGGCACATAATAAAAAATGAATACATATTTGCCTTCAAGGGATTTCAAGTCTTAAAAATAGATAAATTAGGCAAATAAATGCAGTTAAGATATGAAACTACAGTAAATACTAAAATATATTGACTGGGAGAGTTGGGTTGGAGAACAGATTAATATTTAGCAGGTGAAACTTCCTGAGCTTCACCTCATATTCAGTCTTTGAGCAAGAATCCATTGTATTTATTTACTTCCTACAGAATGTTAGTTGAAAAAATATCTTAAGGATAACCTAAACCAACCAGTTTAGAGATGAGCAAACAAGTCATCTCCTTAAAATTTCAATAAAAAATATGAGGTCATCTAAATTGAAAATGTGATGAATATTTTGTCATTCAAGGTGATGGCACTAATATGAAATCACAGGTGCTCTTGAACACATGGCTTTGTGCTTAGAGTTCATATAGTTCATATATTGTTCATATATTCTGTAGACCAATAATAAAGAATGCTTATTTCATTGACTTGCCACTTGTAGCTGTAGCAAATATATATTCCTTTTATGGTCAGCTTTCTGGAAAAAACAGCAGGCAAAATAGCATTTGACATGACAAATACTTCCTTATGAGAAGAAATAAAGATAACAGAGATAATCTGTGTAAAAATCCTGAAACAATTTTGTATAGCCTTAGGTTTTTATTTACCCTAATATACCTAATAAACCCTGCAATTCCTAATCCAACTAAAGAGTACCATACACAGACCAAACTGGCTCCTAAATACTTTCTGTCTCTTTTCTACTTTCTTTATGCTACGTGTTGTCCTGTATGGGAAATAACAAAAAATCCAATATGACCATCACAGACTGCACAGAGGAATGTAATGTATGAGGAGACTGGAAAGACAGAAAGAGACCAGGTTGTGAAGAGGTTTAAATGCTGAACAAAAGAGTTTATATTTGATCTTTGATGTTCTAGGAGCCACTGAACCTTACTAAATAGGTGGATGATGCAGTCAAACCTGTGTAAGAAAATCATTTTGGCAGCTGAGTGGAGGATAAATTAAAGTGGAGAAAGGCCTGAGGATGCAAGATCAATTAGAAGGCTATTAAAATAAACTAAGCAAGATGTGATGAGGAATTGAACTCAGATGATGATGCCATAAGGAGAGGAAGAGGTTATATGCAACAGAGGTTATGGAGGCAGAAATGACATGTTTTGGCAAATGATTGGATATGTGGGATGAGAGACTAGTCAGGAGTTGAAGATGATGTGCATGTTACAAATCTGGTTGACTTCAAGGCTTGTTTGCTCTCAATAGAAATAGGGAAGTTCAGAATGGGAGTGGATTTGGGGTGGAAGAAGGGTAGATAATGATTTCTATTTCAGACATGCTAAGTTTAAGATGCCTGCAGACTTGCAGTTTGGCATGTATAATAGACAGCTGGTAATGTAGTACTGGAGTTCAAGAGAGAAACAAGAACTAAATTAGAGATCTGGGAGTCGTCTGTATAGAAATGATCATTGAATCCATAGGAGCTAATGCGATTACTGATAGTAGCTAGGAGAGGAGGGAAAGGGAAGGGAAATAGAGGGAAGGGGAAGAGAAGAAAATAGAAGAGAGAGAACAAGAGAAGGAATGGGAAGGAGAGGAAAAGAGAGATAAGAGAACCTTAGAGCACAAGGAATGAAGCATGGATGATAAATGGAAACTTGTAGGTTTCAGGGAGCCCAGAAATTTCAGATGACTTTGCTTAATAATGGCAGATCTTTCTCCCAGAATGACTACGCCCTGATCAAAATGAACTGTCCTTTCTTTTCCATCTTCTACCCTTCTTCTCCTCTACTTCCCACTAAATTGAATTTGCCCAGGAATCAGAATTTTTGGTCACATCTCTGTTAACAGCTTCACATTGACCTCTAATAGTTGAATAATAATATTACATACCAGAACAAATCATCTCATTAAAGCATTACTTCAAAATTGCAAAAGATCTATGATATCATTGGTGGAGCTAATAGCCTCTCCACATCTCAGTAGACAGTCTTTATGCATTATTGTAGCCAAAAAAATTCTGTCATCTGATGGCCAACCTTCTAGTAATAGGACCCTCTGGGATTAATTAGGTTGGTGCTCAGATAACAGACATCACTGGGTCTGTATTTAAAGACTTTATAGCTTGGTAAAAGCTTCCAAAGATTGTAATCCATTTTCTTAGTTTTTATGAATTTAGGGTCACCTCTATGCCAGAGGGAGGTATCAGAATATAACTTCAGAGAAGATGATATTATTAACTGGCCTTATGTTTGTTTAGCCTTTTCAAGTTTTCTAAATGACATTCCCATCTAGATATCATCTGAATCCTAACATAATCAACAAAAATTCGTTAAGCACCTACTCTGTGCCAGGAACTGTGCTAAGTGCTGGAGATACAAATCTATGTCTGTTTCAGTGAAAATGGAACCTGACCTCAAAGAGCTTATATTTTATCTGTTGATAATGTATATATTCTCTATGAGGACCAGTACCTCAGCTGAGTTCTGAAAAGCATGACTCTATGCAAAAATTTTCTAGAGTCCAAGAAATTTTTTTTCAAAAAACTCAAATGAATCCTTGACATCAGCAATTTAGGATTTCCCTGCAATGTAAATCACAACCTATCCTTGCCAGCCCACCCTGTGCCATTCTCATATATATCCTCCCCTAAGTTCACCATAGGCTTTCCTCAATTTCATCTGACATTGTGAGTACCACAGTGAAACACTACTATTTACTTGTCATCTCTGATGAGCCCACCCTATCTTACATTTCTTTGATGGCATCTACTACTGCCCTTCTTGAAAATTACTGATGGAGCAGTGTAATACACTGGTGACAAAGACAAAGACCATCATTGGGTTTTTTGAGTAAACTGCTGTATCTTAAATGTCATCATCATAGACCCAGGGTAGAGTAAACCTAGGGGAGTTTGCAAGAATTCAAGAATGTAATACAGCAAAGGGATGAGTTGGAGGTTTATTGAGCAAGATTCCCACAGATAATAATCTAATGTTTTTGAGTAACTTGAATAAAGGCTCCACCTATGAACACCTGGTGAAATATTGAATAATTGAAATTTTTTTGGTTCATGGGCTTCATTTACAGTGTTGCACAATCAATGAAGAAATAGCAATTCCCCTATTTAGTAGTCATCCAATTCTTATGCACATAGATAGATACAGTCATAGAATTATAATAATGTGTACAATAAATATTATATCAAACTATCATTCCAATCCTACCCATTGTTGGAATTAAATATTTGTTCTGTGAGCAGGTAACTGATTCATATATTTGTGGAATAATGAGTAAGAGGTCTTCCATGGAATTGTCACGTCAGAGATGTCAAAGTAACTTAGATTTTTAAATGTCAAATAATCCCTTTAACTCTTATTTTGAAAAGTGGGGGAAGAGAAAAGAGACATTTTGGCAGAGACTTATTTAAAAAAATATATTTCATACCTCTGAATACCAATTAATGTAACTAACAAAATGGTCTACAACTTGATACCTTCATCAGATGAGAATGCTTCTTTGATTGCCTTCCAGGATCAAATGGGTAAACAAGCTGTGAACAATTCTAAGACAGCTATTGAATCAACTAATCAATCAAATCAGAAACTAAGTTCAAGCAGTGAAGTACTTCAAGAGCAATTGGATAAAATCAGATGATGAAATGCTTTGGGACCGGTTGAAAGAATTAGACACATTTTTGTGCCTATGTATACCAGAGAAAGATATTCCATCAATTGCTTCAATATGTAAGCTTTACAAACCAAAGTGCTTTGAGGGGCCAATTATTTCTCCTATAACCGAAAGGAGCAAGAAGGAAGGAGAGTGATCCTAAATGGATCATCATACTCTTCCTTGTCCCCAACCATTGACCATATTATCAGACAGATTGAGATAAATACTAGACATATCAACAAAAGGCAACTTCAGAGGAGCTTTTCTGAGTGAAAAGACTAGCAGTACCAGATCTATAAAAAGTTTCCCAGCAAAAAGCCTCACTTCTCCTTAGAACTTCATGAGGACTCTGGAAAAGGAAAAAAAAGAACTTCCATCTATCCAGAAACTCTGAGTTACCCCTTTGCCATGTTGCTCTCTAAACTTGAATCCATCTCCCCTTGAACTCTTTATGCACTTGGGTGAAAAAAAAACTGTGTCCCAGACTTTCGGTAGAATAATTTAATTCCAATTGTTTTTGTTATACCATCAGAAAGCATTTCTTTTTGAAAGCTAATTAACTCTAGATAGCTAATGATGGTAGCACCCTGGTGGGAACTCATGAATGGCAGTCCTTATTTTTTTTTTAAATTCCTTCAGAGTTATCCTTAGAAACTGAAAAGGAGTAATAGTCAGCCAGCTTCGGGGGACATAATATCCTAGTTCTAATTAGAGTTTGAAGAGTGAGCCCAGAGATAATGCTTCAAAGAAAAGCAAAAATAGCCCTTGATCTCAAGAAGCTTATATTCTAATGGCAGAGGCAATATACAAATAACATATAAAATATAAATAGAGCAAATAGAAGGTAGTAGCTATAGCAGATATTGGGAAAAGTCTCATGCAGAAAATGAAATCTAAACTGAGTCTTGAAAGAAGCCAGAGAACTGAGAGGCAATTATTCCAGGTATGGTAGATATTCAGTACAGACATGCAATCAGGTGGTAGATTGAGTGTTGTGTGCAAAGAACCTCAAAAAGTGCCAGAGTAGCTGGATCAGAGAGTATGGCAAAAGGAGTAAAGATTAGAAACACAGGAAGGGGCCAGGATAATAATAATTTTAAGTGACAAATAAAGGGCTTTATATTTGATACCAGAGGTGGTAGAGAATTGCTGGATTAGTGAGTAGAGAGGGAACAATGATGATCTATAGATTAGGAAAATCACTTGCATAGCTGAATGGAAAATGGAGAATGGATTAGATTGGGGAAAAGTTTAAGTCAGGGAGACCAATTAAAAGACTATTTAAATAGGCCAGGGGAAAGCTGATGAGGACCTGAATAAGAGTAGAGGCTGCAAGAGGAGAAAGAAGGGATGTATGAAAGATGTCATGGAGTTTAGAAATGACAATAGCTCCCTTTCTATAGATGTTGACTATAGATGTGGAGTGAGAGTAAGGGACATGGATGAAAATGAAGTAATAGGAAAGAAACAATAGAAAACAATATAGTGAGAAGTACTCCCCTACTCTCTAGGGGACAAATAAACAAACAAGAAAATCTCCTTCTAACAGATCTAGAAAATGTACCAGACAAAATCTTGAAGAAGAAATCAAGAAAAAGTTAGCCTCCTCCCACACCTTCTCTATTACTGTAGAAGATAACACCATACTACTAGTCCTTTAGGCTTATGACCTGGGATTTATCCTCAATCTCTCACTATTTCTCACTCCAAGATACAATATGTTTTTTTAAATAGCTAATATGTTGTCAAAGCCTGGCAATTTCACCTTTGCAACATATTTCAAATATGCTCTCTTCTCAGACACTTTGGTTCAAGATCTTATTGATGGGATTATCACAATAGCCTCAAATCTCTCCCAACTCCAATAATTTCTCCATTCAGTCCTCAGAATATTAGTCCTTTCTTTCTTTCTTTCTTTCTTTCTTTCTTTCTTTCTTTCTTTCTTCCTTCCTTCCTTCCTTCCTTCCTTCCTTCCTTCCTTCCTTCCTTCCTTCCTTCCTTTCTTT